>CAJNOI010000008.1:773811-835910 GCA_905250115.1 Adineta steineri | reverse complement strand
CACCCACACTCACATCTTTTTGATTTCTCGTGATTTCTCATGATTTCTTTGATTACTTATGATTTCTACTTGATTTTCAGTATGGAAATCAGTTTGTTCCCCCTTGATTATTACAGTTGGCGAAAGTTCGCTGGACTTGTACCAAATCGCGCCCGTGAACTTTCGCGAATTGGCGGATATCCATTGTAGTTTCGCTAACAAACCCCCTCATACTTTTCTCAATGGTGAATGTCTTATTGGCGAAGAGACAGTAAGCCTGATTTTTATAAATGAATTTGAAAGAAATTTTTTAGAATAAAAATAATAAAATATCATTTATGAATAATCGTATACATGAATTACAGCAGAATTATACAGAAATACAACAACGGATTGAAAAAATTCGGATTGAAATTTCAAATTATCAACAAATATCAACAGAACATTTAACTGAAGTTGGTGCAATTAAAATGTAAAGAGAATAGATAAGTTTTTATATTCATCGTTATGTTTATATTTTAGAGCAATTGAATCTATGTTTGATTTAGTAAAACGATATAGTCATCGTAGTAGAAAAAAAGATCTAAATCTTGATGAATGTTCGTTGAATAAATTGAAACATGTAAATCAATTATTTGAAGCGAATTATTTATTTTAAATATAAAAATATAAATTTAGATTGATATGTTTCTTAGTGATTTAATCTATTATGTCGATTATATGAATAATAAACAGAGTAAAATTCTACAACAAGAATATTCAAATAATATGAAACTTGAACAACGAAATGTTTCACACCAGATTACAGATAGTATTGATGATAATAATCGATGGCGTGGTCCATGTCAAATAGATCGAAGAGAAACATTGATAAAAACAATTGATAAACATGAACAACAAACATATTTTTCATACAAAGTAAATAGATCGTTACGTACAAAAAGTTATATCTTTAGGTTACGGTGTGAGGGTAGAACTATGGTATTCACTCTTTACTAGTATTCATATCTGCTCGAAGCTACACTCTGTGCATGACGAAAGTGAATCAGAAATCAGCTGGAAGTAAAATTCTAAACTGTTTAGTAGGATCAATAGAAAAGCTAGAGTTTAATATATCTAAATCGTTTGTTTGCCATATTCAAATTTTTCTCAAGATTCGAGGTGAAGATGATATGTTATATACAATTCAAATCAATAATATTCATAAATCAGATACTTGTCATGCACATAAAAGCTCATCATCAATATCGATGATATCAAACAATAAAGAGAAAAAGAGTAGTTCATTTAAAATACAAAAAAGTCTTGATACCCAACCAAGATCATCAACATCTCGAAGTACACATACAACATTAAAATTATTTCATCAACAATCTAATCACGAAAAAATGCCTTTTCCACTTCAGAATTGATGAATGATAAATAATTATGTTTTTTAAAATATTAAATTGATCGTGGTCTTTTATTCATAATGAAATACACAAAAATAAAGAAATTAACATATACATATACAAATTTATATGACAAAAATAGAACATTCAAATCGTTTTTTTCTTTTATTTGAATAAAAATTTTAATTTAATTACATATCGCATTCGAACTTGTTTTGTATCATACACAATATATTCATTATAATTAAGTGTATAACCTTTTGGATTATTTACATCCGTTGATTCACTAGGACCCATAGGTATAACAACATCATTATCTCTATTTCAGCAAAAAAATTACATCTATTTTTTTAAATGAAAGTATTATTTAACTTACAATGTAACTGCATTTTTCATATTAGGTGCTATTGAACCAAGACCTTTAACACTTGAGAAACCGTCTGGTAAACGATGTGCATTATTATCAGCATTAAGTAATTCATTACATTTACCAAGAGCAACCTAATTTAAAGATTATTCATTCAAAAATAATAAATAGATTGACTTACTTCAGAAAGAAGAACAAGACCTGTATTTTTACTCGGTGTTGGGTAACAATAATTCGCACTTTTACTACTCATATCAGCGAAATATAAACCTTTTCCAAACATATAACCAGTCTAAATTATTTTATAAAAAAAGATTAAAATCAAGATTTACAAATTCGAAAATGATTTCCACTTACAACAGGTGCTTCTGGTGGCGCAATACGTAATCCTTGACTCATAATACCAGCGAAATTAGTCAAACGAGATCCATGCCTATTCGATTAGAAATAGAAAATATATTATTGTCTTTATAAAAGTTTTTCTATACCAAAGAAGCATTTTGTTTCCGACATCATTAAATACTTCATTTTCATTTTCTCTTTCAATTTCAAATATATCTTCAATTTGCATTTTATATTGTTCATGTGTTGATGCATGTGTTGTTTGAAGATATTTACTAATTATTGTATAAATATCTTTTGTTTTATCTATAGGATTTAATTTGCATTTTAATTGTTCATAATGTTGATCAATTGGATTTAAACGAGTATTAGTTTCAATATTTAATGTTGTGAATGCAATTTCAATATCATCAAGTGCTTCAAGTAATTCAATTTCTGATTTTAATTGTTGAATAGTTTTTATGAGGGGTGGAGTATTTCGACCAAATTCATGTGGAACTAAATAATAATAAAAGAAAGAATTTATTGATTAAGAAAATTGTATAACAAACTTCGTGTATAATAAATATTATTAGCTTCAATAAAAGCAGAATTAAATTTATTTGTTTTAATAAATGCTTCAATTTCTTTTAATGATGAATAACCAGCTTTGATTTGTGTTGCACTTAATTTACCTAAGAAAAAAAACCAAAGGAATTAATAAGAAAATAAGAAATTATTTTTGTATTAACCAAGTGGATTTTTTCGTGCATCGAATTTCATTTCAAGTAATGCTTCTTCCATTGCTCGTACATTACATACTAATTGAATAAGATTTTGTATACGTTGATCAAGTTTAGATTCAGGTACCGGAAGACCTTTTAATTGTTCAATTGTAGCAAGTTGAGTTTTATTATTTTCATCCAATTTATTCGATGGATTATAATCAAGTTGAACATAATCATATTTGCCTGGATATTTTGTAAATGCATCACGATAATAGAAATCATTTTTTGTTTTATCACTAAATCTAATAAATATACGGATGGATTTAATTACGTTTTTAAAACAATGTAAATAGAATTTTCGACTTCAGTGACGTTCAAAGTAAAAATAAATAGTATCAATATGAGATCATGTATAAAAGAAAGGGTACAACCATCTTGAGGATGGGTGTAGGTGAGGATGTGGGTGTGGGTGTGGGTGTGGGTGTGGGTGTGGGTGTGACTATGGATGGGTAAGGGTAAGGGTATGGGTGTGGGTGGATAAGAGATGGACACTCACATCCCAGGTACATTCAGACACACACCCACATCCGCACGCTAGAGTTTGGAAACCAAACGAGCCCTTTCAACCTAAGCCACGTCTTTCTGGATCACGAAATTTCTGTATGAGAATATTTTAACGAGCTAAATAATTAATATTCATACTTTTTACAAAAAAATCGTTTTGCATCGTCTAAATCACAACCAAAATGTTCTAAACTATTTTGTCCATTATATCCAACTCGTCCCCTATTATAGAAAAGAACAAAAACAAAAGTTCAGTATGAAATTATTCAAAACTAAAAATTTACCAACGTAACCAAACATAATATTTTTTAGAATTATTTTCTTCGAGTAATTGAATTAAATAAAATTTATTATTATTATTTCCAACATCTGTCTATAATGAAATAAATAAATATGTATATTTATTTATTGAAAATAATTATTTGAACTTTTTTACTTGATTAAGCATACAATCGAATACATCCTTATCTTCACAATAAACATGAGCTTTTCCTGACATTGATGCACATTCAGAATCAACAGGAACTTTTCCAACAACTGTTGTTATAGTACGCACTGCATTAAAAAATAGACAAAGATTATCTTTTAATCTTCAAGATAAATATAACTTACTAGCACTTTTTTCGATTGGAGCAGGTTTTGACTTACTAGCACTTTTTTCTTTTGGAGCAGGTTTTGGCTTGCTAGTACTTTCTTCTATTGAAGCAGTTTTTGGCTTGCTAGTACTTTCTTCTGTTGGAGCAGTTTTTGACTTGCTGGCACTTTTTTCGACTGAAGCAGTTTTTGACTTACTAACACTTTCTTCTATTGGAGTAGATTTTGGCTTACTAGCACTTTTTTCTGTTGGAGCAGATTTTGATACAATAGGCTTTTTCTTAGTATTTTCTAATTGATCATCAAAATTCAATGAACGTTTATTTGAACTTGTTGAAACAGCTAATGGTATTTTTGCCACTAGACAAAAAAAAGAAGTTAAAAATAAATTAATTTAAATAAAATATGCAACAGACTCGATTTAACACGACGAATTTTTCGAACAGCTTTTGTTTCTAAATTCGTTTCAGTTAATTCCTCAAGATCGACTTCATATGATTGATTTCGATTATTTATTAACAGTGTTGTCTGATGGTTTTCAATAGCATGAGCTATTTTAATCGTTATTTCAGCATTATAAATTAACCATTTCTTACTCTCATTTTCATATTCATATACAGATAAACTATTTTTATCTGCGAATTCAATACAAAGACGTAAACGACGCATAAATTTCGTCTTCTGATTTATTTGTATCATATCAGTAAATTTTATTGTCATGCATATTTCTTCAGTTTGATTAATCATAACCTTAAAAAGAAACATTGGATATAATTCTAGATAAATATTATTTACTTCTTTGTTGCCAGCATTAAACGCTTGAGAAATTTGTTGTTGAACATCTAGTGGAAATTGTTGCCAAACACCTTTATCTCCTTCCCACTCCCATTGAATATTAAGATTTGAGAGAGTTGTAGGATTACGACCGGTTGCCATTGAATTGAAAATTTTAAATTGTTAAATGATCTAATAAATTTATTGGTCAATGAAAATAAATTCGTTGTAATTCTTTATCTATTCACAATGTTAGATTAATAATGGTCAATTACATAAACCGCCAAAATATAAACAGATACGATATGAATGATTTTCCTTTCTCGATAAAGTTTTAAATATAATTCAGATTTATTGTCTTCAATTGGATAGAAAATAATATGGATAATAAAGATTTATATTTAAATTAAACATATATGAGCGACATCTTTTTAACGGTAATGAAAATATTTAGAAATTTTGATAAAAATCTATACTTTTCAATGAATATTGATTAATTATTTCATATTTAATTTAACATTTTATATAAGGTTTCATAGTGTTTAAGATACCTCTAGCAATCAGACATTCGAAATGGATATGTTTGAGAATAATCATATTACAAGATTGAAGGAATTGAAATAATCGAGAATTAGAACATTCATAGAAATTACAACGCAATTCTCTATTCAGATAGTCTTCTAAACAATATGTACAATATTTTTCATTGATTGATCATGTAAAAAAAGCAATAAGTGATATAATTTGTAATTTAATACTCTAGAATTCTAAGCGATTATTCATTGTATAAATAAACATTCTTGTTTTTGCAAATATTTGTACCATTAAAAATAATTATATCTGTATATTGATACTAATGCATAATTTTAGATATTTTAAATATGTCGAATAGTAATTATGATCAATCTATTGAACCTCTTAACTCTTCACGAAAAACTTTTCGAAGTCATAGTGCAGTAAGCAACAAAAAGTAAAAGAATCAATTATATCGACTTTGTATTTATTTTAAGATTCAAGCTCATCGTGGTGATGTTCCAAGTAAACATGATGAATATCTAATTCAATTGCAAGAACGAAATCGTTTACTTAAAACATATCAAACTCAACGACAACCAAAAGATAATAGTGCTAAAAAACGTGAAACTGGTTTTCAGTTATATTTAAATGGAGCTCATAGTGCACCACAACGACGACCAGTATCTATTACAAGTAAAACAATGATAATCATTCATATTCGAAGTATTTTTTTTGTGTTTATTTTCCTAGATAATGCAACAAATCGATTTGTAACTCCTTCACCTTCGTTTTCTAATTTTTCATTTCCAACACCATCAAATACAACACAACAGAAACATTCATTACTACCAAACGGTCGTCGTCAATGGACATCATCAACAAAAACAAAAATTAAAACAGCTGACGGTTCTATTATTGCTGATATTGATCAAAATTCTATTCCTGATAGTAATCCGCAATTACCACCACATTCCAAATCTTTATTCAATAATAGACAATTTCAACAAGTAACATCTAAACGTGCAGTTAAATCAGCTGGAACCCCTAGTGAAGCATTGCCAAAATCTGCATGGGGTAATCAAGTGATTGAAATAGATGCTAGTCAGATAATAGCTAATGGAACAAATGATCAGGTATCATTTGGTAAGATGGCACCAGATAATATCGATCAAAGTTGGATGCCAAATTGGTTTAATAAAACAAAAATAACTGAAAATATTCAAGGTAAATTTTCAAAAAATAAATTTTTATGAAAAATTCAATTATTAATATTTTTCTATAAGAATATGAATCTGATTTCGAAGAATCTTCTTCTGATAATGATAATGATGATAATGATAACCATCAAATATTAAGTCGTGTTTGTAAGTTATTAGATAGATTATTATAATATAAAATTTTTTACTTTCTTATAGCTTTATCTCTTGATGATATACCATCTATAGTTAAACTCGTAAGTTATAAATAATAACAAAAGAAAGATTATTGATTATTTTATTTTTTAGTCAATATCGCATGAGCAAAATAATGACGAAGAAAAGACAATTCAACAAGAGAATTCTTATCTATCGTCACCGGTAGGTAGGTAAGTTATTTCAAGAGAGGAAAGATCATTTTTCTTTTCTCTTTTCCTTCACTCTAACGACAGCTATGTAGTTAAGAGAAAGGCAACTTGACAACACCTTTAAAAAAAAAGTAAAGAGAAGAAAAGAAAAAAAAAGAAAGAGTCGTATATTTTGAGAGTAATAAATGGTGAATACTGGTGCACATAATGTCTTCTTATTAATTGTCAGTTGAGGCAATTTTTATACAAGTGCCTTTTTTATCATATGTGTTTTAAATAAAAATGAATCGTCGTGATATACCGAAAAATCCTGTTGCAAGTCATTATAATCTACCACATGCAGGAGGAAATCGACCGGGTAAATAAAGATAGTTGCTGTATTTTTTTAAAGAAAATATTCTATTACTATTGACATATACCTGTGTAAATGACACATATGTATTCAATAATCTATTACTTCGATATAAATTGACCTCTGTTATTCCAGTTTCTGAAAATTTCTTTTATTAAGTATGTTATACAACATACGAAAAATCACTGTAATGTTTATTAGCCTTTTCTTGCCCTTCAGCTGTATTTCTTGTTTAACTAAAATATTCTAAAAATAAAACAATGTTTTTAAAAAAAAAGCATTTTTTTTTCTTGTTATAACAGATGTCTTTTGTAAGGGTTATTCAAGCAAAGAGAAGTGTTTTACACGTAATTGTTTTGTTACAATATTGAAATTTTTATTATTAAATAGAAGTACGAACTACCGGAGGCGGTCTGATCAAGAACAATAGTAATTATTCAAATAATCAACAATTATTTTTCGTTGGAACAAATGAAAAAGCAAGAGTAGTCGATAGTCTTAATCTGGAAAATTTTTTACAACCAAAGTAATTTTTTTAATATATTTAATATTTCAATTAATAAATCAAATATTTTATCTAGAGAAGTTCATATTGATTCCGAATTTGAAGATGAAATATTATCCAAACATCAACAATCATCAAATAGACAAGATCCATTACGAGATAATTGTTCCAATGGTAAAGAAATTTCATTTATTACATATATATATCTTATATTTTTTTACTAAAAATAGATTCTAACACATCGCAAAATGACTGGCTTGAAAATTCAATGACACAAATTGACCTATTTAGTCGACGTCATCGTGGAATGCTTGAAAGTATTTAACAGACGAAAAAAAACAAAGCTTGATTATACTAATAAATAAAATTTTATTGTTTACTAGATGAACGAATCGAAGAATATTTTACAAATAGTCATTCAAAACATGAAAATGAAACGGATGAAGAACAGTATGTTAATAGTATTGATATTAGTTTATAACAAATAAATTTTACTCTAGTTTTACAATACCTGAATTACCTAGTGGTGAACAGTTAGTTTTAAATTTAAAAACAACATGGGGTGATCGTCATTATATTGGCTTGAATGGTATTGAAATATTTTCTAGTGAAGGTTATCCAGTTATGATTCGAAAAGTATGAAATCATAATTCTTTTAATACTAATAAAATTTATGATTTATAGATCACAGCAGATCCAGCAGATATAAATATTTTACCTGAATATGGTAATGATCCACGTGTTGTAACAAATCTAATTGATGGAGTGAATAAAACCCGAGATGATGTTCATATGTGGCTCGCACCATTTACAGCTGGACGAAATCATTTCATTTATATTACATTTGAACATCCAGTTGAAATAGCTATGATTAGAATATGGGTAAGAAATAGAGCACTTAAAATGAATGCCAAAAAAGATCACTCTCACAGATGCTATTCGAGGAATATAACCCTCAACTTATAGCAATGAGATTTGTCGAATGTAAAATTATCATTTTTAATTAGTTAGACAGTTAACTCGTTAATACTCTTGATACGATTAAAAAGGCATTCAGTAAATTATGTATCGTGATAGTCAGAACTACTCATTAATGTGTCTTATTGTTTTAGTACATAAATCTATTTAATTACTAAAAAAATTTAAATTATTCATTATTTACATTTAAGAATTACAATAAAAATCGTATTCATTCCGCTCGTGGTGCTAAATATATTGAAATTTCTCTTGACGGTCATATGGTATTCAAAGGAGAAATAAGTCAAGCTTGTGGTAATATAAATGCTACTAATGATCCATCAGCTTATGGAGAAGTTTGTATTTTATTGAAACTTATTATTTCAAAAAGAATTTAATATTTTTATTCCATATAGACTATTTTATTTACTACAGACGACGAAATTCTCGAGAAAATCTCTACTTATGATGAAATGTATGTTGATCAAGAAGCAAGTCAAGATGATGAAGATAATTCTCGATTAAACAGCAATCGACCACCCACCTGTGGAACTGATGTATGAATAATAATCATAATAATTGTTTTGTATAGAAGATTGTTTTCTAAATAGATTCGTCCAATGACACGTGCTATGTTACGACGACCTTTTACAGCTCTTCGCTCATCCGATGCAAATCAAGTACCAGAATATTATGGAAATAGTATATTAGTTTTTGTTTAATTTAAACTATTACAAAATTATTATTTTATTAGAATTGATTTTAACTATAACAGATACATGGGGTGATCGTAATTATTGTGGTTTAACTGGTATTGAAGTTGTTGATATAAATGATGTTGAGTGTGCAATACAATCCTATGATGCTCGTCCTCGAGATATAACTATTCTACCATCAAATGCTAATGATGTTCGAACACTTGATAAGTAATAAAAGAAAAACATTTTAAATTTTTTTCTTTTCAAAACAATTTTTAGATTATTTGACGATGAAAATGTAACATGCAAAGATACGCATATGTGGTTATGTCCATATAATACGAAAGAAAAAGTACGTATTATAATAACGCTAAGTGGACCAAAACGATTACATGGTTTACGTATATGGAATTATAATAAATCTCCAGATGACACATATCGAGGAGTAAGTTTGTCTTTTTTCAATGTTTTGAAATCATGAAAATTTTCATGTTTATTTGTGAAACAGGTTAAAAGACTTCATGTACAATTAAATGATAAAATTGTTTCACCGAAACAAGGTTTTCTATTACGCCGAGCACCAGGACATTGTTTCTTTGATTATGCACAAGAAATTGTTTTTGCTCATGCGAAAACAATGCTTGAAAATCAACAACAACATATTCAAAACAAGTACTAAATTTAATTTTTTAAGCGAATAATAAATTTTTATTATTTTAGACAAATATCGAATACTAATCGTGATACAGATTCAGATATATCAATGCCAAATGGATGTAAGTTATTAAAATAGATACTCTTACAAATGATTTATGAAAGACCAGCGTATTCTGTTTGTCTTCTTTTGATATTAGATAGCAGAGTTCTAAGCTTATTCCTTAGAGGACCATTCACTTGACAATACCATTGACCTTTTTCTCTTCACAATGAATCAAAAAGATTGATGATTTTCTGACTGCAATTATTGACGATATCTTTTCATCTAGATTCTGCTGAAATATAAAGTACAATGCAAACTACCCTCATGAAATTTTCTCAGCGTGTCTATATGATTATTTATTTTCCATTTGGAATGGTAGAGAGATTTTTGTTATTTAATTTAAAAGTGAAGTCTGCATGCGATGACATTATAATGAACTATTCATAAAACACGACTAGAGTTTGAAAACTGAAACTTCAAAAGAAAAATATCAATCAAATGATAACTAATAATAAAGTCCTTCATTAAACTAAATCTATGTCTTGTCTTCAATCGGAATGACGATTGAGGTGAGATATTATCTGTTATTCATGTTTAAAAAAATGTTAGTGTACCGTAAAACGTTACTTTGTCTCGACAGTTATATCTGGAATTTAATATATAGAAAAGGTTTTTCTAATTACTATTAGAAAATTAACTAGATGAAATTTATTAGAAAGCATACGTACATTTACGTTCTTAACTGATTTCAATTCCTTATAGAAATCAACAAAGTTTTGAATATTTAGACTAGCTAACGAATTGATACTATTCTTATCTCTTATAAAATCCCACTAGATTAGACTTATTCAAGGCATAACAATTCTTTAAAATTTCTATTGTTAATTATAAAATTACCTAGTTGAATAAACGATTTATTTATAGTTATCTATGAATTTCAACTTCATTCAACACATGGTGATGCTTATTATATTGGTTTGAATGGTTTAGAATTTTATGATGAACACGGCGAATGTATTGGTTTAACTGAACAAAGTATACGAATCTTACTATATAAATATAGGATAAAGGACTAAGACTTTCTATTTATCAATAGATATTGCTGCTTATCCACATAGTGTAAATGCTCTTAATCCAGGTGTAGATGATGATATTCGTACACCAGATAAATTAATCGATGGTGAAAATGATGAAGTTGATGGTACACATTGTTGGATTTCACCTATTTTACCTAATGTTGTATGTATATTTAATATAAAAAAAGTTCTATTTGAAAAAGAACAATAATTTTTTTATTTTAAGATAAATCGAATATTTGTTATTTTTGATCGACCAACATCTGTATCTATGATTAAGATATGGAATTATGCAAAAACATCTAATCGTGGTGTTAGAGAATTTTCTGTATGTATTAATATCAATAGAAATAAAGAGTAAAAAATTTATTTTAATAGTTACTTGTTGATGATTTACTTGTTTGGACGGGTATATTGGATAAAATGAATGTAAATGATCATGAAAAATATAGAACAAAAGTACCTTTTAATACAATTTTATTTTCAAATGAAAGAATTCTTACTGAACATGAAAAAAATACAGTTTTGGAGTAAGAAGATATATAGAATTTTATTCTATTGAAATATTTATTAATCCATTATGTTTTTTTATTTAGAAATAAAAATGCTTCAGATAATATTACTAATCCAGCAATAAATCGAGATCAATCCGTTGATTATTGTAAGTACTACTAAAAAAATTTCTAAATCATTATACTATCAGATTGTCTTGCGCAGCACTGGTTTAATAAATAGCAACCGACACGTATCTATTAGGAGTTGATATGTGCCAAAATCGAGTTTTAGTCCTTGCCATCGCTCTCTTGAAAACTCTAGATTTTACCACGAGAGAGAAGAACGTATTTTATAGTTTATTGATATTTGAATTCGAAACTATTTTAATGATTTTTCTTTTTAGCAAAACGGCCGACAACATCAGTTCCACGAAATAATCGAAAACGCTAAATTATTAAAACATGCATAATTCATGTCGTCCGTCAGATTATGTCATATTTGTTTTTTTCTTTTTGTCATTTGCTTTTTTTTGAAAAAAGAAAAAAAACACAAAAAAAAGAATCTAAATACTGTTTTCATCATAATGATTACATACATATAACAAAAAAACAAAGTGTCTTACGAACAAAAGTTCACGGGGAGAAAAATCTGACTTGAAAAATTGTAATAAAATAAATTTATTTATTCGATGCCGTACCGATTGATGAAAGATTGGAAGATGATGTTGGCATCATAAAACCACGTGGTCGAACTAAATAAGTTGTCATATTACCTTTGCCTTTAACATAAATTGGCCCACGACATTCACATGGATAACCATTTTCAAATAAAACTCGTTGAGTTTCTTCCGGAACCTTAAAAAATATTTTTTCGCTTTAACAAATACACAATCAATCAATAAACTTACATGTATACAACTAACCACACCTGTACTATCCATACGTGATGCAACATTTACTGTATTTCCCCATATATCATATTGAGGCTTTTTGGCGCCAACAATACCTAGAAAAAAATATCAAATAATATAGATATAAAGATAAATCATCGATATCATAGCATGCTAGACCAGTAGCGGATTTAGAAGGGGCGATCGCCCCCCCCCCCCTTTCAGAATTATTTTTGATTATTTACAGCAAAAATGAACTCAAAAAATAGGTTTTAGACAAAATCGCCTTCTCCCCAGGTACTGCCCCTGCCTACTTAGGTACCACCCTCCCCCCTCCCTTCCAAAATCCTAGATCCGCTGCTGTGCTGGACTCGCACCATACTCTTAATTCTACCAGTACAAGTTAAAATCCTTTTTTTTTTAAATTCTTTCATGATTATTGTAATTTACCTGCAACAAGAGGTCCATTACACATGCCCACACGTAATTTAAAATCATTAAAACAATCTCGATTGATTCCTTCAAGTACTGCAATCATTGCAAAAGCAAATTCAGCAAGTGCAACAACATTTTGATTATATCGTTCTCTTGTCTAATGAGAAAAAATATAATTATATCGAAAAAAACAATATGATTTGTTTCATTACCATACGATGTTCAGCACCTGGATTAAGACCAGCTGCTGCCATATATGTATGACCAATTGTTTTAATTTTTTCTACACAACTAAATTTATTCTTATCTAATAACTAAATAAAAGGAAAAGAAGTAAAAATTGTTTATTTCTAATACAAAACTAACTTTATCAAATTCAGCAATAATTTCATTGAGTAATCTTAAACATTCTAATCCATCATTATTAGCATCTGATTGAACATAAAATTCTTTAAAATTAGGTATTGATGCAAACATAACAACAACATTATCATAACTTTCATGATAAAGACCCTGAAAAAATAAATAATTATATTTAGATATTTTCTCGATAATCTCAATGGATTAACACGTCTATTTGTATTTATAAAATTTAATTATCAAGTAAATCAAATTAAATATATATATGTTTTTACCTGACTCATATTTTCTTTCATAATAATTTCTGCAACATGTTTTGGTAGAATATTTTCTAATAATAATCGACTAATAGTGCTCACTGTTTCAGCTTCATGTTTTTCATTTTGAAATTTAATTGTCCATAATAAATCTAATCGACTCATATATTCAATCTGAATAAAAAACATAATCATAGAAATCAAATATTCATATTAAAAATATGAAATTTTTACCCGTCGATCAAGTGCAAATAGTAAAAGTATAAAAAAAATACTTTGTAAAATTGTTTCTATAAGTAATAGATTACTTCGTAAACCATAATTATCAGCAATAATACTATATACTTCAGTATAACTGGAATAAAACACATATGTAACTACGATTATAATCATAATTAATGCTTTTAGAAGAAAATAAAGATGCATAAATGAAGAAATCGTTAATAAAGCAAGTTGAATAAGTAATATATGAAATTCGAAATGAGGACATAATTCAAATAATATGGAATTCGTTGATGATGTTATAAGAATTGTCTAAAGAACGAAAATAAAAATATGAATAGGAGTCTTTATACTGACGAAATAAAATAGGCTATATGAATTATTTTGTATCAAACAGAACAAAAGTATCAACAGATGAAATTCTATTTTAGGTATTCCAGTTAATTAGTATTTTACAGAAGCCATCTATATATGACAATGAGTACATGGTTAGTTTGATAGATCAAACCAAGATGATAAACATATCTTATAATGCTATCTATTATGAAAACAACATCTATATGGGCTTAAATATAAGGCCTCTATTCCAAAAATAGACTAGATTTTTCTTTGTAATTACATTATAATCGAAGATAGAATTTTCTTCATTAAAATGAATCTTACCTGATTAATATTATTTTGTACAAATGAAATATTGGCTCCCGATAATAATAAATCATTGCCTAATCCTGTTCCATTATCAAATGGTTCATTGAAACTAACTGATGGTGACCATGTAACAGAAAATGGTGTTAAAATACAAATAATAATTAAGATAAGACTAACAGGTAAACGAATAAAATAATAATGTGTAACTAAATAAGTTGATTGTTCAAGTAATGAACGATGATTGTCACGTTGTAACTAAATTATAATTATTTTAATTTAAAAGAATTTTATTTCGAAAAATAAATTCATTTACTTTTGAAAGATCAATAATACAAAGTGAAGCTGCTATACTAAAGGCACATATGCCAGTTATAACGAGAACAAGATAAAGAGCATTTCTATAATGAACAAAAATTTATTGTAGAACAAAAACAAAATTTCTTTTACCTTTCAAATATTAATGCTTGAATAACTAATATTACAAAGAAAACACACGCTGCATTTAAAATATAATATCGATAACGTAATTCTGGTAATGAACGAAATAAACTTTCACTAGCTCGACGATTTCCTTCGTCATCTTCTAAATTTTTATTTGTATTATCTGTTTGTGTATTAAATTCAAGTGTAAATGGTTCGAGATCATTTGAACTATGTCGACTACGGCTAAAATTAGTAGATCGTGTTTTTTTCTTCTCTTTGTTTACAAAAATATTTATTAAGAACTTACGAACAAAAAAATGATGTTGCTAATGGTTTTAAATTATCTTCAAGAAGAACAAAACTTTTTGCTGCATCTGATTTATCATTATCAACAAGATGTTGAAGAGCAAACGGAGTTTCATTTGACCATGTATCTAATAATTTTTGCATTTTTTTACTAGATTTACGACCATCACCACCACTAAGAAATACAGAAGAAAATAAATATTTTTTTTCTAAATAATTTTACTTCATCATTAATTGATTTTGATGATTTGGTGTTTCACATGGAATTATAAACCAAGTTTTTATACCTAATTTTGCTATATAATCATCACGTTCATGTCCATTACCTACTTCAACTTGAAATTCACTACCCAAATTAAGTCTTGTACTTTCAGAAATATGAACACGACTAGTAGAAAAAATAAAAAATTATAAATATGATATCAGCTTTATTGATTATAGTGATCTATTCGTAGAATGTAAGAATCAAATTTATCATTTTAAACTATTTATATGTATGATCGTCTGAATATAATCTGTCATTTATGTATGTTAGTGATATGAATAATATCAAAGATGGTAATCATCATATGTAAATAATACTGTTGATTACTTAATCATTAAAATGTTTTGAAGGCTAAAAGACAGCTGATCTATATTCAATGGAAGATAAAGAAGAACGGGAATTTCTCTTTGTATAAGAAACAAAGAGAAAAGCTTTGAACCACGATGAAAGATTTAATGAACTAGCTTTTGTAGAAAAACTACTTAAATAGATTATGGACAACAAGTATAGCGGAAATTCTCCCCAAGAGAATTGTTTGAAAGTGTAAACCAGTAGAACGATAATCTTTCATATCATAAAAACATTCTTTCCTCATAGCTCTTTCATGGACAAACAAAATACATAAATACTCCGGGCCTTTTGCATATATTTCTGTTTTAAATCACTTTTCAATAAAACAATTTCGACAGAAAAAAAGGATTTTCTGTTAGACTTCGATGATATATTCTTATTTAAAGATGAAATTGTATCCTCCCTGATAATTTTCAGTCAAATACTCACCCGGGTATACCACCTGCTTCAATATGATTAGCTAATGTTACATCATCGGACCAAGTATCATATTGCCATTTTTTAAGACCTAATACTCCACATAAAACTCGTCCTGTATGAATACCAATACGCATATCAACATTAACACCGGTTGCTTCTCGTACTAATCTAAATTATTGGAAAAAAGAAAATTCTTCTATTAATTCTAATCAATAAAAATATCATACTTTATATCTTCAATCATTTTTAAACCCATTCGTACACAATTAGATGCATGGTTTGGTCGACTTATCGGTAAACCACTAACACAATAATAACAATCACCTAGAATTTTTATTCTCATACAATCACATTCCTAAAAAAAATTAATTTTCATTAATTTTTCTTTTTAAATAAAACAAAATACTTGTGCTAATTGATCAAATTTTCCAAAAAGTTTATTAAGTATTTGTACAAGTTCTGGAGGAGTAAACTTTTCTGATAATGGTGTAAAATTAACAATATCAGCATAGAGGATTCTAATAAAATTAATATTTACAAGATAAATATTTATTAAGAAAAAATATTAATCAAAAAACATACGTCACATTTTCATGTTTTTTTATATATAAATCATGAAATGCTGCTTTGCGTGTATTAATTTTTTTTGCATTTGAACATTGATCATCATAATCACGAGATTGAACATTATGATATTTAGCCGTATCTTTTACTTTACGTAACATTTCTGATTTCATACTTAAAGCTAAGAAAATAAAAAGTAAAAAAAGATATGTAAATTATATATTTTTGCTTATACCAATATGTGCTGGAATAACACTAAGAATTAACGTTTCTTGTTGTTCCTTTTCACATTCAAGTCTGATTCGAGCTTCAATACAACGCATCGTATTATGATATGTTTTCTTTTGATGTGCATCCGTTAAATAACGATAACATAAGCCGAATAAATTACATGCAATAAAAAATAATGAAAGACACACAACCTAAAAAGAAGATTTAAACACATGTAGTTCGTCTGTGTTTATTTAAAAGATAGATCTCTTTACTAAATCATTTCTTATCTTTCGATGACATCGTTTTCATGTCATCGGAAAAAATAGTATATATTTGATAATATCCTATAAATAGCTATGCTTATTTTACATAACAAAAAGATGATGTTTATCTACTTAGAATCTGAATAAGACTTCATTTAATGTTCTTCTATCCTCGAGATAATTACCACATTATTAAGATGAGTAAATTCATTATCAATTATTATAGCTTCCTATTTACTTTTTTTATACGATGAAAATTTTAGAGAAAAATAAAATGAAGTCTACCTCTAATTTAAGTTCTATTTGATGTGATTTATTATTTGGATCTGTAATAGTATGTGTACGAATAACAAGTATTAAATGAATAAAAGATGTTGTTATAGCCATTAAAACTGTCCATGAACGTGATACGGGTAATGTTGTATGTATAGTTATTATTGAAAATGTTACAATACCCATTAAACGTATAATTGACATATATTTTTGTAAAATAATAGGTATTATTGCAAAAAATGTTAATAAAATCCATATTAATAAACATGATATATGTACATATGAATGAAAAAATTTCTCACGATGAATTAATAAAAGAAATATTATTGATAGCAGAAAAATAATAGAAAATAGAATGATTTCAAGAATAAATTGTGTTGAATAATGCTAAGAAAATAAAAATAATAGTATTATACAGAATAAGATTAACAAGAATTATTTTTTATTTACTTTTTCAGAAAATATAGCTAATAATAAATAAACAAGACTTTGAAAAGCAGTGAGTGTTAAGGAAAACAGAACTAAACCATGTTTAATACGAATTAAATAAAGACCAAAATAATGTTTATTATCCATAACAGCTAAAAACAAATAGTTAAAAACACAAAAAAAAATAATAATCAATTTAAATTCCTAATCTATTCAAGTGCATTACCTTTCATATTTTATCTCAAAATGACAGATTATTAAAAGAATGAAAAATTTCTTTTTTTTCTCTTCCTACAGACTGTCTATCTCATATAATTCTCGGAATAAAAATAGTCAGTTTGAAAAAATGTATATCTAATATAATAAAAAACAAAGAAAAAGAAAACCATATTTTATTTGTCAAATGGACAACTTTGTAATAGGATTTGTGTACCTTTATGAGAAACAATAGCAGATGTATTTGTTTTTTTTTCGTCTAATAAATATATATATAACCTTGTATTTTATGTGACTCAACAGATACATTAAAATCTTGTCAATCCTTGAAATATTCTAAATAATATATCAAAACTAGATGAATTAAATATACTTGCTTATTCTTTATTAGATATTATGAAAGAAAAAGAAAACAATAGATCTATGTGTAATACAAAAGACATAATCAAGACAAGTTTTTGTAGAAATTTTTTTTTTCATGTATTTGCTTGCTTTTGTATATGTCATCACTAGGAAACACATATATACGAACTATCTCAATCGGCACTTCCGTAGCTAATCGATGCCGATACAAGCTCATCTCCGTTTGTTTCTCGCTGTCTCTTGATCTATCGTTGGAATGAAGTGGATGAACCACTTACACTATCATCAAACATACGAACAATTCTTAAAAAAAAAAACAGTGAGCATTGAAAATAGCCTCAAGCATTCATTGGAACTTTATCATTACAAGGAAAAAAGTAGTCGAATACAAGACAAGCAGCTGCCCTTTTTTCTTTTTATAGACCTACATTTTTTATTTATAATGATATTGCTTGCTCAAGTTATCAAATGTTCTTCGGAGAGATCATGATGAGCGTGACTTATTAAATAAGTTATATATGTCTATGTTATTTCTTATTACTCATAATTAATGTAAAAATGATAATTTTCAAGTAACTACTATACTTTTTTCATGCTTTCTCCTGTAATATATGACAGAAACCAATGATAATCAAAAAGAAATGTCTTGGAATTAATGAATGTTTCTTGTTTTATTATTAAAAAAAAGAAGATTACTATGATAATGTACATCAAGCCTGAACAACATGCCCTTATTTCACAAAATGTCAGTCATTTCATTACTTCAGTACTACTGCTTTGTTGTCTCTCTTTTTTTGATTCTCTCGAGACATATGTAAACGACACTAAAGAGTGATACGAACTAAGAAATCAACGAACATAGTTATACAAAAACAATTGTATGAAACTTGTTCTTTTGATTAAACATAAAAATGATAACAATCATTTTTGTCGTAAAATAGATTTATATTAATGACAAAAATAAAAATACATCAGTACGTCAATATGTAGAAAAGAGCAAGAAAACTAATAGAAAGAAAACAATAGTTCATTTCTTTGATAATTCAATCAAACAATTGAATTAACACAGTTATTTAAATAAAAAAGAATAATTTGTCACTTTTATATCTAATCGTAGTAGTAGTGGTAGTAGTAGGGGTGTATATTAATGAAGAAAAAATAATAATAATAATAGAAAACATACCTGTAGTTACATCTGGAGATGACCAATCGAATGTAAGTCGTACATTACTTTTAGTATTACCATATGTGTGATCAATGGTAAAATCATGGGTCGATTCTAAGTAACAAAAATAAACATAAGAAGATTGATGTACAAACAGAACGGTTAAACTATTTCTACATACACAAGAGACTTTCATATAGAAGTGAAAATATGACATGTATACTGACAAATAAGATTGTAGCATAAATGGTGGCAATATATGCTGAGAATATAACAAGCTGTTCTTTCCCTCTCTCTCTCTCTGTTTTCCCTAATGATATCGATTGTTTTATGATTATTTTTGTTTTTTTTTACATTATTCAACATATAACATACTGAGGTGTCTTATCCATCCTCATATTGTATGTTTGTCTATATGTCAGTATTGAGTCTCTTGTTATATACGATATGATGGGTGACAGTTGATGACAGTATATGATCGATTCGCTAGACAATATAACATCCATCTTGTTTGAATAGCAGGCAAAGCATACGAGTATGATATACATACATATACTATCATTTTTCTCGTTTGGTTAATCGATAAACAATAGTTGACATTTTATCATTAAGGCGAAAATAACTTCTTCTCGAGTTAAATAAGTTATTGTCTTTTTGTTTTTGATTTTTATACTCGAAGAAACCCATGTAGTAACTAGAGAAACAGATCTCATTATATCTATTCTATGAAACAAAGAATAATAATAACAAATGTATAGATATGTTGTATCTTTTCAATTGTTCTTTTAGATTACATCATATTTATGTATACAAATATAAAATAAACCAAAAGGTCACTTTGTGCTTCAGTTAGAAGTGCAATTACAAAATAAATGTGCATCTATATTATGAGAATACAGATATCTTAACAAAAGAATGATATTAATAAACAAAACAATATAGGATATAAGGAATACATAATTGGCCTTCTCTTCTCTTTGATATAAAAGTTTTTTTGTATATTCACTTACTTCGTTTGTTGTTGCTCGGTATCTGATTCATAAAAGAATCACGATCTTTATGTTGCTGATCAGTTACTTGAAACGATGATAATGATGTTGATTGTTGCCGATGTTGTTGAAGTCGTTTAAATACAGACGTTTCATTCTGTTGTATATGATGATCTTTTATCATGTTCTCAAGATAATATTTAAAGATAATCACATAAAAGTTGCGAAAATTTTTTCTTCTTTCTTTTATTTGAAAGTGTATGTCTTTGGGGGAAAAGGAAGTAAGTGCAAGTCGAGCGTAATCGACACTAATGAGTGTTGGCGTTTGCTTTTACTTGTAGATGATAGTTTGATGTTTCAATGAATAAAATAAATCAGTAACAAGAACATATATTTCATGTAAATTCTTTTGTTGATTGAACAATAATAATATCATACTTATGGCATTAAAAGAAAAAAATTGAAAACGATATATGACAATAACACTCTTATGTTAATGTGAAGAGTCTACTAAAATGGTTAAACAGAGCCGCTTTTAATGAACGAATTGAAGATGACTAGAAAAAAAAAGATTCACTATTTTTCTTTTGCTTTTTTTTTCTTTGTCTAACACAAAAGAAGCGATAAAATTACTTCTTGTTTTTTCTTCTTTCTTCGTCTACTTCTCAGTCTTCTTTTACTATGCTGTCTTCGTTAGTAGACTAGATCATCAATGAACGAATCGAAATGACTAGTAAGAATAGCAAAACGATATATGAAAAAGAAGAACAAGATAGTAATGAGGAAGGCGGAAAGAAGATAAAAAACAAAACCTATGTTAGTTACTTTCTTATTTTTAGACACCAATAATATACTCATTTCTATCCGACATAACACTTTAGTTTTTATGGCCTATAGATGTTCACGAGAAGCAATTTTTTTGTTCTTATTATTGTCATTTGTATCATTCACAATTGTAACAACAATGACAATAGCGTGATAGTAGGAAACATTTATATCTATATTTACAAATGCGTGTATACATGTTTTTTATTAAATATTCTAATAACAATCAGCATTAACAGAAGAACACAAAAGAAAAGATATACAAATAATACTCGGAATGATAAAAAAATAAAAGAAAAAATTTAAATCATAAGAACTTTCTGGTCTGACTGTTCAGATGTCCTTTTTATGTCTGTTTCTTCCAGTTCATCTCCATCATCTGTTCCTGATCCCTTTATTTCACCATCATAATAATGATATTTGTCATCACTATCATCATCATCATCTAAGGTCGATTTAATGCCATATTCACCAATATGGCATGTTGCTAATATAGTTGTGCCAATCCAGACAACGGCTATAATGATAAGAGCAATAAAACCTAAATATTCATATATTGCTGAACCAAGCCAATCTCCAGTTGCTGCTCCAAAATTAACACATGAGACAAATAATGCAAATAGAGTACCTTCGATATTTTTTGGGCAAGATTTCGCTGCTAAATGTAATAGTGCTAGGTTTGTTATTTCAGAACAAAAACCTGTAAAAATAGCAACACATATTGACGTAATTTTATCTGTTGCAAATAAATAGGATGCAATTGCAAACATTCGCATAACAATTGCAATACGAAGTACACGTTTTGTTGGATGATGAGAAAATATTGTTAAATAAAGTAAAGCAGATAAAATGCCACATCCATTATAGAGTGTATTTAATATGGAAACATAAAATGGATTAAATTTGAGTACATCTCGTTGATAATAAAATAAAGCTGTTTTTACTTGTGGCGATGCAGAATAAATAAAAAGAAAACTCGTAATAATCCAAAATCGTTTATATTTAAATATTCCAGCTAAACTTGACCATGTTTGAGCAAAATTATTTTTATTTAATTTTCGTCGACGTTCACGTACGGATATTAATGTTGCAAGAAATAATATAACAGGACAGGCAGAAGCAATTAAAAAAATATATTTATTTGAATTACTATTATCATTAAAATTTGTTGATGTATCATTATTCGATGTTTGATTATTTTGATATGATACGGAATAAGTAGCAAGAATACCAGCTGGAATTTGTGAAACAGTTGAAGCAAGTTTAGCTGATGTTTGCTGAATACCTTGTAATGTACCAATTAATGCCAATGGCCGACCAATTGTAATCATCAATGCATCAACTAAATATAAGATGTTTTT
The DNA here is from genome assembly GCA_905250115.1 of Adineta steineri. Lineage (NCBI taxonomy): Eukaryota > Metazoa > Rotifera > Eurotatoria > Adinetida > Adinetidae > Adineta > Adineta steineri. The sequence continues at coordinate 813,092 of CAJNOI010000008.1, read as the reverse complement.
GTTTCTGTTCGAAAACCATTTTTTATAGAAAGAGAGTCAGGCAAAAGGAAGTTGGTTTTTAGAGAAAGATGTCCTTGAAAATTATTTGGAAACTTTTAAGATTGCTGTTTTTGTCAAGTTTTTATTAAATATTTTCTGTTATTCTCAGTATATCCAATCTAGAATTGATTAAAGAATTTTAGAATCTAATAATCAATGAGAATATCACGAAATTGCATGTTGCTAGAGTAACTTCAAATACAAGAATGAATTAAAAACAAAAGAATAGTTTTTGACATGAAATCGATATTATCGTAAAGACACCAATCTATAAATATTCTAGTAGTTTAGAAAAACAGAAACTAACGTTCTATTAACGAAATATTTAAGTACAATATCTCCGAATATGTTGGATAATAATCGTACGATTTAGTTATAAAAATATATAGAGCAGAAATGTCAAGAAAACATGAGGGACATGTTTATTAGTAAAAATAAATGCATTTGGACATGTATTTATTGATCGAGCGCCGTTTTCATATCTTGATCTTAGTTTTTGACAAAACTTATTGGCTTTAGCTCAAAAATAAGCATGACGTTATTTATTTTTTTAAAAACAAATTTGAAGTACAGGTGAAGTACGTGCAAAGTGCGGATAAAACATAATTAAGTAGCGTTTTCTTAGTGGAACATAAAAATATTCAATATCTAAGAAGATTCAATCACAGATAATAGACAATAAATGTCCGAAATATTATTTGTAACTGTGAAATAGTAGCAGTGTAGTCATAATTCTATAAGAGCATTAATATAGAACTTTACATAATTAATAAAAATTTTTTAAAATCTTGACTATTTTAATCTACCACACTTTTTTGATAAAAAATATTCATACATAATGTTTAATAACTTTTTTTCTCATATGTTACCTAGTATATAATAATCATTCAAGTCCTGGAATAGATGATTACAACTTCCATCTAATTAATGTCATAGAGCAACCAATTCATATTAACCGACTCATTCGACTGAATAATTGAAAAGAAGGTTTGAACATGTTATGACAGTTGAATATACTGAATAAGAAATGAGTATGTCATGGAAATTTTGATGATATCAATGACTGTGTAGTTAATTTTGTTTTTTTGAAGTTTCTGTTATATGCAGCATATTCAAAACTATTTTACAAATAAGTATATAAATTCATTGTCATTAATCTATAGCATATAGTCTTCGATGAAGAAATACTTTCTCTATTGATACTAACACATATGACATAAAAATATATTGCATATATATATTTTGATTAGTCAATCCTTTGATTGAGTCAATATTACGACAGCACGGATATTACATACGTACAACCTGTCACGGTTAATTTGAAATCAATTATCTTTCTTTTTTAATTTTTCTTTCTAAATCTGCGAGCGTCTGTCTTTTACAAAGAATAAAGGATATTCTTAAAAGTGAATATATATATAGAATAAAGAAAGAAAAGGTCGTTCAGTGGAAAATTTTGTTTTCTGCTTTATATCAACGAATGAAAAGATCATTACAAATTTCAATTAAGTTATTACTTTTATTTCTCCTATATCAGATATAAAATTATTTATATATTGATTCCAATTATTACTTTACAACTAGAGAGCCGTACTATGCGCGTCTATCAAAAATATGTATCTCATCACGTAATAGATAATCTATCGTGGAAAACATAGGACGTAAAAGAGCAATGAGTGTATTTTATGTATGTATCAAACCCATAGGCTTTATATATATTTAATATAACATAATCACCATTATTATTGTCTGATAAATTCCCGAAAAACAGGAACTAAATATATGAAAAAAAGCAGTTTCTACGATTCTTTCTAATTATATTAACTCATTAAGAAAAAATTCGATTACAGTCAGATAATTACTAGCTTTTTATTTTTCACTATCAAAATGGTTTTATTTTCATAGACCATTTATTTTACATGTCAAAGCAAAAAAAATAATAAATGCTTTTTTTTCTTACTTAGAACATCATTGAATGCAAGTGAAAATGCTGCTAAAATGCAGAAAATTATTAAATAATTATACTCAGTCGGTACAAAATACAGAGCGATCCAAGCAAATAAATTAATCATTGTAGTCATAAGAAGATATATAAGACGATGATAACCACATATTGGTACAAAATCACTGAGAAGACCATAGAGAGGTTTGATTGACCAGCTAGAGATAAGTATAAATAGAAAAACATGATAAAATTCTTTTTTTTCTTATTGATTAATTATATACATACGTTACTGTACATGAAAAGAAAAAAGTACCCATCTGAGATGGTGAAAGTTGAAGTTTATCTTTTAATATAGTTTGTAAAGGTAAATTAACAAATCCAGATGCAATATCGGTTATTCCTTGAATAAAATAAGCAAGTGCAAAATAAATAGCACTGCATAATAGCGTACGAGTGGTTAAAATTTGCATACATTTATTAGATCCATGATCTTTGTTTTTGTTGTTGTTGCTATCAGTTAATTTAAGTGGTTCATCGAGTGATGTTGATGGTGTTAACGACATTTTGATTAATTAAATTGTTTTTCTTTATATTTTTATAAAATCTAAAGCTATCAAAAAAAAATAATGATAATAAAGTAAAGAAAAAAAAAAGCTATAAATCCTAAATATAACTTGCTGACTTTATTTTCATGGAAGAGAAAAAAATAAAATTTTCTGCTTCGTTTTATTATTTTTTTTTATTGCGATTTACTCTTTTTTTTCTTCTTTTCATTTAATCAAATAGCAGCAATGGGCGCGACGAAGAAAAAGGAACCTTGATGAAGATGCGACGTGTGGTTACACAGAGTGGATAACATTCTTTTTTTCTTCCTGCTTTTTCTCGTTTTTTTGATGAATCACATTAAAGCTACATTAGAACGAACTATTATATACCGTTATCCTCTCTTTTAGTATTTCATGCTAGTCATTGTTGACAACAAAGAGAACAGAGTAGAATAAAAACTATATATATTTACTTAAAATTATTTTCAACAAGGTAATACATACTTACGTTGACTTTTATAATAAATCATGTTTATTCTCGCAATAATATGTTACTATTGTCCATTATATACTTCCGTTTTGTGAAAATTTATGAGATATATTTTATTTAAAAATAACTTATTTACCTATTAAAATAAATGGGCAAATGACTAGGAAACGGTTTGTAAAAAACTAAACTAATTATAGAATATTAACTAGAAGAATTTCACATACATTGTAATACTCAATTAAAGTATAGGATTGCGAAAGATTTTCTTACTATATAATAAGTATCATGTTTTTACATGTCCAAAAATTAAGAAGAATATTGTATCTTTCTAATGACAAGAGATAAACTAAAAGTGCACTCGAATAAGTGGTAATGTGAGAAAAAAAAAGTGTACTTATAACAGAATAGAAGAAAAGAAAATCAAGTAAACAAACAAGTGAATACAATTTTGACTATGATAATTTATATGCCGTCAGTTACCCTCGTAGCTACTACTAACACAAGTTTTACATTAAAATATATAAAATTTCTTTTTATTGTAAGATACCATTATGGAATGTTATACTTGTATATTATCTAGATACCTATCGTTCTTATCTAAGAGAATCTTTTGACCGTATGTAGACGCTTGTTTTGCGTAGTCTAGATTCCAAGAATAGCACAGATCCCTAGTATTTTTGACATTATTATCTAAGAATATTTTCTTTTATACGCAGAAAAATATATTATTTACGGCATATCATTCCTTTTTACACATCATACAAGTTATAATATGATATGTAATTATTTTATAAGAATTCTCGATTTGAATTCTTTTTTAACAGAAGAAATTAAAACTACTCTACAAACATACATTTTATGACCTTGAAAACTATAATATATATACAGTAAACATCGCCTACTATCTATCTATATATATATATATATATGTTGCACTGTGAGTGTTAAGAAGAAAAGAAAAATAATGTTTACACTGTTTGAATTTTTTCTATAGAAAAAAATATTCTACTTTGTAGGAACCCTACAAAAAAAAGGTCATGACGTTTTTAATCTAATTTTATAAGAATCTTGTTTTTTTTGAATTATTTATATAAGAGATTTTTATTCAAACAAAAAAGACACACACACATAAAAAAAAGTATTATTTTTATTATTCTTCTTCTTCGTCGTCAAATATACGTTCATCCTGTGTTGTTCGTTGTGTTCGTCGTCGTAAGCGTGGTCCTCTTCGTCTTGCTATTATAAATGATTCTTGTGGTATATATGCTGATGTTGATGGTGATGGTAATGATAATGCTGGTGATAGAAGTTGATGAGGATATTGTTTTGTTGATCTATTTGAATCAAGAATTTGTGTAAGACAACTTATATAATGAATAGCAAGACGAAGTGTAGCAATTTTTGATAAACGTTGATGATCATGTAAATTAGCTTTTGGTACTACACGACGTAATTCATCAAATGCTTCATTCAATGCATGCATTCGATTTCGTTCACGTACAGTTGGTGGTGGTGCTAATGGTGGTGGTATTGATGAAATTATTGATGATGAATGTGTATTTGGTGTAGTTGATTGTATAAAAGACCATGTGTCAGTATTTTTATCCATCTTATATGTTTGATTTTTAAGAAAATAAGACTAATCATAGTAGTGGAAGAAAAATTTTTTTTTCTTCTCGGAAGTCTGTTTGATTGGATATCTAATTGATAGATAAAAATCATGTCGATAAGCAGATATAGAAAAGATATATTTAATGTATAAGAATTATCGATTCATAATTGTGTATGATAAGTGAAGAGAAAAAAAAAGAATTGAAGAAAGAATAATGTTTATTTTAGAATAATCAGAATCAATGATCTAGTCAATCAAGCGACACAAATATATTTGATTGTATAAAAGAAAAAGTAATGCTTCTCTTTTCGTTTCACTTAAATGAATGAATTGACTAAAATAAGACTGGAGTGTCATTCTTGTCAATATATATATATATGATTAGTGGAAACATTTTCTAATGAGAATAAATATCGCATATTGTTATTCTATTGAATCACAGGGTACAATAGATAGAAAAACAAAACTTTGTTCTATCATGTTCTTTTGAACTGTTTGATATATAATTTAGGAAGTTACACGTTTGTATGGAGATGCGAGTTTAATATAGAGCTATATAGAAGAAATAATAAAAATCTGGATTCTTTATTTGATCACGCATATATAAAATATTGACTAGTGATGTGAGAAAAATGATTTCTGAATCTAGGAAAAAGAAATAGAAATCGACAGTTTCCTATGGTATGAACACTAGTCGTAATCTTCATTTCCTTAATTGTTGAAAAAGAGAACTTGATTTTCTTTACAGATGAGAAGATAATATTAAGTTCTTATCATTGATGTCATATAATTAAATCCTGTTCTAGACTTGTAATTCAACATTTTTATATTTATGATAGAGTATTATTATTAGTTTCGATTATAATATAACAATTTCATACATAGTTACTATGTATTTTACTTTATCAAAGAAATAGTGAATAATTTGTCTCTATATTGTTTTCTATTATTGATATAGTTCATACGTATTTTTTTTTAAAGAATATTTATTAATTTATTTAAACAAACTATCAAACGTACATATAACTATATCCTTAGTTTCATCATTATCGATGTACTACAGCATTAAGTAAAGGTGCATCAATAACAAGTACTCCATCATCCATAACTTGTGATGTAACATTATATTTATCGATTCCATCTGGTAAACGAATACTTTGACTAAATTGTTTATTTTCATGTTTTTTCATTCCTATGAATGGTTTTTTTCTTCCTTGTACTAATAAATTATTATCAAGTAAACGTACAGTTAATTCATCTGGTTCATATCCACGTGTATCAACTTTTAATATTAATTTCTTTCCATTAGGTGTAAATGTTGGACGAAATTGTGATTGTAAAAATTCTGCCATATTAAATGTTGGAGGAATTTTAGAATTTTGTCGATATTCAATATCACCAAGACTACTTGTTCGTTTTGGAACTGTCGCTGGTGGTGGTCTTGTTGGTTGATAAGTTGAATTTGTAACATCAGCATGTGAAGCTGAACGATTATAATCATTTTTCGATACTTTTGATGATTGATCAATTGCTTTTAATAATTCTTCATGTGAACGTCTTATAGCATCATTATCTCTGAGCATAGGTATATCAATTATTAATGTACCTGTATTTCGGATAACAGAACGTATTCTATCAGCATCAGCACCAACTGGTAAAGGAAATGTTTTAACTAGTTCTTTACGAAAAAAATTGTCAGCAGCAAATTGATCAAGATGTAAAGCATGCACAAGTAATGTATTATCACGTCGAAGTTTAACAGCTATTTCACCACGAGCAAATTCAGATACATCCACTTCAATACGAGTCATTTCACCTGATGTTGCAGATAAATTTTGCATAATTGTTTACGATTAAAATATTTTCTGAAACTAAAAAGAATGAGTGTTATTTATTTATTATTGAACATATACAGAATTTTCCATCAAATACATTTCAATTTATAAGATTTCATTTATCACATAATGTAGATGAACATCTTGTGAAGATTCGTATTATTCGACTGAAGTCATAGTCATTCTACTGAATTTTTTGTAATAGTAAATATTATGATTTTTATTATATTCGAAAAGTTTTGTTTTAGATGATTGTTTCTCTTCCGAGATGGTACATGCGTAGAAAACCACTATACATTCCCACAAAATGTCAACTATCGCGATTTAAAAAGAATCTGCTAGGTTAAAAATTTCTTTATTTCGAGTTTCCTCGATGGTTTATCAAGTAAAACTACAAACTGTATTAGAGAATATGATATAACTAGATTCTTTCATTAGCTCTACATTGATTATAGACCAGAACTTCGACAACACATTTGCTTATCAAAGTAGTTAACTGAAATTTTCCTCTATAATTAAAATGTAGATCATATGTGTCAAAGTAAAATACCGAAGAGATGAACAGGACGAGTACGATTCATCAAATAAATATATTCAAGAACAACTACTTAGAATTTTTTTCAAGATTTAATCTAAAATGATTTCTATTACACATCAAAACTGTGAATAAGACGAAACGTAACTTATGCAAATATATTCCCAATTATGATGAATCTGACATATAAGTTGTTTTGATTATATCTCTATAGAGAAATAATAAACCTCGATTTGAGATGATGCATGACATAGAAGGAATTTTTTATTTTGATGATAAGAGTAAAAGAATTCATCGATTGCATGATTGACAATAAAGTCATGAAAGGATTATTTAGCATATTTATATTATGCGTAGAAGTAAAATCTGCTGAGAATTTTTTTCACAAATATTTTCTATATATAGATGTTTTTCTTTTTGTCGTCTTATTAAATTTATAAAAAATAATATGGATATATGTTACTCACACTGACAGAAAAAAAACAAAGCAATAAAAAGATAAAGTTTCAGAATATTTAAATTGACATGAAACTCTTAAAAACAGATTTTTTTTTGTAAAAAAAAGAAATTATTAGATTTTCTATAGCTTCCGGCAATTTCCGGAGAAAATCGAAGAAAAAAAAAATGGGACGGAAACTCAATAATAATATTCTTTAAGAAATTGAGAGAACATAAAAAAAAATTCTCAAGCATTAAATGATATAATATGAACACAATCGGAATCAATCAAGAAATAGACAAAAATCATTTTCAGATTTTAGAATTAAATCAAGTGTACACCTGAATTATTAAGAATGTTCTCGATACTTATCATATATGAAACCTGTTGAGATAATATACTAACCATTAAACTTCCTTTTCTTGACATTTACTTCTTTGTCAAGGAATAAAAAAAAAAGAAGAAGAGAACTAACACTAAAGGACTTTCAAATATTAATCATAAATGAATAAGCCTATGATAGTTAAACTTCAAGTGTCAAATGTCATGTATAAACAAAATTGATTTGTTTTACATGCAATAGTTTTCCCTCATAGAATAATCTCATATATCCTAGTGGAATGATTTGCGTGACTTTCTCGATAAGTGCTAGATGATTATTAATATTAGTCGACAATCTCTTCTTTGATACCGGATTTAATTCTACTTAGTTATTTTCTCTCTCTCTCGTTTTCTATCATCATGATAGCAATCTAACTCGATTATTGTTTTTATTTCTGTATATAAATATACTAACATATTCCAGGCATCTAATACTTATTTCGAATAGCAGGAGTACGTCATGATCAGTGTACTTTTCTTATCAATAATATAAATATAAATGAATTCAAGGTTTTTCTCTTTTTTTTTTTCTTGAATAGTAATAAAAGATCTTACAATTAGATGAAAAAAAATATTAATGAAGAAAAAAATCTTGTTTTTATAGTTACAATAATAATAATAAAATACATTAAGAGAGAAAGAAAAATAATAAGTGATCAAACGTCGACATGTATAGTTATATGTCATAAAGAAAAAAAAAGGGGGAATATTAAATTCAGTTATATGTCATGGAGAAAAAGAAAATATGCAATTTTTGTTCTTCATTGCCAATTTTGAAATAGGACGAAAAAAAAGAGCGTGAGAGAATATTTTTAGGACGACTAATTTTTATTGATATACAGTTATTTTCTCTTTTTTTTTGAAGATAAGATCGATTAGTTCTATTTTATTTATTGTTTCATCTTCTTTTCTCATACTACTTCTATTAACAATATGATGATAATCATTTCCTTTTAGTTACTGTCTGTTGAGATGTAAAGTATCGTAAGAATACAATGGTTCATTAACATACTTTGATGCGTGAAAGAGATAATCGCTGATGACACAGTAGTTTGTCCAAAAGATTAATTTTCTTTTGTATTCTTCAAATATTATTAAAATAAAATTAGCTGGTAAGTTGCCTTTCTCGCGTTGCGTTCGTCGATAAACCACTAATGAGTACTTTCTTCGTCTAACTGTCTACCGACATACGACAAAGTAACATGTTTCATTGAAAGAACGTGCATGTACGTGTGTATGTGTATATGCGAGTGTGGCTTTTCTCTTTCTGGTAAAGAGAATAAAAGAGGAGAAAAAAAACGGAGATGACTGTGACATTATTGCCGACTGACAAAAAACCGGTAATGATGAGCTGCAAAAAAGAAAATGCAGGAGAAAAAAAAGAGAAGAAAAAAAATGATGACTTTACTGAATCGAGAAGAAAGTATTCATAAAGCGATTCTCGTTTTTTCATTGTCCTAAAGTACGAGTTATATTAAACATTTTTCTTTTCAACATTTTCTTTGCCATATATACATTTAACTGTATATATATATGCATGTGTACTTTGGTCACTATTTGATTGTCACCGAACGGGAGCATTCAATTATTTTTTTTAAACTAAGATACACATTCATTTATATTTCAAGAAGTATGTGCACACACATCTCGAGCTTCTTATATCGATCTATATATATATATATATATATGCAAGTTTTGCTAGAATGTATAATCAAAGTCAATATTTAGCTTATCAGAAAAAAGAAAATGAAGAAGAAATGCTTATCATTAATGGTACTTATGCATTTGTTGTTAATAAAATAAAAAAAAGAAAGAAAGAAAGGTCTCTGAATAGATAGAGATGATAAAAGAACTAATACTGATCAACTCATGTGGATTTTATTTAGATGATGAATAATACAAAGAAAAGAAAGATGCTCGAGTTTTTTTTTCTTCTTCTTCTTTACAATAGTTGGCTTTTCTTATGTTATTGAAGATGTCAATAAGTAGAATAAAGATAATCATTTAATTTCATCAAATAACTTTAATCTTATTTTCTTTTTCTTAAAATAAGAAAAATATATAGATATAAATTCTTATTCTGATACTTTTCATAGCTGAACTTTTCAAGGTAAAACTTAACGGAAATCACTCATTATCTATATAGCGTGAGTTATGTAAGTGAAAGATAATGATTTCATGTGACATGAAAGATCTTAAATATATCTTTCCCTCTCTCTCTCTCTCGCTATATATATATATAGCGATACACAGTTCACTAGGCAATTACGTTTTATTTCATTGATAATCAAGAAAAATAAGAAGCTTCGAAAGTACTCGTGAAATAAAAATAGAATGTAATCATAAACTAACAAATTTGATATGTCTGATGTTACAAATGAAGGATTTAATTTAAACCAATAGGTCAAAATCAAATATTTCTAGAAGAATTCATCCAGCTTTGAAATGTTTTATATCAGACATAATGATAAAACATATAATGTCACCATATGTTTTCAAGGTTTAATTTTCAATAAAACAATATGATGTTAAATATATACTTACGAGTTTATCTATAGCAAGGATAGATATAACATTTATTAATATGTTTGAGTAAAGATTTGATCGATAATCAAAACACAAGAATCTCTATTTGATGTATAAAATACTAAACTAATTTTCTAAAATCAATTCACATGACATAAACAACTTATCCAACTAACAAAAAAAGGAGAATACGAAAAGTGACGGATGTTTTTTCTAGTTTTCATTACCATATTTCATGCTGGGCATCCCGGCCTGTCAAACGCTACACACACACTGTCATTTTTTCTGAAAGAAATATGTCAAACTAATCACTACACAGTCATGATGTTTTCAAACAAACAGTTTTTCTTTACATCTATTGCAATTTACCATTATGATACTTTTCTATCTTGATTTATTGTTTGCCATAAGTATAGTTCTTTGATTTATTTAATCAATTTATAAGAAAAAAAAAGTACATTATTTTCCTAATTATCAGTAACATACATAGAATTAATACAAATAAATAAACATATATATCTGAATGATAAAACATATTTATCAAAATTTACTCGATGATTTACTTCGTAGACGCAAATCTAATGGTTGATCATAATCAATTGTACTTGATTCGTCGATTAATTTTTCTGTAGGCTAAAGAAAATAAAATTGAATACAAATATTTCGTAAAATATGTTTTTATACCGATTGATTATTCTCTACAGTTGTTGAAGTAATAACTGTAGTTGTTATAGTAGTAGATGGTGTTCGTTTTCTAATTGCTTTTCCTAAAAGCATTTTTTTGAATTGATAAATATAGAAAGTGTTTTTTTTATTCTACCTCGTTTACGCGTTACAACTGGTGAAAACGATGTTCGTTTTCGTGGACATAATAACTAAAAGAAAAGATTTCTATTATGAAAAAAAAAACAAATATGTATTTACGGATAGATTTTTTGATAAATCATCTTTATGAATTCCATTTTCAGCTAATTTTCTTTGTATTTGATCAGATGTAATTTTTGATGATTGTTCATGACGTTTCAACATATGTCTTAATTGTACTTAAAACAAAAAGAATTAAATTAAATAATTACGGACTTTCGATTTACTATAGTATTCATCGATGGGTATCAAACCAAGTCCATGAAGAAAATGTTTTATCTAAATTAAGGTTAAAACTCACAATTGCATATATTCTTTTATAACCTACTTCTTCAGGGTCAATGCTAGGAATGAAATCATTATCCATTTATCTAAAATAAAAGTCAATTATATTTTATTTATCGTATGAATGTAGTTCAAAACGTAGACCCCTGTATTATCTCATTGAAAATATAAAAGGAGAAAGTATACAAAACAATCTATCAAGGTTTATTTGATAAGATATGGAAAGGTATTCATAGCTATCCGGATATCACTTCCTGTCATTTTTACTTGTAGATAAGTACCTAGAAGATTAAAAATAAATTGAAGTTCTTGATTTTCCTGTATATTAATTTTATGCGGTATTTTGTCTTATTATTAACCGAAATAAGAAGGCAGTCAAGCAGAATATCCGGAATGTTATTATCCGTTCTGTTTTAAATAATAGCCTTGGGTAGTTAACCGAACCTTTAATTAGATATAACTAAAAGTGACATAAGATAATTAGTATCTTCTCTATTATGAATTTTTGGAACTCAATATCATACTGCTTTTTTTTGACAAGGAAAACTGTATGACCGGAAATCAAAACTCATTAATAAGAAGATTGTTGATCTTTCATTTCGCTATCTTAGATGATAGACTTCAACAGGCAAAGCTGCTGATTTCTTCTAATGATGATCGTTTTTCCTCAGCAGTTTCTCGGAGCATCTCTAGAAAATCAAAACTTTCGTCTCCAACAGTGTTGGCGCAGACGAGTCTATTCTACCAACAGGAGTATTGTATCTACTCAGTCGTATGGAAAAAGCGTTTTCTCAAATTAAGTTTAAGATATACGTACAATCCAGCATCATTAATTTGACGTAAACATCAACCTTTAGATAATGATGTCGACAGACATAAAACTGAAACAACAAGGATTAAGTTACAAAAATAATTCATAGACCCTCGAGGCATATTTATACAAAAAAAATATACAATCAAAAGGATGTTTACGAGTTGAACATAATCTCTCATTAGTAATAATATTTTGTCTTCAATCTAAAAAGAAAAGATCTTATTCTTCTATCAAGCCATTAAATTTTATCTTTATCAATTTGAGAAGAAGTTTTAATGAGCATAAACAATTATAATAATAATAAAAAAAAACTGCTGTTAAATAAAGTACAAAAAATTAGTAGAGAAATGTTAAATACCACAGAAAAAAGATTTTGCACATACTAAATAATAACTATTATCGTTACTGTTTTGTTACTAGGAAAATAGATATAACAAGATGAAAGTAAATAAATGTATTCGTTTTGTTGCGTATTTTGTACAAAAAACAAGTGCACACGTTAGTTTCTTTTGTTTAGCTTCTATCTAATACCCACCACCAATGGAAGTTAATACAAATGAATAATAAATAATATATGACTAGAGTTATCATAGATGAGATAAATGGATTATTCGATGAGATCACGATTATTTATAAAACGACGAACAGACATATTTATTGGAAGATGAAAATCAATGGAAGTTAAACGATTAAGTGAATGAAGAGCATCATTAAAATCTTGAAATAATAAAAATATAATTATTCATCAGAAAATCATAAAGATTTATTTCATACCGGTTTGTTTCGTATAACTCCATTGTTGATAAGAACATTCAACTAATTGTCCAGTTTTAAGAATTAAACGAAGAAATGGAACAAGTTTCTTTTCACTAAAAAATATTTGTTTACATTAATAAGTTTAATGATTAACTTCGGGATATATATTCTATTTTAATCACAAGTAAAAATATAATTTCATAGAATATTATACTAATAGTTTGAAGATATGGAAGTTCATTTTGTTATCTTAGCCTATGAAATGATATTAGGAGTTTTAGATTATGAATTAGATATTCAATTCTTATTAGGCATGTAGCGAATCCGAACGTTCGGGTTCGTGATGGTTTGGGCCGACCTCTAACAATTTAAGCATCAAAATGACTTTTGTGACATATGTGGTCACCGAACAGTTCGAGTTTGGTTGATGTTTCATAATTTCCTTTATTATGCTTCCACATATGTCAGAAAAGTTATTTCGATGCTTAAATTGTTAGAGTTCGGTCTAAACTACCCCGAACCCGAACTAAGTTCGGATTCGGTTACATACCTAAATTCTTATATCCACTAGGAAGCTGTACTCTCGAAAGATGTGAAGAATGAGTTAATAGTCTTCTGTTAATTTAAACATACTTTAATGCATGACAGATAAATGATTTAAAACAACTATCCATCGGTTTTGAATGGTTTTCATGTAATTTAACAACTGTATCAATAGCACTTAATAAACACTAAATATAATTCATGATAGAATAAAAACAAAATTATTCAAATAGAATTAATGTATACTTGTTTTGTTGTAATTGATCTTCCACCAACAACATCTAATGAAAAAGATTGTGAAAGTTTCCGAGCTGGACTATTAATAAATTCATTTCCATTCTTTAAAAGAGAAAAAAAAATATAATTCTTTTCATAAAGAAAAGTTTCAATATCTTTTACTTTTAAATCATAATATTTTAAGAATAATTTCCATGCATGCATGTTTTCACCCACTGATGAATAAGTACCTACAGATTTTGTTGCAAAACATCCCCATTCAGATACATTCGTGGAATAACTTCCCTACAGATGATATTCAATGAAGAATAAGTTTAAATTCAAATAATTTTCATCATACTTCATAAAGACCATGTTCAAGTAATGCACGAAGTGTTGGTATAAGATCTTGTCGAACAGATAACATAATTGCAGTTGAACTAAACTCATTCTAAATACAAAACAATGAAAATTAGCCTTTTTTTTAAAGTTCTAACTTCTTCGTCGTCTTCAGTATCACTTGTCATAATTGATCCATTATTTGCTAATGAATTAGTTAATCGTACTGCAGTAAGAACATTTTCAATTGCAATTTCAAGTTTAGCTCGAAGATCGCTTTAATATATAAAAAGGAATTATTTATAATTATGATGTACATAATTTTGAATTAGTTTACCCAAAATGTTTTTTTGCGAGAAGATCTTTTTTTAAATTAGCCATTGCATATTTCGGTTTTTTATTCATTGATCCTGTTCCACATGTTAATAAAAAAAATGTATAAAGTTGAGTTAAAACAAGAAATTTTTTCATTGATTGGATTAAAGAAGATGAATGATGTTCAGATTGTAGACGAGATGGAATAGAATTTGATGTATGTGATATTTTTGATGGTTGAATTACTGTTGTCTTAAGAAAGCAAAACAAAAAATGAGAAATTAAAAAGATGTACAAATATTATTATATACAGGTTTTAATTTTGATTTAAGTACCAAAGATGAATTATTAGATTGAGAAGAAGAATCAATGATAGCAGCATTTGTTGCTGCTGTATTAGCAGCAGAATCAGCTAAAATCAATATTTAGTGAGATGATAAAATAATAATCAAAATATTACTTTTAAGAAATTCAATAAATTTTTCTAAATCACCGATTTGTGTACGCATTTGAATAATTAAATTTTCTTTTAATTTCACCGGATTAGTTAACTAGAAAGAAAAGTTATAATATTAAACAAAATAAATTTCAAGAAGAATTATTCGACAGACTGTAGTCTATAAAAGACTTATCGGAACTGACAAATTAGAATTCGATAGGCTCTGGTTAACAGTAGAAGTCAATTAAAACTCAAAAGGAAACTGATATTTTTCTGGTAGAGACGATAGTCAGATCGAAATGCTTTATCAAGAATACGGTTCATACATGAAATTACTATGCTTAACCAATTCTATTCTACGATCTTTTCTTCTCACTAAATTTGACTATAAATCTTCTCATATTTTCCATACCTGATAAATAGCTTGGTCAACAAGTTTTCTTAATTCTTCTGCACTAAATATATCAAAACAAAACGAAATTAAAAGACCTGAAAATGCTTTTTTTTGTTTAATTTAATACGAACGATAATTTTGAAACAGACGCATCGTCCAGTTGTATATCAAGTTTTTGACGTAATTGATCAATAAATACACGTTGTTTTTCCATTGTTACTGATGTTGGTGCACCTTCAAGTGAACCAGATGCAGCTGCATAATGTTCTAACTCATCTAATTTTTGTTTTAGTTCATTAATAAATTCTTTTTCACGGCATTTTTCTGCTTCGACAACTTCATGATTTGTACGATCATTTGCATACATTGATGGTTGACACATAACATCAGGTATTCCATTTGAAGCAAATTCATGTAATCCAACAAGTAAATTCTAGAAAAATAAATCTTTATTGAATGTAAACATTTTTTGAAGATTTATTTTTTACTTCACGATCTTCAGGTGTTGGTGCAGATACAACTTGTTGTAAACGTAGCTGAACATGAGCAAAATGACGAGTCAATGCTGCAAGTGATGTGCTTAATTTTTCATGTTCTTCAATTAACATATTTTTTTCAGATAATTCTTCATCAACACTTATACTATAAAAACAAAAAATTCTTTTTGTCTTAATTTAAAAATTGAACTATCATACTTTCTACTAAATTCAGTGTCTGATGATGCACCACCAATTGGAGTTAACCGGCCCGTCATTGAGAACTTATCATCATTCGACTCTTCGCTTGTTATTGTGTCTTGTCGATATGACATATTTTCGTGTATCATTATTGAAAGTAATGACCTGTATTCAAAAAACAATCACAGTATTGATTCATGCAGACATAACATACCGTGGGAAAACGATCGAATCTTATGGTATTACGTTGACGTAGAGAATATTTTATCAAGAAAAAAATTGATCGTTTTTTATTTTTATTAATACAATTCTTATTTAACATATGATTTCAACAATAAAATATATCTAGATGTCACTCCATGACGGATGAAGCGAAATAATATTTTTTTTCTGTTTTTTTCGTATCATTTTGAGTACGAAAATGTTCATCAATGACATAAAATTGAATTCCAGTTGTCATTTTCTCAGTTGATACACTCGCTGTTGTAGTTTCACCAGATTGTTGACGTTCGATATTTACTTGAGGATCATTCTAACAATAATAAGATTAGATTATTTTAAGCATAAAAATTCTCATTTAGACATAGATGTTGATAACATGAGTTCTCTACTAGCCATTTACTGAATCATCAAGTCACTTTATCTCGTTATAAATATTTATCATAGGAGAAAAAAAATCGTTTTTACGAACATAAAAAATATACGTGAAAAGAAAATGACAAATCTGATAACAATATGAATAAATTATTACCTGATGATTTATTTTTTCATTTGATGGTGATACTTCAACATGAATACTGTCTCTTGATATTTTTTTTAATGAATCTGATCTATCCATTGTTATTTTTGAGGTATGCCTAGGTAGTCGTATCATTTTATCTCCTAATGGTTTTTTGATTAATTTATATGTTTCAGGTAATGGTTGAATATTTTGATCGATATCATTGATTAATGTTTGACAATTTGTTGTAACTTCACCATTTTCTATAAGTTCATTAAGACATTGAATAAGATTTTTAACATGTTGAATTTCATGAGAAACTCCATTGTGTTTTTTAAGATATTTTAAATTTCTTTTTAATTCTTCACGTTTATCAAACCATTTAGTTTTTAATGTTGTATATTCATGAGCTATATCATCTGATTGAATATCTTTAATTAATTTAATTTGACTATTTCCATAGGATACACTATCTTCTGATTGTCTATGAACAACAGCTTCTTGTGCTCCAGTAACATTTCGAAACATTATTAATAGACATTTAGTTTTAAATTTCGGATTCTAATCATATTTCGATAAATAAATAATGCGCGGTTTTTTTGCAGCTGATTAGATAAAATAATTTCTTCATAGATTTAAGAAAATGATAGATTTTCATATGATTCGGCTAATTCAAGTGTAAACTATACTGATATTCAATATGCTCGATAAAGATGCGTTTGTTAATAATAACAGTTTATTTTCTTCGTATGAGTGATTCAAATAAATGAGAATTGATGAATCATTTTTTCATTGACGCTAAGGCAACAATCTTTTATTTATTCTTATATTAAGTACATGTTTGTATCTGGAAATCAAATCGAAAACATTCTGTATCTATATACTTACTCATAAAAAAGGCTTTAGTCTGAAATATGCAGTTTTATCTTATCTGGTTTGCTAATATATGATTAAATTTATCATTAGGAGAAAAATAAGATTTCAACGATTAAATCTTTATTTGCAAGAAAGATTTTCGTAAATTATGCACTATGGTTATTTTTTTATTATCAAATCTGTTAAGAATTTCACTGTATAAAAATCGACCTTTTATTCTCTTATAAGTTAAAAAGATTATGATCAATAAGAGTAATAAAATCGAAAACGGATACGATAGTTATGTTAAATATATATTCATCTGTAGAAAGAAAAAGAAAATCTTACCAAATGACGATAAACAATAAAAATCTTGCATCTATATATATTGACAAAAGCTATCAGACGACAAGCAAAAGAAAATAATAACGATATAATAAAACATTGTATAAAATACAAGATCATGGTATCATTTAATAATGATCTATTAACTATTCTGGTACTTATTTGTATATCATGGGCTGGTCTAACATGTATTGTAGCTTTTATTATTATTATATTTTTATTATGTAAAAAATGTCGTCATACTACGTCTGTTAGTCCCATTCGAACACCATCAATAAGTTCATCAGTTTCAATCACTAATCATTCTCCATTGATTTCTCGTGTGCCAACAAAATATCCTATTATAAATGGTGATCGAAATCAAAAGCTCGAACCACAACGACGTCCTTACAATACAATGGATTCTATAAATGAGCATTCTTTTTCTCCGCGCAATGTCAAAAATAAATATCCAGATGAAGAAGAAGAAGATTACAGATACAATAAAGGTAATGAAACAATAAGAACAATAGACGAAAGTCGAGTATATGATCAACGTCATCAAAAAAGACAATATCAATTACAAAAGCCAGTGGGAAATATAAGAGTTCTCGATCGAAATACACCATATCCACCTGATGTTATTGCCCGTGATAAACGAATGCATAATAATCGTTATACAATGGATGATAAATTTTAATAAAGATGAATAAAGATTGAAAGTTTCTTTTTTTCTTGTTCTATACACAGCATGATAATGCTTGTATCGATTCAATCAAATATGGCCGCTAAAAAAAACAAGGAAATTTTAAAGACTTCTTTTTTCTATCTAGGAATAATCAATTTACGAGAATGTTGACAAAATGTCATCTCATCTATTAAAATTTCCATGCAGTTAGTGATGTGTAAATTCTATGAATATTTTATAAAGAACGACTTCATATTAGAACATGCTAACAATAAGATTATTATATAAAAAATGAAACTATTGAGTTTATACATAGTAATAATGAGTTTTGAACTTAAAGAATTAGTTTTTTGAACATTCTAACCGAAAAATTTTGGCATTTACAATGTAAGTATGAAGGATATTAACTATTCTACTATGTAAGTTTTTAATTACTGAATTGTAAGTTTAATAATAAGACCCATCAGTATTTTTTTTACTAAAGTATGTCCGAAGTATTGAAAAAGAGAATCTTATATTACTCTGAGATGTAACGATAATCGATCGATCTGTCTACATGGTTTTTTACTAATCAATTGATTATGGACACATTTTCTTTTTTATGTCATAAAACTAACCCGTTTACAGTAGTCGATAAAATCGTCCATTGTTATTTCTTCAGTTTGCATCGGATCAAAACTCTGAAAAAAGAAAGAATGCAGATAATTGTATCGAATATATAAATTAAGCACATACTTCGAAAATCTTATCAACATGTTGTAAAATTTCTCGTTCATCAACACGAGGTTGAGCTGCTGTGCCAAGAAGATCATAAAGTGAAAGAATTACTTCGGTGACATTCTAAAAATAGTTTCTAAATATATGTAATTCTAGAAAATTATTTTAATACTTCTCGTGTTAATTGTCCATCACCATTAATATCATATAAACGAAATATCCATCGTAATTTTTCATCAATTGTTCCTCGACATAGAACAGATAATGTTAATATATAATCCTATTGAAATTAGATTTAATTAATGATAAAAAAACAAAAGATTTTTACATCGAACGTAAAAGTTCCTCTATGATTTCGATCAATAACCGAAAAAAGGTAATGAGCATATTTGACAGAATCTATGGAATACAAAAAATATAAATAAGATTTGATATGTTTTTTATTTACTTCCTTGAGGAAAAAGTTGTAAATAAATTTCACGTAATCGTTCTTCGCTTACATTTCCACCTGGACAATCCTTTAACAAATTGAATAATAAAAAGAAAAAAAGAAGATTTTATTCATACTTGTTTAAAACTTCGATATAAAAGACGAATTTCTGATTTGGAAAATCGTGTACATTTGACAATTTCATCTAATGAACGTGGATGTTGAAAATTTTTTGAAAGAATACTATCCAATCGAGCATCTTAATTGGAAAAAAAGAATTATTAATTTTTTGTTAATCTAATCAATAAGAACAAAAAAGAAGCATGCTCTTTATTTAATTATAAACATATAATAGGAAAAGAATTTTTTTTATACTAGAAATAAACTATATATACCTCCTCGTTTATTTCGTTTGAGTTTAACAAAACTAAAACTATTTTGTCCTTGCGATAAACCAGCTATATTAGCACCCATCGTTGTTGGCAAGCACCATGGGTATCTGATGTATAAACAGTTATGAGCAATTCATCACGCACACACTTACGACCTATCTATCACAATCTCTTAGTTTATTTTTCTCTCTCCCTCTCCTTCTCCCTCATCGTCTGTTTCATTATAAGATTGCGCGACAAGCTGAGAATGAAAGATGACATTTTCCTAGCTCTTTTTAATCATCATCATCTTCAGTAGTCGTGTGTAAGTACATAAAATATATGTAAATTATCCAAACAAATATAATTGCAAAAATAAGAGAACATGTCAAAATCGAGATGGTATCTAAAAATTAATCAATATTTCTATATCAACTTAGATTGACGACTAACATCTTTATGTGTATGATACAAAATCTATTGATTAGAAGAATTTCTATTGTTTACATATACAATCAATCAGAAAAATGAATAGTGATATTAATAAACATGTTCTTAATCCAAGAACAACATAATTATTCTTCTAATTATTACTCTATTGTAAACAGATGTTTACTAAATAAACGAAACACATTCTATAGATCATATATATGTTTAATATTTTGTCTTATAAAAGCATCAATAATGTTAATCTATCGAAAACAATATATATAAATTAATCGAATAGACAAAAAAAAATTTTTTTCTTTTCTTTATACAAAAATTCTTATAAGGATAATTACTATTGATATACATTCTTTATATAGTACAATGAATTCACTTCATCTATGTCGGAAATATTTCCGAGTAGTCAATCGAATTGTATCTTATTTAAGAAAATTTATCGAGAGTAAAACAATGATTATTTTATACGCTTATAATAGATTTTATTTTGAAATAAAATCTTTTTGTTATAAAACAAAATAAATAAATTAGTGTTATATGAGATAGTTTCACTCTTGATTGTATTATAAGAATATAAAAACAGATAATATTTAAATCATCGGAAGAATTTAGTATTTCTAATTAATTAAAAATCTATTTCATACTTAAATATAAAGTATCAACATACTTAGAAACTCTTCAAACTTATTTTCATAATTGCTCTACTCTATTATATTATGTAAAAGGTTTGCATTAAATACTACTGGTAATAATAGATGTAGAAAATGTATGAGATTGAGAAGAACATGTATTTGAATAAGTAATGTTGATTCTATTTTACTACTAATTTAATTGATCAAAAAACCAGATATTATCGGAATATTTTTGTTTTTACATTATATTTCAACTGCAAAAATATTATCACGATAAATAAAGTTATTTTTCACATTTTAGTTGCGTGTATTTCCTTGCTTAATCGAGGAACATCACTCGACTTATTTAGTTTATTACGGATCAATAGACCGAGACATTTTGTTTATGGTATATGATGTGTAAATAAGTATATTCTTCATCATATATCAATAGCTATACTTATATAAAACTTTGTCAAAAATCCAGACAATATATATACATCTATATACCTGGTACTTGAATACGGCGAACAGCTCGAGTAATGCCAGTACTTAAACGTCGAGAGAATCGTTTACAACTTTCAAGTATACGAGATGGTCGTCGATCAGTTGTCGCTATTGCTGAATGAACCCAAGACATAGTTTTATCTTTTCATCAATCTAAAATAATTTTATAAATGACATAGGACAAAATACATGTATATATATATATTTCTAAGTATTACTGGCGGATTTTCTTTTTTATTCGTTTATATATATCTGTCTATCTATCTATATCTATTTTTTCTCGTCTCTTTGTGCATACACTAGCTTTTTTTTTCCCAACACACATTAACTATTTTACACTTATTCAGCAGATCATTTCCAATGACTGCACTCGGGTTCGTTGGTTTGTTGGATGACAACTACTAGTCATATAATGGTTCTCTTCTTATTCTCATAGGTTTTACTTATTTTCGATGTATTATTATTTTATGAGAAGAAATAATGGAAACCAAGTGCGAACAACAAAAGAGTGGCAAAAAAAAAGGAAACGAACGGAAAGAAAAAAAAAAGTAGAAACGATCATTGATAATAAATGAAGAGCCGTCAAAGAACTTTCTACATTTCTTACACCTACAAGTACCTTATCCGGTGCATTTTCACGGTAGAATTCATCGAATTAATCATCATTATTTGTATTGCATCGATGAAAGTACTTGGCTCATTTATATCTGTCTGTAATCAAATGGTTAACTTTTCTAAATGTAATATAAACAATTTTTCTTTCTATCTTACATTAACAATTTATATGTAGTTAACAAATACATATTCTTCGAACAATAGTTTTACGAATAGATGTTTTTTTTATTATTATTATTATATTCGTCATTAATAATAAAGAATGTCAAGATGTACAAAGAGATAAAGTCGCCTGTAAATATCAATCTCACATCGATTAGATCGAGAAAATAAGATGTTTTTATTGCTTTATATTCGCCATTTGCTGTTGACATATATTATTTAGATTGTTGTATATTAAGCATCCTTCCAATGCCAATCATTATTATCCTGATTATATTTTGCTCTTTGTAACTAACTATGGAACAGTATCAGTTGGCTGTCTACCACCAAGTAGTTTTCTTCTTAAAGAAAGTCTTCCATTGGTGTGCTGCACTTGACATTTTTTCTGTAACGATGTATTAGAATGAAGAGAATACGTTTGACATTGTTCTCTATTTTGTGAACTAATCGATGATGAATTAGATCTAGATGATTGAGTGTTCGATAATATTAGACGTTTTGTCATTGGCAAGGTCTCGTTTTGACATTTTTGTTGTTGACTAAAATGTGAAAATATTTTTTTATTTGTATTATAAGTTTGGTGCTGTAATATTGGTGATGTTTTTATAAGATAATTCATTGGTTGATGATTTGAACGATTTACTTGAAAAAGTTTTTGTTGATTTTTTGTAGTTGTTTTTGTTTTATACGTTAAACGACAATAAAATAAATTACGAAATGCTCGTCGATATTTATTTGAAACAACATTATAAAGTATTGGATTAATCACTGAACCAAAATAATATGTCGTACCGGATATAATATATAAATAAGCCATTACACTTGCAGATAATTGAGAATCAGATATGAGATTTAAATTCATAATAGCTAATAGTAAACGTTGTATATAAAGTGGAGCATAACAAACAAAAAATGCAATAACAACAGCAACTAAATATATAAAAATTATTTTTAATCTTCGGAATATAGTCGAGTATACTGAGTAAAAATTATATATCTATTCTTAGGAATTTTTCTTATCTATAGAAACATTCTGTTATTTAATTTTACTAAGATTTTAGGATTACTGACATGTTTTTTTATCGTGATATGTCAGAGTAAGTTATATACCGCAAGAAAAATCTAATTTTTTTAGAGGTCATAAAATAATGTGGTTAAATAAAATTTCTGTTTTTATTAAATATATCATATTATGAAACTATTTTTGGTTATTGATAGATTCTATTTATATGAATTTTTGTAAATTAATTTACCTAATGTTTTAATAACAACTTTTCGTGCTTGACATCGAGCACGAGTTTTTAACCATGAATAAGAGCCAAGATGAGTATTTTGATTTTTTGTATCCATTGTTTCTTTTTGCGTTATAATTGAATGACATGATGTATTTGGTGTTAGTTTTTTAGATGCTATAGAAGAATTGCATAATGACAATGAACTTGATTTCATATTATTTGAAGCATTTTCATATTTATTAACATGATTCAATGCTTTACCAATAAATAAATAAATAGCTCCAATAATAATCATTGGCAAGTAAAAAAAACCAAATGATGTTATTATAATAATAATTGATAATAATTTATTTACATCTTTTTTTGGTCCACATGATTTACAAAAAATTGTTTCATTTAATCGTAAAATTTTCGAATGATCTATTAATGGTAATGTTGTTGTTGATGCTACAACAAATGATTGTGTATCAATTTCATATAGGAAACCAAATGGTACACTAAATATTAATGATATAAACCAAATAATAAGAATCACTTTTTGTGCACGACGAAAATGACTTAATTGATGAAAATGTATTGGATGAACAATAGCAGAATAACGTTCACATGTAAATGCTAAGATAGTTAATATTGATGAGCAGGTAAAAAATTCAGCACATATACTTCGTAATTTACAAAATATAACTGATAATGGCCATTCACGATAATGTATTTCAATCATTTCTATAGGTAAATTACACATTAATATCATAAGATCAGATATAGCCAAATTAAGTAAATAAAAATTAGTTGGTGTACGTAAATGAGTATTACATTTAATTATTACAATTGTCATTATATTTCCAACAAGACCAATAACAAATATTACAGCATATGTTATAAGTAAAATTTTTTCAATAAAATATGGATCCGAAAATGAATTATAAAATATAGATGAACATTTATGTTCATCATCATTGACTAACATTGTTAGTTTTCTACTGTATAATATGTAAAATCTGAAAATGAAAGATTTCCATATTATCTCCTTTATTTAAAGACATATTAAAAAAAAAGATGTTCTTCATGTACCTCTCGTTTTATTAAACGCAATAGACACTATGTAAATAGATTAAATAGCATGCTCTGTTCGCCTACGTCAGTTTGAACGATTAAAAATGAGTAAAGCCTTTTCTCTATCGCGTAATTTATAGTCTAAAAATGGTTTTTCTTTTCTAGAAGACACATCTTTGATATGTCAACTATATGATAATCTAACATTTAGCGATAGAATGTAGTTCAACTCATTAAAAACAAGAACAAGTAGATCAGATACTTAGAAAAGACTGGCTGAAATAAATATAAATATTTTTACTAATATACGCAAAATAAAATATACGTTGTTTTATTATTTTATCTGAGAAAAAAGCAAATACGTAGAATTTCAGGTGTAAAGTTTTAACTAAATAAAAATCAACATCATGTGCAGACTAGTTCTGCTTTAAGATAAGTGTTCTCAGATTGTCTTTTTCAATGAGTAAGAAATTTCCTGTATTCAGTGTGGTGACATATTATCTCTACGGATAAGATTCTCTTTTTCCGTCGTAGACTAATCTTAGTTTTCTCAAGGCACATTGTAATACCTGAGGAAAATAAGGTTCTAGAATTGAAAAACTGTAAATGAATATCTGATGTATTTACTAAATTTTTCAAAATAAAGCGAAAAAATACTTAAATAGATAATAATGTAAACAGCTACCCGATTATTATATCAAAGAAGAAAAAAATGGAATAGAATGATGATGTTTTTTTATAATATCTAGTTAATGTCGATTAAAACGGAAAAAAAGCCGCTAATAAAATTTGCAGTTTTTTACTTAGCATAATCGTTTATTAATACAAGAAAATGAGTTACACGCTTAAATCAAACAACCAAGAATTTGATATTCTATTAATTTTCTTTCCTCAGTATACTTACTTTTTTTTCCAAAATAAATTTTATCGATTAATTTAACATAGTTAAGACAATCATATTGAATATCACGTATATGTCTACAGTATGAGTAGTGCTCTATGTAATATTTCAAAGAATATATATCGCTTTCTTTTTCTTTCCATTCCTATATATATATATTTCTTACAGACTATTTTCACTTAGTAGATCACTACTTTATCACAAAGACGTCTCTTTTTCTTAATATATATAAAAAAATATATATATTCAGATAAGAGTGCCTCGACTACTTGGATAGACGGTGGATAACATCATTATTTTAATAGAATTAGATTATCACATACAGAAAAAACATACACTTGACATTTGCCATTTTTTTTACATATTTCTAGTACAACTGTAAAACATAGTGACATTATCCATGCATAATATATATATCTATTCCTAATAAAGGTAATAATCAAAGAAAAGAAATGTATCAATATAAAATGAAAGACTTTTACGTACATAAAATATTTAATTTTTTATTAGTATAACGTCACATAAATGATATTCTATAAGTCTAATCTATATCGTCAAAAATAGCTGTTATGTTGTTCATATTGAAACTAATTTTTATCTATTGAATACAATAGAATAAAATAAATCTTACAATAGTATGTTGAATAGCTCGCTATGTATTATCTAGAACTAATTATTTTTTTGTTTTTTCAGACATAAAATAATTTGTGATATGATATACATTCTTATATTTCCATAATACGTGACAATGGCTGGTGTTTTGATACTTTATTTGGCTCAGAGAAAGTAGATTAGCGCGTCAGAGGTAAAAGTACTCAACATTTTAATACATACTATCTATTTATTAAGAAATGTATCAGGTTTACATGTATATATCAAATAACTATGACGATAATTTGAAAAGAAAAGAATCGTTAGAATTTAATTATTTTCAATGTGTGAATTTAAATAGAAAAGTGTAAAATAATGATTGAAATTAGTTTTCTCGAACAATAATCAAGAGTCATATATATGAGACAATTATACTCTGTTTTTATTTATGTTGTCATTCGTGACACGTTTGCATGTTCATTCATAATAAACAATGTTTTGATAATGAACACAACTTTTCTTCCAAAAACAAGAGAAAAGCTAGAAGCATAGCAGCGCTACAATAATCTCTTTCTAAGAAAATATAACATATTACGTCATATGCACTTGTGCACTAACCCATACTCTGAGTTTAACTATTGAAAATCCTACGTATATTATTCGCGGAATCAAACTTTATGCTTTTTTTATTAAAATTACTTATGGATATTTCATGTTTATTTTCTTCTCTTAGTCACGAACAGTAGCGTTCATCTCATTTGAATATTCATAATAGTCACGTCGCAAATGAATAGTATATATACAAAGTACCTGCTAATTTAATTTTTGTCTTCGATTAATATATGATATAAAGAGGTGTAATTATGTTTTATATCGTTTAGTTCTATCATTAAAGTATTCTTCTTCTTTTCTTAACAAGAATAATCGACTTACACAAGATTGTCTTTGAGTCCAAAGAAAAAATATGAATTCTATCTTCGAATCTGAAACAAATGACGTACTTATTTTTGTTCAATACAATACGAGTAAACTTTCAAAAATGATCCTGTAATACTGGTGTCATAATAAAATCATCATATTTTATTCTATTAATTTTCAAGTCATTTTTTTAAATAAAAAATAATCAGGTGATGATTAATCAAAAGTTCATCTGAGTCCAAGTAGAAAATGCTTTTTTCTCTCTATATGTGTTAATGAAAGATCTAACGATAGTAAACACGCAAAACTTAATCAAATTACCTAGATTGAAAAGTAACTAGGCATAGTGACATATCACTATGTTTTAAATTGGAAGAATATAACGTAATAGAATTTCACATAAAGATAATGAAAAAAGCTGATTTTATTGCTTTAGCAAATCGTAAACAATACGTTGAAAAATTCAGTCCAGAAAATGAAATACAATAATATCAGATAGTAATATTGAGTAAATGTAAGTTTAAAAAAACTTGCTTTTATGATATGTAAACACAATAAGAGTTTAAAATTGTTTTTCAACACTTGACATTTTATTAACCAATTGATAAAGTTAAGTGCTGGATAGACTTATAGAAAGAATAAGAATAGTCTCAATTATATATTCTATAATTATTATTTTTAACGAAAATATTGTCATTATAAGTCAATTCTAATTTCTACAGTTGATAGGACAAACAAAACATGACTATATGCCTAGACAATTTTACACAAGTGCATTTTATTATAATCTATATTTAGATAACACAGTAAAAATATTTCCTATACTTTATCACATATAATTGAAGGCATTTCTTTGAGGAGATGTACTTAAAGAAGATAATATGATATCTCATAGACCTATATAAATCTCTTCGTAGCAGAAAGAATCGTTCTATATAAGAATAAATCCGTCTATATTATAAGATATTCTGAATGAATGAATATGAAAAGAAACAGATATGAAGAATATATCATATGAAATAGAATGTTAAACTCTATGGAAAGGATTATATGGTATTTCTTGTCATAATCCATTAATGCATGAAAAAATCTCTGTTTTTAGCGACGTCATCTGATCAGATGCGCTATTCTCAAAACAGGTACTTTATCATCTAAAGACAGTATATACGAAATCTAAGACTATTAATAAACTCATCTGCGCTCATATTATTTCTTCATAGACAGTAGTTAATTATGATAGTCATTTGAAGAAGTATAACTCATATCTGTTAAATTCTGAATAGATATATTCTTTACCGTAATATGTAATTCCAATCATGTATCGAATGCAGCTGACTTTCGATAATAACAATAACAGTGACGAATAAAAGAACATTTAATATCGAATGAAAGTCATCGAATCATATGATAAAACTTGAAAGAAAAAAAAGCTCTTATTCCGGATATTGTTTTTCCTTTGACGCAACGATATCATATTCTTTTATTAAGATTTAACCAAGATTTTATAAAAACAATGTATATACGATAGCATATGATTAATAATCAATAGCAAAAATAAATTAACGTGACCAAAAAAAGAATATTTATATATATATACATGTCTACCAACCTTTATTCGCTTTTTTCTTATTAAAATTCTGAATATAATTGTTTGTTTAAGTAAATAATTCTCCTTGAGGGAATACAAGAAATTAGTTATGGAACAAGTCATGTTTTCCTAATACTCTTTTATCTATTTAGTAAAAGTATTTTTCGTGACGTATGTAAGAATTATGAGACAAAATCTGTATTTAATAGAAAATAATAGTATAGAGTTCATAAGGTATCATCTTACTAGACGAACTAATTTCCAGTTCTTTTATACAGCTGATGTGTTTGAATTATATTAATATTTTCTACCCTGTCTGTCAATTAACATGCTATTTATTCGTATGATACATATAAGATTACATTTCTTTGTAGGAGGTATGTCGTTGGCGTGATAATGCTTGTTTCTTTCGATCTAAAAAATTTATGCAATTGCGTATGTATTCTCAGGAAATATTAATAATTGATAACAATATATTTACGAACCTCGTTCAAGCCATGATTTTGAAGGTCTAAGTGGTACCTATTTAATAAGAGAAAAACTAGAGAATAACTGATATAAATTAGATAAATTATATACATTATAACCGGCTTGTCTTAATGCTACAGCCACTGGACATATCTGAATATATAGATGAGAAATTACATATATATATTTCTTTGTAGTTGTTAATACCCAATCATCTTCATTATTATTCTGTGTTTCATCGACAACTGTCTTTGTTATATTTGCATTTTTATATTTGTTCGTTGTTGTTTCATGAGATAGTTTCGATTTTTCATCTTGTTGTTGTTTTAATTGAAATGTCAATTGTTGTAAATCGACTAGTTGATTATCTTGAGAATTTTCTTTATCTTTTAAAATATCTAAATGATTTTCTGTCGTTTGAGAAATACTAGTACTAGGTATTAAGAGAGATTCAATGAAGGTATTTGTAGATGTAGAAATATGTTTTTCACGATTCAATAATGATGAATGAAGTCGTTTCGATGCTGCCATATCTCGATATTATTTATTGCACGCGTAAATAATCGAAAAAAAACAACAATAAATATATAGAACAAATAATTTTAAATTCAGTTGCTATGTAATTTAAAATTTTTACAGATAATAATAATATGATTAACATAAGCTCAAAGATACTAACACTTGTCTGATCTACTATGTGATAAGTATGATGTATTTCGATTTTCAATCGCATTACTTTTTAATGCTATTATACAATGAGCTTATAATGATGATAACCACTGAACATCATTCTTCTCTTAATAAGAAACCGTTCGTTCAGTCTTATAGTATGCTGATCTTGTTATAGATACTTACACCCTCTTTTTAATATTCTCTATAAGACTTATACTTATCGATAATTTGTGCATTGTTTTGTCCATTCAGTAATTTATAAAATATTCTATATACATCAAATGGCTAACAAATTACCTGCTGCTAGTATACTTCGATACGCTTATTTACATGGTTTTGCTAGTTCACCATTATCTACAAAAGGTGTTGAACTACAACGATGGTTTCAAAAGAAATTGAATTTATCGCTTGATTTACCAGATTTAAATATACCATCTTTTCGAAAGCAATGCCTTACTCATATGGTCGATCATATTGAACAAAATATAATTCGTAAAAGAATATCATTGAAATTTTCTTTTTTACTTCTTTTAAAATTATAGAATCGAATTCAAATTGGTATCTTATTGGTAGTTCATTTGGTGGTCTTGTTTCTACACTTGTAGCTCAACGACAACCTAAATTAATTCATTCATTACTTCTTCTTGCACCTGCATTTAATCCTATTCAAAGATGGTCATCAAAAATTAACATTGAACAATGGAAAAATCAAGGGTTTATAAATTATTTCAATCCATCAAAACAATGTGATGAACCAATTGATTATGAATTCTTTCGAGATCTTCATTCGTATCCATCCTATCCAATTGTTACAACTTGTCCTATTACAATCATTCATGGTTTAAAAGATGATGTTATACCAATTGAGACAAGTCGTGAATATATGCAAAGAATTCATACAATAAATCAATATTCAACAAATATGGTTGAAGTCAATGATGATCATCATTTAAGAAAGAAAAAAAGTATATATATAATCAAAAAAATCATTCTTGACCAACAAAAATCAGTTATTGTTAATACAACAGAGCATCATTGATAAAATCGGATGTATATAAATTCCTGAATTTTATTCTATTTCAATTTGAAACAACGTCATTTTTTTTTCTCATAAATAAAAAGATTTTAATTATGATAACAATATCATACGTTGATAAGATAAATAACATACCAAAACAAAGCAAATGTCTATCTGATGTACGATTTCACAAGTAAAAAAAATCTTTTCTCTTAATTCAATCTTCATTCATTCAATGTAGATATACAATGTAACACATATCAATTCGATAAAATGTTCTACATTATTTCCGTGCAAGTTTCTTGTTTTATTCTTAGATACGTCATTATCATCTCTTGTTGAATATTCATAACTTTCAAGTGTTTCTTTTTATAAAAATATATAATTACAACTCAAATATTTATCATTATCTAAGATTTCAAAACTGAAATTGAATCCTTCAAATAGTGTAGTAAACAATCATTTGTGATAAATGATATTTATAGAAACTAGACGTTGTTTATCACATGAGCAAATATTTTTCTTTATTCTATTTTTTGATTTTGACTATATAATAAAAATGAAGATTCCTATAGTTATCAATAAAATATGAGATTTGTCGAAAGAATTAAATGGGTAGTATTCGAGGTGTAGTTGATGTTGATATTTTGGACGCCAAATGTGAGCCAAAGAAAATCTTAACAAAATATGCTATTTTATCATTAAATGCTGCTTGATTTCGACTATAAATATTAAGATAAATGCCAAAAACAACAATTAAACCAGACCAAACATAACTAATAGAAGAAAAAATAGATGCAATTATCCTATTGATAATTAATAGAAATATTAAACGTACTCAAAAATAAATGGTTTTGAGAAAAGTATAAATGATAATACAATTGTAATTGCTTTTCGACATGTTGTCACTGTAACACAGATCAATGCACCATATTCTTTGATTAATGTTAAGACAATATCAATGCCCAAATAACCAAAAACAGAGAAAAGAAAACCATAACCATAAGTTCGGAGAGGATGCTAAAGGTTTTAAAAGCAAAAAAAGAAGAAATTATTAATTTCATCAATTTATCGAACAAGTATTTAATATATAAAAGAAATCTATTTCATAAATAGGACTAAGATTAAGAGAATACTAGTTTACATACGTCAAAAGTAAAACAGAACAATTTTGTTCTTTAAAAATTGGCCTAGAATTACGAAAAAATGATATATTTCCTAAAGAAATCTTATGCTTTATTAGACTCGATTCATAAAAACTCAATCGCTATCGATATTTTTGTGAATAACTAGAATAAAAAATATCAAACCTGATTCCAAATTATAATGCTGGGAAATAAATTATTTGTCATTAAAATACCAAATAAAATCATAAGAAAACCAAACATAAAACTATAAAATACCTAAAATTTATCATAATAAAAAGAGTGATTTTCTTTGTCTTTTATTACCATTTCAACATTAGGAATATGGTGTAGTTTCATAATTTTTTCTTGATAATTACCAATAACAGCATCTGCAACAAGAGCCATACAAACAATAAATACGCCTAAAGAATAAAAATAATAATTATTTTCTATTGTGTTAAATTAATTATACCATATGTATTGAAATTAGGTCGAACTTTGGAGTCTGCCAATGTAAAAAATATTAGTCCAGTTGACATACAAATAGCAGCAGCAACATCATAACGATTAAATGTTTTTTCTTAATAAAAAACATCAAAATAAATCGAAATTTATTTCTTATTTTATTACTTTGAATGATAATACCACCAATAAGTACGGGTATTAGTTTACAACATTTAAACATCACTTGTGTACTAGAAAAATAGATACAAATATAAACATAAGAAACGTGAAGATATATTTTCTTACGGATAATTTAGATAACCAACTGAATAATTAGATAAACCCATAGTACCTACAGTAAGTGCAGCAAGAATTATATAAGATCGATAGGTTGTTCTAGGAGCGAAAATAATATTTAAAAGATAATAAAAATTTTATATTATTTTATACCTCCGTTGATTTAATCCAGCATAACCAATTTGAAGAAATGCAAGAAGAGCATAAATAAGAAATTGATAACATGTTAAAAACCATGCTGTTGTATTGAAACCTTCTAGCGTAAATATTAGTTCCTTTAAAAACAAGATTTCTATCAAAAATAATTTTTTAAGTTTTAATGAAACGAACTTGTAAATAACCATAGCCTACATAATATAGAAAAAGTTGTGCACATGATCCCATAAAACGAACTGGATGTTGATAAGATAAAGCTGAATATTGTTGCCAAAGAGGTATTTTTAATGTAGCATATCCTAAGTGATCATGTTCTCTAGGTGGCATATTATCAGTTATTCTATTATCAGCTGTTGTTGATACGTTGCTCGACGAATGAGACAGTGATGATTCAAAGTCTAAAGGTATGAGTAATATATATAAATCATCAATAATATTTTTCTTATTATAATGCAAGTCTGTTCACCTTCAGAATGTATTTTATTCATGTCGATTGTGTGAAATACATTAATTAATTTAATCTCACTCTAATAAAATCTAGAATAACCAATAACTTCATTACTACTCAATGTTTCATCGATGGAAAACAAATAATAACATTGTCTTTTCTTTTTTGCAATATCGTCTTTTTTTTTATTTCAATATTAATTTACCATTCGTTCTTCTTCTTGTACACAGCGAACCGTAAAGAAAAAAAACCTTATATACACATAACACATGAAGGACAAGAAAAGCACTAGAAATAAAAAAAAAGGAACATGCGTATACTATGAATATATAAATATATATATGTATATCAGCCCATAGGCTCAGATCCGGTAGAAATGCTAAAAAATACAGACAGACAACAGAAAATAGACACAGAAAAAAATGAACGTTTTTTTTTTTTTATAAATATTTTTCATTTTGTTCAGTCGAAAATATACAATACACTGAAGTTACAACACCAAAAGGAAAAAGAAAAGAAGAAACTGATTTAAAGACAAAATGCAATCCGTATGAATGCGAATACACTGGTGTAGAAAAATGTCAATAGATAAAAAAAAGAGAATAAATACGAAGATAAATATGTATGTATGTATTTATATAAATATGTATATAGAAAAAAAGAAGTGGAATGACACGGAGAAAAAATGACATTTATATATATATATATATTATATATGGGCATAAGCTATGTTTCGTTTACTGTGATACTGAGAAAATAAGAAAATTGTATTTATCTTTTTCGATATTTTTTCTAATGGTTTGCACGGGATGGTTGATGGAGAACAAGTTTAGGTGTACGAGCATAATTTAAACGTTGTCGTTCAATTATTTTATTGAATGTTTGTTTGGATTCATCCGTATTACTTGTTAACATTAATTTTGATGATGTTTTAGCAGATCGTCGTCGTCGTTGATGAATTCGTTGTAAATGACGATGATGAGCAACAAGTGATGATGTTGATGATTCAAGTGTTGATACTGAAGAATTTGTTGAATGACATAAAGATACATTTAAATTTCGATGATGAATTGATGATATATTCGGATGTTGAGATGTATACTAAAAATTTAAAATTTTAGATCAATAAAATAAATAGGTAATCATACTTGAAGAACAACAGATGATCGATCATCATCATCATCACTTTTAACTTCTTCAACTTTTTCGTCGAGTTTAGTATCATTAGCAGTTTTTCGATGACGTCTAGCACGTGTTCGCGAAGCAATCTGTTCGTAAACACTCATACCTAAATAATATATATAAATATGAATTTTTAAACGTAATTTCTATTTTTCTTACTCGCATGTTCAATAAGTAAATTCTCAATTGGATTAAAATGATGTGTATTTGGTGAAGATGATCTATTTATAGATGGTGATTGATCAGTTCTCATTAAAGGTGGTGATGCTATCCAACTATTTGTCATAATACTATTTATATCATTTGGTGAAGTTTTATTTGAATCTACAACTAATAAGAAAACAAAGAAAATTATTTAAAATATTGATTCATAAAAATAGAAAACTAACTAGTATCTGACACAAGAACCCAACCATCTTCATCGATCAATGAATCCGATGAGAATCGAGTTTTGTTATTTGTAGATGTTGTTGGTGATAGCGGTTTAGACCACAATGATGTAAATACTTTATACATTCTATGACCTTGAATAGACTAAAAAAAAAAATTCTTGAATATATATATTTAAAAGAAAATAATACAAACAAGATATAATCAAGTTGATGCTGTTGTTGTTATATATATGAGGAAATTCTTCATTGTTGTTTTTCTAACCGAAGTACATAGGATATGTCGGTTATAAGTGCAATATTGTTGAGAATAAGAGAAGAAAATATCTCTGTTTCTAGCGACGATAGTTGACGCGGGCACGAGAAAAATGCGTTAAATAAGCAAGAAAAAGCGACGAGATTGTCGATCAAATAATTACGCGTAGAGTTGAAGGAAAAGAAAAAATTGTCAAACTCAATCTCATCATCTAACCCATACGCTGCTTGCATGCCAAGATCACATGGCTGATTGACCTATGCCTGTCAAATCTAAACCAATAAAAATTCTTTGTTTTCTTTTTCTATTATTAATTATTTTTAATTTTCGAGAATATTTATCTCTAAGAAATTCTCAATCAATATGAACTCATATAAATTAACAATTTAGCGACATCTATTTTCAAATATTTTTTCTATTTAAATATAATTAAAAATATATTTTTTATTGAATAGAAATAAAAAATGAACTTAAAAACTAGTCTGAAGTTATTTTTATATGAATTAATTTATATTGGTCTTTGTAACTAACCAATTAAAATCGAATCGATACTTCTCTTTTTTCTTCTGTATTGAAACAAAAGCGAAATATTGAAGAAAAATGGATCCAGCGCAATTATTAATCTCTCAAAATCGTTCATTTGCATCATTAGAATACGTTCTTCAGGGTAGTATTCAAGATGAATCTGTATATTTGCTTAAAGCACGTCTACAAGGATTATGTGATAATATAACTGGTTAGTTTTCTTATCTTTTACAATAAGATTGTTGTAAAAAAAATCTATTTTATTCAGGTGAAGTTGAACAATTTGATGATCATGAAATAGTTTATACTCTTCGTATACCTGCTGCATCAAATGTATCATTACGTGTTCGTTATGCATTAGATGATTTACCCAATCCAATATATCATTTACGTTATGTGGCTTCTGCTGACTTAGATAAAAATCAAAATGTTAGTGTACGACAATTTCATGATTGTTGTGTAACAAAAAATATTCAATTATTTTTACAAGAACTTGGCTTTGTTCATGATCATGAATTTTATGCTAAAGGTGATATATTTCGAAAAGGAAGAATGAAAATAACAGTAGCAAAAATTTCGACGGTAAATATCATCAACTATTATATTTTATTCATTAAGATCGTTACGATGTATGAAAATCTTTAGAATGATTTGGATTTAGATTCTTCTATCCTACATCTGTAAACGTTAGTGGTTTCTGCTGAATTGAGATAGATTGAAGAGCATTTTATCATGTCTACATACAATTAGACAAATCTATTGCACTATTTATTAGGATTCTTCATGATTCACTCTTCCCAGTTTGCTTATCATTAAACACATATACCCCGTGAGTTTTCGAGTCTTCATTCCACTCGGAGTCGAAAGATGACTGTAAGTCGTTCTTTCAACTCACTGTTATCTTTTAAAAAAAGATCATGTGTTGATTTTGTGGCTATGGTGTTTTTTTTCTTTTTTATATTACTTAAGCAGATATTAATTATTCTAAGCAGTTATAAATTGTTAACCTGTTACAGCAACAATAAAATATATATTAAAAAAAAAACGTTTGCTTATCATTGAAACGAACAGAATAGAAGATGTTAATCGTAGTTTTAGATAATAAAGAGCACACGTACTTGTTGAGAAAATTAATCTGTTGTCAATCATTAACTCGTTTTACTAGTCCTATTATGATGGAGAAATTTTTATCGAATGAAAGATCACTTTGAATTAAGAATTTATTTTTTTCTCAATTAGGCAGCTGAACGAAATCGTGGTGATATGAATCCAATGGCAACACGTCGACCATATACAAACTCATGTTTCGTTGAAATGTCGTTAATTGGATCGATGCATGATGTAAAAATTTTATATTCGAAATTTTTTTTTTTTAAAAACTTATTCAATATTTTAAATAGGACAAAGTCGGAGATGAAATGAAATCATTTGCTGAACAACTTAAACCGTAAGTATTTTTTAATACATATATTTCTAAATATTTCAATTTTCTATTTTATTTTATTTTATAGATTAATTTCTCTTGAAAAAATTGATCAAAAACGATAATTTTAAATATTAAAATTTTTATTAGTTGATTATGTATAGAAGTTTAAAAAACTAACATTATATATTCTAGATGACATTTAATAGATCTACAAGATTATATTATCAGTTTCGCGGAAAAACAAGATATAAAAGAGAATGCATCGCGATAAAAACATTTCATCCTTCATGTAACTATAGTTGATAACTTGATTTTTATTACAGAAAATTTGAATATAATATAGTAAGAAAAGAAATCTTGAATATTGTTTAATATTATTTCAGATCTTCATCATGACTAATACTGATTCATTCGCTATCGGTAAGTATTCTTAAGAAATAAAGTTTATTACATGTATAAATTTGCGTTTTTTTTCTCTAGTACATTTTCCTCAAAATCCCAAGATATCAGTTGATGATATGGTTGATATTCAGTTTAATAAATCAACAACAACAATAAAAACAACTGATTTAACCTATGAAGGACAGGGTACAAAATCATCTGATCTATGTGGTATACTTGGTTTTGTTGATGATCAAGGTCATATACATCTATCATCAAATTTTGATTTATATACAATGCGTCCAAAATTAACAGATTTTAATTTAACAGTAGAACAAAATTTAAATAAAGAAGAATCTACACTTAATGTAAGACATTGTCATAGGAAAAAAATGCTCAAATAAATATTTTATTTTTAGAGAAATGATCTTGATGAAAATTTTGGTTCAGAAAGAAAACGTCGTTCAGTACATTCAAAAAAACGTAATACAATAGAAGTAAATGTTCTTGAAACAGCTGTATCTGCTGCACGTGAACAAGTACGTAATACAAATGATGAACAATTAAATGAAAGTTCACATAATAATGCAATGATTTCACTTGATGATGATGAGCAAGTTGCTTTACCAAAACCAAATTATGATGCACAAAAACCTGAAGATGTTTTTGTTCTTGATGATAGTTTGTACTTTCATTGAATTAATATCCAATTTATTCATTTTTCTTTGCTTTCAAATAGTTATTAGTGTAAATGATTTATCATTATTAAATGATCAATGTAGTCAAATCGTTGATTCAACAAAAGAAATTATATTAAAATGGTCCAAAGAAGGTACTTATACATCATTTGTATGTGATCAAATGAAAAAATTACCTGTTAATTATGCTGAACGTGTGCAATGTGCATCAAAAATTCTTTATTTACATTATCTTATTGCTTTCTTTAAACGTTCAATGTTTAAACGATTATCCGGAAGTAAGTTTCTTATTTAAAAATATAATATTTCTGAAAGTATAATTTGTTTATGTATATATAGAACCATTTCCTGATGATGCACCACGTTCATTACAAGATAAAGCTTTACATATGTATGCTGTAGCTAATATCAATGAACGTACACGAAAACAAGACAAGTAAGATTATACTGAAGGCAAATTATGTGTTATTACTATAAACGATGATTTGAATAATTCTTCTATACTGCTGATCTATTATATTTGATTCGCATATTTATTATGAGTCATCCATATCATCGATTCAGTATACTAATAGAAAAAGTATTTGAAATGGTTGACTTATTAGTTTTTCTCTCCATGATTAAAATAAAAAACTAATCATACTCATATTTTCTTTATTAAGTTCTTGATCCTGTAGAATTCTATGATAGTTTGATAATATGATGATTAAATTCTTGAATTTAGCTGATCAATTGAATCTTTTTTAGTACTGTACCACCTCGTCTTCGACTAAAATTAACCGCACATATATGTATCTTGTCTTTATATATATGTCAATTTACAGTGGATATTGATAGTCTACGTTCATCACTTGGTGGTTCAATGTCATTATTGAAGTATAGTTGAGCATTTCTTGTTTATGTACATATATATATTATGTTCGTTTAGATTACAAGATATATTTACTGAACTTGGTTGCAAAATAATAAAAGTTTCACATACAAGTGTTGCAAGATTAGAAGTACCAATAGTTAAACCTAAATTCAAAGATACATTAGCTCTTGGATCTAATCGAAAACGACAAAGAACAACTT
>CAJNOI010000008.1:733244-773801 GCA_905250115.1 Adineta steineri | reverse complement strand
GAAGAAGCCAACGAAGAAAGTGAAAGTGAAGAATCATCAAGTGATTCAGAAAAACCATCAACAGCATCATCAATAACATTAACAAAACCATTTTCTCCACTTTTTTTAAATAATATGAAAAAATTTGGTGTTTCAACTGATTGGCTTGCTAAAAGATCGAATTCATTACGTCAAACAGCATATTCACGTTCAACAGTTAAATCAAATGCAAGTAAACTTGATGAAATGATTAAAAGTGCTTCATGTAAACCAATACGATCAAATCGAAAATTATCTTTTGTTGAACCGACAACACCAACAAAATTAGAAACAGATAAAGAAAATACAGATCCATCAATTGAAACAACCGATAAAAAAGAAGAATCAAAAGATTTACCAGCAAAAACAACTACACCTTGTAAGTTCATTATCTTAAATTTTCGATCAAAGTAGATAACTTCCGATTATCTCTAATAGAAGATTTTTTTTTGTACAAACCTTGTTTAATTTTTTAGATGATTTAAGTAGTGAAACTGAAGACGAAGAAGAAGATAAAGACGATGAAAACAATGATGATTTATCACCAACATCAAAAGAATTTTCACTTCGTATTCCACGTGTTAATCTTGCTCGTGATGAAAATAAACGAGCATCAAAACGAACAATTTCATCATCCTCATCATCGACACTTAATGAATCTCAAGAAGAAACACCTAAACCAAAAAGCAAGAAAAAAAATAAAAAGGAAACAAAGAATCCTCCCGCTAAAAGATTATCAAAGAAAAAATCTAAAGATAAACAAGTAACCACTGATGATACAACAGCATCACCATCAAAAAATGACAAAGACGAAGAAGCTCCAAATGATGATACAGAAATATCCTCGCCGAAAAACGAAGACGATGAACAAACAACAACAAAAAAGAATCCTACTACCAAAAGATTATCAAAGAAAAAATCTAAAGATAAACAAGTAATCAACGATGAGACAATAGTATCACCATCAAAAGACGAACAGATTCCAAATGATGATACGGAAATGTCCTCACCGAAAAATGAAAACGATGAACAAACGATAACAAAAAAGAATCCTACTACCAAAAGATCATCAAAGAAAAAATCTAAAGATAAACCAGTAATCACTGATGATACAACAGTATCACCATCAAAGGATGAACACACACCAAATGATGATACAGAAATTAACTCATCGAAAAATGAAAATGATGAACAAACAACAACCACAACTAATGATAAAAAGAAACCATCACAAAAGAAAGATAAGGGTGATCAAGGTCAATCACGTATTGAACATTTAAAAAAATTACTTCGTATATCTGGTATTCGACTTATTATTAAAAAAACCGAATTAGAAGGATTAAAATCACATAAAGCTAAAATTAATTATCTTAAATCACTTTTTGATACTGCTGGTTATACAGGTTTGTTATATAGAAATTCATTTTTCGCCAAAATAAAATAATTTCATTTAGGTAGTTTAACTATAAAAGATTGTCAAAAATTTCGTGAAAAACGTGATACTGAAAAAGAATTACTTGAAATTCAATCGACCTCTGTTGATGTTACAGGTAAGACGAATTTATTATGACTATGGCTTTTTTTAATATCAAATATTTTCTTTTTTTAGGGCATGTAAAAGGTGGTCGAACATTACGTGGACAAGGTCGAACTGCTGATGATGATGATGAATCGGTTTTTACTGGTAAACGAAAACGACGTGCAAGTAGTGAAATTGAAGATAATGTTGAAATAAATAAAGACGACAATTCATCTGATGATGAAAAACCAATTATTAAAAAACGACGAGTTTTAAAAATGGAAGCATCACCTGAAGTGAGCGATAATGAATAAATGATGTTTTCTTTCTTCGAAAAAAAAATAAACGATTGCAATTCTATATTTCAAAGGCATAATCATCATTTACTAAGATGTGTGCCATTCTTTATCATATTAATTCAGATATTATTTTTTTTTGTGTGTCGATGTATATGTGCATCTTCTCTATGTATAATAAGGTCTATATTTTTTTGTTTTCTTTTTGTTATGTTATATATATATGTGATGTCTCGATTGATGATAGAAAAAAAAGCAAATTAAAATTAGCGTTTATAATAAAAAAAATTAGTCGTATTTTATTAAATCTTGATTATACATTGTCATATATTAATTCAAAGGGAAGAATGAAATCAGATCGATTCTTTTGAAAGAAATATAAAATTCATTAGGGATAATTTTTATTGAAAAATAATCTACTAATCAATATTAATTAAATCTAACAATAAACATGAATACACTAAATTGGTTTTAAACCAAAAGCGATACACATATTATCATACATAAGAAACGAAATTATTGAATGTGGTCCAAGACGCATCCAATTAGGTAAGAAACCCTTATAAAGACCATAGATACCTTCAGCTTTAACTGATTGAATAAAACAATCGAATACACTTGAATATTTACCTAAATGTGCAGGAGTATTTTGATATCGAGTTTTAATTACATCGACTGGTGATGTTGTTAATGAACAAATAAGACCAGCAAAAAATGAAGCAACAGTATGTAAAGCTAAACCTTCTTGCATATAATTATGATTAATTAATGCTCGTTTAATTTGATCGTAAGATGCTACTTGACTTCCAGTAAGTACAGCAGCACGAATCATAGTTGGTGCCCAACCTTTATAAAGGCCTGCTATACCTTCTGTTTTACCTACATCAATAAGACCATGCATTAAACCACGATAGCGTCGTTCACCTTTGACTTGTAAACGAATTTTGACAACATCAAGTGGTGTCGCAAAAAAACTCGATATTGCACCTGCACATGCACCAGCTGCAATTTTCTCATGAAGACGACTAGCACCGCCGAACAAATTTTTGAATGGCTCGTATAGAAACTATTTGAATAAATAAAAATTTAGCTAAGAAAACTACAATTCAGTAAATAAATACTTACTATACGCATACCGGAATAAGTAGCATCTCGTAATGTGCCTGGAACAGCACCTCGCATAAGACCAGCTAAACCTTCTTCTCGAACAATACGCAGTGATCCACGTACAAGACCTTTATAATAACGATTCTGCATTTGTTCACCAACATTACGTGTTGTTTGTAATTCTCCATCAACTTGCATACGT
The DNA here is from genome assembly GCA_905250115.1 of Adineta steineri. Classification (NCBI taxonomy): domain Eukaryota; kingdom Metazoa; phylum Rotifera; class Eurotatoria; order Adinetida; family Adinetidae; genus Adineta; species Adineta steineri. Next base: position 770,659 of record CAJNOI010000008.1, on the reverse strand, counting down.
GTTTTAATTACATCAATAGGACTTTAATAATAAAGAAAGAAAATTAATTAACAAATCATGCTATTACTAATTACTTAGTACAGAAGCCAGCAAAGCCTTGAGAGAAGCTTGCAAAACAGAAACGAAGAAGTTCATTAGATTTTGTTGTTGATGGTAGGACTGGTTGTGCGGCCATTTTGTTATCTATGGTTTACTCTTTTTTTTTTATTAAAGAATCGAAAACACGCGTTGTTTTGTCTTGATAGCATTTACCTGTTATCTTGGTGGTTCGAGGGGGTGTTAGTCATAAATGATACCGAATAAAAAAAATACTATTAGTTATTTTTGACAAAATAATTTCGATGAGTTAAATCTAACACATATTAAGTTCCATTTAAAACAAAATAACAATTTAATAACGTATATTTCGATTCATATGATCTATATAGAATTTAATAAAATGATATATGACTGAGTGCAATGTTGTTTTTATCTCTCATTATCATTCGCGCTTGTTATTTCTATTTCGTTGTCATTGACAATGAATAACATTGAGGACAACAAAAGATTGATGTAATAAATATAGTCTGATAATTGTCGTTGTTATATATTAAAAATTTAAATAAATTCTATTCCCATTGATTCATTTAGAATTCATCACTCTTCATACGTTAAGGTGAGTCAGTTTAATCATTACTTGAATTCAAAAATAGAAAAAATGTGTTGGCAAATACTAGTAGATTATCAGTATATGCACACGTAATATTAAGCTCTTACTGGTATTATTATAGACAATCGGTAAATAACAGTGTAATAAAAAAAACAATAAAGAATTAATATATATATATTTTCACGAAACTTGTCTGTAGAAATATAAAAGCATGAAAACATTATAGAATGGTTCTAATCTAAAAGTAATACTATAGATCAAACACTGATTTACTATTTTAGCAGAATATAGCATTATTAAAAATAAATAATTTTTTTTCTTGTGAACATATACAATAAAGATTGAAATGCATGATATCAATTTTCTTTGAGATCAAATTTCATATTAGAATGATTTTGAGAGATATAAATCAAATTAAATTCGTCTTAAGATTTGATCCATTCAAAAACAAATGCATAGTTAGAAAGAAACAAAAAATGAATCATCTCATTTTGTTATTAGTTTAAAAATCATCCGACACAACTACTTGACCTTTTTTTCTTTTGAATAAACATGAAAAAAGGACATACATTTAGGATTTTTTAAATACGTCGTTCAATAATCAATATTCTGAATAAATTCATCTATTTTTATCAACATGATCTTTCGTATAGTGATTAACTATGGTGTATGAGTTTATCTTTCGATACAAAAAGAAAAACATCAATGACTTACCTATATTGTCACTATTATATCATATATATATTATTCTTTACCTGTATTATGATTATCAACGTATTTGTTATTTATCCAGTGAAAACCGGTTTTTGTTTTGTTATATAGAGTAAAACCTAGCCAGGTATAAAAAGCAAATATCTATATATAAAGTATAAATATATAATAGTATCTCCATTCTTGCACAACAAAAAAAGCAAATGTACTATTTCGTTTTTTAAGTAAACGTACAGGTAACTCGGAAGTGGTAAAGACTATAAAGCTTTCAAACAATCTACATAAATTATTGTGCCATAGTAACAGGTAACTTAAAAAAAGATATTTTTAAACTTGAGTTCTATATAAATTTATTTTAAAGTTACTTTTATCAAACTGTCAGAAGCTTTTTCTTTAAAAATCACAGTGCTATATTGAGTTAGTATATACAAATCATTCAAACTATTCTTCTTTCGAATAGATTTTTCTGGATTTATGAGTCTGATTATATACAAAAGTTTAGCATAGATCAAATATGTAAGAAAAAACTAGTCAACCATTTTCTTTTTATCTACTTTAAATAGAATAACCAACACTAGTGAAGAAATGGAAGTGACCAATTCTAATTTATTCCTCAATATTAAAGGCATGCGATTTTTTTCTAAGTTATACAACCTGGAAATCGTTCATTCTGCTTTGGAATATATCCCACATGATAATGATATATTTATTGCTACAATACCTAAATCAGGTACTACATGGATGCAAACAATTGTCTATGCTCTTCTTATGAATGGTCGTGCATTCGATGATGATATCAATGATTACAAAGCTAGCAATCCATTTCTTGAAATGGATGGACAACAAGCTATTGAAAGTATGCAACGACCTGGTGCTATCAAAACCCATCTAGTTTTCAATTATCTTCCTTATAATTCAAATGCTAAATATATAACTGTTATTCGTAATCCTAAAGATGTTTGTGTTTCATTTCATCGATTTATTACTTCGATAGGAAGAGGAGCACAGAATGATATTGCATTTGATACATTTTTTAATGATTTCCTTGCTGGTAAAACAGGTCATGTAGATTATTTTGAGCATCTTATATCATGTTGGGCTCATAGAAATGATGATAATGTATTACTTATTCTATATGAAGATATGCAGAAAGATATTCGATCAGTAATCAAACGAGTAGCCAACTTTCTCGACATAAAAATCAGCGAAGAATTACTTGAACGTATTGTTATAGTTTCCAGTTTTGATTATTTGAACAAAGCTAGATACAATGAAAAAATTGATTCAAAAGATAATGTTGCAACTTTTAAATTCCTTCGAAAAGGAATAACAGGCGATTGGCGTACAGTATTATCTGATGAACAAAATCGTCGTTTAGAAACATGCTTCAGAGAAAAAACTAAACATATTCATGAGCTTAATACTTTATGGGATCAATATGATGTATTTAACAAAGAATAGAAACAAAATACGTGATCGGAAAAAAGATATTATTATCCATAATAGAAACTCTATCTAATAGATATCGATGTGGTTTTATTTTTTGTTTAAATTGTTAATAAAGTTCAGAAAAAAGATCAAAATGATGTGAAATAATCGGTAATCAATTCGTCTAATGGAGATGTATTACATCATTTAACAAAAAAAAAGACTCATAAAATCTTTTAAAGAACATTGAATGAGTGATAACGTCTACTATAGATAATGTTTATTTATCGTCGATAACACTACGTAGTGAGAGAACAAGATAAGTAATTGGGTTGTATATAGCCTCTTTTGATTTCAATGTACTATAACTAGCGTCACCTATTATTTCAAACACAAAAAAAAGAAACTTATCGTTTATTACTTTCATTAAATTTTTAAAAAATAATTGTTTTTCTTAAACTAATTATAGTTTTAAGATGAAATAATCGAAAAAATTTATAGTCCGAAATGGGAACTTTCTGATTGAACGTTGATTGGCACATTCATTTTTTGTGAAAAATTACGAAATTAGTTCAGTTAAACTAATTTGAACTTTTCTCTTAATCGTACAATCTTCCTCTTTAAATATTTCAATAAAATATATATTTATTTTAGATTATTATTTAAATAATCTAACTCTACACATGGGTCCACCAGGTAATTTCAAGGAGAAATATTTCTGAAAAGTATATCTTTTATTTAAACAGATTTTCGAGGAGGCCGAGGAGGCTTTGGAGGCCGCGGAAGAGGTAAGAGATACTTGATTTTTTAATTTAAATAAACTCATGTTGTATAGGCGGCGGTGATCGTGGCGGTTTTCGTGGCGGTCGAGGTAAGATTTTATTTAGATAGTTAATTTTTATATCATGTAAATTTTATTTAGGTGGTGGTGATCGCGGTGGTCGTGGTAAGCTTTTTGAATAATAAAAAAAAAAAATAGAGAATATAACTAATAGGTACACGTGGAGGTGGTGTCCGCGGTGGGGGACGTAAGTAGTTTCCTTAAAGTTGTATTTAATTGTATGAATATTTTTTTCTTAGGAGGACGTGGTGGCGGACGCGGCGGTGGTCGAGGTGGCCGTGGCGGAGGTGCAGGTAAATAAAGATATATTTTTCTAATAAATAATAATATATTTTCAATCGTAAGGTGGTGGCGGAAAGAAAGTCGTCGTTGAACCCCATCGTCATCCAGGTTAGTTTACTATTATTCGAATGATTTTCTTATTTTTCTTGGTCATTTTTCTATAGGAGTATTTATCGCTCGATCAAAAGATGATGACATGTTATTAACTAAAAATATGGTCGTTGGCGAAAGTGTTTATGGAGAAAAACGCATTAGTGCCGATGTATGTTACATTTTCAAAAAAAAAGAGTAAATTAAACTTCTTTTTTTAAGGGAGAAAATCAGGAAAAAATCGAATACCGTGTGTGGAATCCATTTCGTTCGAAATTAGGTGCTGCTATTCTCAGTGGTGTTGATAATATTCATATGCCACCAGGTACAAAAGTTCTTTATCTTGGTGCAGCAAGTGGTACAACTGTATCTCATGTATCTGATATAGTCGGACCAGTACGTACTTAATTTTTATTTCATTTAAAATATTTATGTTTTCTTTTATTCAGGAGGGTCTTGTTTATGCTGTTGAATTTTCTCATCGTTCTGGTCGTGATTTGTTAAATGTAGCAAAAAAACGAACAAATATTATACCAATTATTGAAGATGCTCGTCATCCACATAAATATCGAATGCTTATTGGTTAGAAAATAAACTTAATATCATTTAAATAGAAAATTAAATTTTTATTTCGTATAGGTATGGTTGATACAATATTTGCAGATGTTGCTCAACCGGATCAAGCTCGTATTGTTGCACTTAATGCACATCATTTTTTGAAAAATGGTGGTAATTTTGTTATTTCAATTAAAGTAAATAATCAAAAATTTCGATTTCCGAATGATAAAATATATTTGACTTAATAGGCTAGTTGTATTGATTCAACAGCTGCACCAGAAGCTGTTTTTGCTGGTGAAGTCAAAAAACTTCAAAGTGAAAAACTTAAACCAAAAGAACAACTTACATTGGAACCATACGAACGTGATCATGCCATTGTTGTTGGTAGTTACCGGTAAAGATTAATTTTTTACAGTTTATTTTATTTTGTAAAATATTATTAAATATTTTAGACCGACTGGTAAAAATAAGATTAAAGAAGAAAATGATACAAAAGAATCAATGGAAGATTAATAATATTGTTGTTTTATACTCAACAATTTTGTGTTGGCGTTTTATGCCTGTTATTTCTATTGTTTTGTTGTTGATTAAAAATATCAAACACATTTGAAAAAAAAACATCAAATCTTCTAAGACTGCTGAAGAAATTTTTGAGAAAATAAATTAAAGACTTAGGGTCATACAAAACAAGCAGGGAGTATTTCGATAGAAATGATTACCAATTTAGGTAGTAGGGTTTAATAAATATTTTTCTATGACGTTTAACGAGATATGTGTTAAATCATACGAACCAAACAAGGCAATTATATATCAATTTTGCATAGCGTAATGTGTAGAAATATCTTGTACACGTTCTCGATACACTAAGATGCATACCAATGATTCAAGCACAAAATGACAAGTTTAAAAGCTAATTGATATTTTTATTATGATTATTTATTTACGTGAGAATAAGATTCACGAAATACATTTGTGCTATATCAATCGAAATTCAGTAGTTGTTTGAGCAAATAATAAATCGTTAATATGATGCAAAGCGCAATGTTGATATTGTCCTTTGTGAGTTTTCAAAAATCCTGTCTGTCTGGGAAGTTACCAGTAGTGGTTAAAACACGGGATGAAAATATCGACATTACCTAAAATAGAATTCATTTATAGGAAGCTCGGAAATGTAGACTTTTCGCATTTCAAGGTTATTAAAACGAAGAGGAAGAAAACGTAGATATCATTCTCTGGAAATGTATTATTAAAGATTGATAACATTCATTTATTTGCTTTTGTTAAAGAACCAATCACTAATTCAATTTAAAGTGTTTCTTCAAACTAAAATTGTCTTTGATTTGAATATTGATTAATAATCTTATACATGCAATTGGCTTCTCATCATATTTGATTTTTTTTCCAATACGAAATACAATAGAAAATGAGTAGTCTAAAACAAGGTATAAATGCGCCACGAAAAAGTATTTTACCAGTAAGATTTTAGTTTATTTTATTGTATATTCATATTTCAAAATAATTTAAGAGAGAACCATTAACAAATGAAGAAGAAATTGGTAATAAATTCTATTTTTATAAAATTCATTTGAAAACAATGTAATATTTCTGAATAGAATATAAACAAGCATTTTTTATATCCGATCATGATAAAGATGGTTTAATAAATTCGAAAGAATTAAGTAAATTGATTCGTTCATTAGAACGTAATCCATCCGATAATGAAATTCAACAATTAATTGAAAATATTGTTGATGCAGGTTTGTTTAAAAATTGCATATTATATGTATTCAATTGAGTTTTTCTTTATTATAGAAAAAAAATTAATCAATTGTAATCAATTTTTGACTATGATGTCTATATTAAAAAAGACTCTATATATTGATGAGAGAAAACAATTACGTGAAATATTTAATTCATTCGATACAGATGGTAATGGATTAATTGACAGTGAAGATTTACGACTAGCTATGCGTGTATTAACTAATGGAAATGATGATATGAAATTAACAAAAGAAGAAATCAATGAAATGATTGCATTAGTTGATATTGATAAAGATGGTCGATTATCATTTGATGGTAATTATAATTAATTATCTTAATAACTATATATCGATTATCTATATTTTAGAATTTGTTAGTGTCTTTACTGAACAAGTTTAATCATCAATTGCTCTTCTTTTTTTTATATTACAGAACATTATTATTTTCTTCTCTTTTTATCAAATAATAAAATAAATATAACACAAAAATCCTTCGATTTAGTGACATCTATGAAAAAAAGATTTTTAATGATTATAGTTTCATTTGTGTATCATTTATAATCAATAGTTTCTATAAATTTAATTTATTTATTTTTTGAAGAATAAATATTTAGAGAGGTTTACAACCCTATTCTATATGGATCTTATAACTACCATTAGAAATAAAACTATCGTGATTGTTATTATGACAGTTTTTCTATAGGCTTATCGATCTTTGAACTTGCTAAAAGTGATTTATTTTTTTAAATTTCTACCTCTGTTGTTGTTTTACTGTAAAAATATTTGCATTAATTCTTCGCAAATAAATCATTCTGTCTTGAAAAATTTACATATTTCTTTAAATCTTACAAAAAAGCGGATAAATGTGATGATAATACATATTCGATTTTTTAAAAAATGTTATTTGAATTAGTTTTTTCTTTTTTTTATCAAGCTCTAGATTGCTATTAGCATCAGACAAACATAGAAGACGTTGACAAATACTAATTAATAGAACCAAAATACATATAACAAATAGGCCAAAATCGCTCTTCTCTTTACTACGTGCACGCGTATGTCAAATTTACTGAAAGCTCGTCATTGTCAATTAATAGTCAATGTAACTCAACGATCAATACCAACAAAACACAATAGATCAATCACTTCAATGACAACAACCCCAATATCGAATTCAATTAGGTGAGTCAGAAAAGTTGCTCAATAGAATCGTACACAATAAAAACTGAAGCATCTTGCACAATTTTAACCCATTGTTAGTAAATATAATAGTATTTTCTTAAGCATTAGCTATCTTATCTCTGCATGAGTCTTATGGATTCATTATAATAATGGAAAATAGATTTAATAAGGCGATTTATAGGCAAGAATACTTAATGAAATAAGCATATTTGCGAAAATTTTCTGTAAGGGAATATTATCTTTATTTGTCGCAAAATAGTCCACCGTATGTTTATAGAATTATTGATGATAGAAAAGTATATATATGTATATGAAAATTAAAAGATGAACTGAGTGACCCGTTGACCGAAAAGAATATGTCACATATTAAGAAGGTCATACTAAAAACAAATATATGGATGCAAAGTCTGATACTTTTATTTAGTTTCTTTCTTTATACATCGCTTAATTTATTTCACTTTCCAATCTATATTTAGAATATTTCCTGTAATTTAAATCAATTTCATCCAAGTAAGCGTTAATATACCTGTCTAGTATAGTTTATGTGAAACATACTCTTTCCTTTATCTATGTTGATATATGTGTGCACATGACTTTTATCTCGCTTAAATTTACGTTTATTTTTTATTCGGTGGTGTAAACCTTCGAACTCTGTCACCTGTAATCTAATGGATGTGTTCTAATTGATGCAACTCATATTAAAATATATAATTGAATTCTATTTATATTTCATTCTCTCTTGTTTTTATTTAGAATGGATAATAAGGAAGAATCTCCTTCAAAAGCTGAAATCAGTAATGGAACAGATGGAAGGTCTCGTTCTATTACTGATCGTTTCCCTATAGCACCTTTGGTTGCTGCCGGTCGTCTAATGTCTTTTTTATCGAAACAATCATATACTGTAACAGCAAAACGTAAATTTACATTATCCGCTGAAAATAATGAAAAATCTAAACAAGCATCATCTGTACGAAATCGTTCATTATCACCACCTAAAATTTCATTTTCAACAATGCGTAATTCCACAACGACTCCATCAAATTTAGATAGATTCTCTAATACAATACGAACATCAGAAGCACCAACAACACCTACACCAGATACGGTTGGACTGGATTTTAATTTTGATTCAGTCTATACAGAATTAAGAGAATTAGCTGATACAAATTGTAAATATTTTTCTGAACAAAAAACAGATGTTTGTAAAAGATTCGAACGTTTACTAATTCAACTTTTACATTCAATTGATTTATCCGTACCACTTATTCGATATCTTACAGACAATTTTCATCATTTTGATTATAGTCCAGAAGTATGAATATATCAATCTTCTATTTTAATATTATTTCCTAATCTTTTTCTTTTTAAAACAGGTTCGAGCTAGTGGTTATCGATCATTAGTCGTAGCACATGGTCAAGCATGTTTACGAACATTAGATATACTTCGACAAGTTGATACAAAACGTGTTGGTCTCTTATTTAATCTAATGTATTCATCTCGGTTATTTCAAGATCTTGAATCTTGGACAAAAGCACTTCTAGCAATGCAACGTATAATAGCCTTATCTGTTAAAATGGTTGATTATTCAGAAAAGAAAGTATTATATGTACGTAAACAAAAAAAAAGGCTAACATTAGATTTTTTTCTGAAGCGATTAATATATTTTGTTTTTAATATTTAGGTAGATGCGGATCATGTACCATTGGATATTGAACTTGATTATTTTAAAATGGTTGCATTTGATTCTGAATATTTTTTTGGACGAACATGTGGTTTTCAAGTAAGAATTAAAGCAAAAACAAACTTGTATTTTACAAACACTACAATATATCTTTTTTTAATTTAAGTTTGCTCCATCCATGCAAAAGATGCTTACTTTATTATTGGCTGGTTTAGCTACGTTTTATGAAACTTATAATCGATCAATATCATATGCAGCTGCTAGTCTTGCGACAGCACCTAAATATATTTTATTTCCAGAACAACGAGCAAAAAAAGTTTGATTTCTAAATTATTTCTTATTAATTATAGCGAAATCTTTTTCTAGTGTGCTGCGATATTTCGTGATAGTGATTATTTATTTTGTAAATCATTTTGGAATATAGTTGATCATGATTATGTTAAAATGGGTTCACGTTATATCGTACCAAATGTAACTGTATCGAAATATTTTCAAATTGGACCTGAACCTATTGAAATTGGTTCAATTATTGTTCCACCACCAACAGCAAGTTCCGGTGATGATGAAGCAAATGAACGTGCAGCTGGAAATATTGGAGCTGGTTCAGATAATCCAACGGGTTCGGGTAGTGAACAACCACGACAACTTGTTAATATAAAACTTTTATCCAACGAAATACGTGAAGGTATGAGTGAATTACCACTAAAAAAAACTGATCTAGAAATAGCATCAACAAAAATTTTACCAATGAGTGATCAACTTCTTATACATATACATGGTGGTGGATTTATTGCAACATCATCTACAACTCACGAAGTATATTAAATAGTTTTCAAAAAAACAAAAATTATTTGTTTTTCTGTTATAGATTTATTTAAAACCTTGGGCATTAGGCCTTGAAGTACCAATCGTATCAATAGATTATTCATTAGCACCTGAATACCCATATCCACGTGCTATTGAAGAATGTTTTTATGCATATGCATGGATTTTAAAAAATGCCAATAAACTTGGGTGGACTGGTAAAACACTTTTATTAGCTGGTGATAGTGCCGGTGGTAATCTAGTCACTATTGTTACCATAAAAGCAATTGAAGCTGGTTTAAGAAAACCCGATTCAATTATTTGTTTTTATACACCATTTCTACTTGGCTACAGGTAATATATACGATAATTGCTATTGAATATGTAATTAATTAGAACAAAAAACATTTTCTCTGTAATGAGTTCCTTAACTTATATTTTGCTAGATAAAAAAGTAAATGACATAGATCGAATAGATATTATTTTGTTTCGTCCTGTCAGGAAAACTAATTCAACCATTTGATAATAAATATATGTCACATCATATATTTGTATTCTAATAAATCGATGATGTAGTAAAATGTAAATTTATAATCATTGACCTTTTCGCTTAATTAAGATATATTGTGATAAACGTTAGTTTCAGTCATAACAGGGAGTAAACATTAGAGATTGTCGATTGATTGTTATGCGTGATTGAATAATAATTATCAGATCATTTTGATAGATATTGATTATTTATAGAACATATGAAAGATATTTTATGAATTATGAAAGTTTAACAATATTTATGTTATTATAATTTAGTATGTCACCATCTCGATTGATGGCAATTATGGATCCATTATTAAATACTGGTTTTCTTTGGCGTTGTCTTGCTGCTTATGCTGGTATTAAAGCTGATGATGAACCACCACATGATGAACTAGAATCTGCTAGTATTAGTGATCAGAATGACAGTTTAATTGGAAAACGACGTAAAATTGAACATAGTATCTCATCATCCGGTCCAATTCCTTCGAAGTCAGATAGTCTTTCTAATAATGAAATACGTCCAGAATATATTCGAGGAGATACATACTATACACAATTAGGTGATATAATGGGTTCACGTCAAGCTCTTCTTCTTCGTAAATTACGAGAATCAACCTTACCCAATACTCCACATATGTCTCCACTACGTGCATCCGATGAAATTCTTCGACAATTTCCAACAACTTATCTTGTTGTAAGTTCATTTATTTTCTATATCATTCGTATTCTTTAGCTATATATATATATATCTTGCAATTTTCGACTGTTGTTATTTGTGTTACAGAAATATTTATTTTTGAGAATACTTAAACATTTCAGGCATGTCATCAAGATCCTTTATTGGATGATTCAATAACATTTGCACGTCATTTACGTTCATTAGATGTTGAACATCATATGGTTATTGTACATAATTTAACACATGGTTTTCTAAGTTTTTATAATGCAAATAGTAATTGTAAAAAAACGACTGATCGTATAATGGATGATTTTGCACGAAAATATCATATTGATGGACCTTTATTTTTACCATCAAATAAAAACAAAAAACTTAGTAAAAAAAAATTAACACCACTTACAAATCCAATTTTTCCAATCTCAACATTTACAGATATTAATTAAGAATGAATCTTTCACGACTAATATTGTTTTTCGTTTTTTGTAGTTGTTTTTAATTGAAATGAAATGAAAAACTAGATATTATTTTCAAATAATAAATATATATATAATATTGTCTTCTTTTCTTTTTCTATTTTCTACTTTATAGCCATGTGCACGTGGTAAGTAATAATTAAATAACAAAAATTCTTTTCAATAAAAATCCCCTTTTTTTGAGATCCATTTATTGATGATAATATTGAATTTGCTCGACGATTACGCGATCTCAAAGTTCCTCATCATCTAACTGTAGTCGATGAATGGCCTCATGGATTTTTGGATTTTGGTTTTGCAGCAACGGACGTTGCACAATATAATATTGAAATCAGAAATATGCTTCTAAAAATTCTTCAACAATCCTCTATCAATGCGGATAATGTTGCTTCAGTACCATCCCATATTGACTAAACTATTATGTTGTTTCTTATTTCTTTTCTTTTTTCATGTCTTAAAATAAATATACAATTGTTTATCTATACAAGCAGAATATGTAGTTTTTTATTAACGTTTATTTTATTATATTTTATTGTATAAATTTACAAAAAAATATATAGATATCAGTGTGGTTGACAGCCAAATGGTGAAATTGCAAATGGAATTTGGTCGGCACTGACGAATGATATTGAATCATGATAAAGAGTAAAACCGGGTGGTGGATATGGTCCTGTATATGTTATTCGATAATCATTGGCAGGATGTTCATGGAAGATACCACCGGGAGAAAAAAACTTGTCCATTATCAATAATATTATGTATAATAACACTCAAGCGCGAAGGTGACAATTTTACCAAATTATGAAAGCATAAATATATATATATATATACTGCGAGAGAGAGAGAGAGACAGAGAGACAGAGGGGGTGAGGCAAAAAAAAAAGAAAATTACTTTCGATCGGCAAAAGCAACCAATGATTGTACTAACTCTGACAATAGTTAATATTACGACATGAGAAATATAGAGAGAGAGAGAAAAAAAATAAGTGTCGTTTCTGTTTCTTTCATGTAGTAGAAGGTCAAATATTAATTAATATTTCATATTATTTCTCATTTTAGTCAGACATACACACATTGAATGAATCAATATATAGATCTAAAACCATATACTATAAAAAATATTTCTTCTAGATTCTTTTGCTGATTTAATCTATATTAATGACTGCTGCCATCTAGTCAAATCGTATTGGATATATATAGTAATCAATTAATGTTCAATATAAGCATACTGTATTGTGCTTTCTCTATTGTTCGAACGTCTAGATAACTTCTTTTTTTTTCATTCTGAGCTGTTTTTCTCTGATAAAATGTTGACAAATGATAATTTTTCAAGTCAAAAAAATGGTGATACTAATTCAATAGTTCATATTGATACCCGTCCAATGTCAACTTCAACAACATCATCATCATCAGATGCTAAACGTGATTGGGTTTTATTAAATGTTGGTGGTAAACATTTTATGACAACTCGCTCAACATTATCAAAAGAAGAATCATTTCTTGGTCGTCTTTGTCAATATGAACCTGATCTTAAAACGGATGTTGTATGTTTTCATTGGTTTTTAATTATATAAATTATTTAAATTATCTTTTTTGTTAATATAGGATGATAAAGGAGCATATTTAATCGATCGTGATCCAAATTATTTTAATGTAGTATTAAAGTAAAAGAATCGATATTAATTATTACGATATATTTATTTATATTTTTTCCTTTTCTATATATAGTTATCTACGTCATGGTAAATTAATTCTCGAAACAAATCTTGTCGAAGAAGGCGTACTTGAAGAAGCAGAATTTTATAATATACGACCATTAATTGAACTAGTTAAAGAAAAAATTCGAGAAAGAGATCGACGAAAATTTAATGATGTAAGTTTCTTTGTAATTATGTAATCAAGAGATATTTTTTGATCAGATAGCTTATTTATTTTGATTTTATGAATATTTATAATTTTGTTACGTTTCTAACCGATAGATTAATAGTACGGCATAATGTCCACAGGGTAGAGTTTTATTACTTTTTCTTTTGTTAAAATTCAAAAGAGAAATAATATTCGAAATGAGATATACTAAACGTATAGAATGAAATAATAATTTCGTCAAGTTATGCACAAAATGTGAAACGTTTAGACTACACATAAAAGTGCAAACAATGAGATAAATTAGTTCGAAACAATTTTATCATGAATTTTGATAAGATAATATTCTTTCGAAATCATAAACAAATGTATCTGAAAACCTAGTCTTGAATTATGACGAAAGATATTTCATACAGTCAGACAACAATAAAAGTCTTTCATTATTTTATAGTGTCGAACAAGTCGTGTTTATCGAGTAATACAATGTCAAGAGAAAGAAGTAACACAATTGATGTCTTCATTAAGTGATGGTTGGAAATTTGAACAGGTAATTGTTATTAAAAACCAAATTTGTTGATTTGCATTTTTAATATATATATATATTCAGCTAATCGGCCATTCACCTGTTGGGTCAAGTTATATGTATCCTGAAGGTGAATTTTTATGTATTGTGTCGAAACAATATGATCGAGGTACAAGAGAAGATAATAATACTTCTGTATCTGAACGAGTTAAAGTAAGAAGAATTAATGAAAGAAAAACAAAAAATACGAATTTGTTGTTTTTTCAGATTCTACAGGAACGTGGCTCACGTATGTGATGATATTTCTCAATTTAATATTTTTGTTCAATCCTGAGAATGTTATTGTTGGATATTCTCTTGTAATTCTTTTTTTTTGTGTAAATATATATATATACACTTTTTTATTTGTGTGCAATTAGCTAGTCATTCATTTTTTTTTCTTTTTTGCACGAACGTTCTCAGTGTGCACATTATTTGATAAGTGCGTATGAAATACACACTTATTCAATATTCTGGTGTTCTTTTTTTTTGATTAATAATATTAATATGCTTTAATGAAAGAAAAGCTGCATTCATGTGTATTTATATGACTAATTCAAAGCAATTTATGTCGTCATTGATACATACGTCAGTAAATCGAAATAATTTCGCAAGGTATATTAATAGATCTGATTTGTTTTATTTTATTTTTTGTTTGGACGGTCGTCAAATGTAAAACAAAATCGTAGTAGCTATGACGACGGAATATATATGTTAAAAAGTAGAAAAAACTTTTAATATTTCTTTGCACTTTACGATCATATATTATGTTAAAATAAGAATATGAGAAAGAATTTGGTTAAAAATGTGAATCGACTGATGAAATGGAAGAGTACTGTAATCGACAGATGACGTGTTTTGCCCTTTCTGCATTCCTAAATATAACGAACTTTACCCTGTTGCTAGTTGTTTTTGAGTTGTAGAAGAAAAATAGAAGAGAATACAAAAGCGGTAGAACGCAAAAATCTATTTTTCTGTCGTCCATTATTTACGAGTGTAATTTTGCAATAAGGGCATTATTTTTTCCTGATAACGATAAAATAAGAAGAATGACAAAGAAAGAAAATAGAGAAAGGCGTGGGGGAAAAGCAAGAGAAAAAAAACATATATATATGTTATAGAATATATAAAGGAAAATAATATATTCGTCCGCTTATAGAGCGCAACTTGCTTTTTTCAACTTCAAACTTCTGTCGCTTATCAGCAAAACACCTCGAAAAATATATACGAACGTTTGTAATGACTGGCCATTTCTTTGAAGGAGCCGAAAAGCTCTTAGAAATTTGGTTTATTAACGGTAACAACGGTTCGAATAAATCTACAAAATGTAATGATTTACGAAATATTCCACGGTAATTAACTAATAACAATAAAATTATAATTGAAATCCTATTTTTTATTTTAAAGGGATCTTATTGAAGAAGTATTAAATTTGGTCAATTGTAAAGTGCTTACATACGCACAATCGGCAACAACTGATACATATGTATTAAGTGAATCAAGTATGTTTGTATTTCAAACGCATTTTATTTTAAAAACATGCGGTGAAACAACATTACTTCATGCCGTACAACCAATGTTAGAACTTGCACGCGAATATTGTGGATTTGATGTTGTTGATGTAAGAAAAAAACACGTTTTTTTCCATATAATTTCTATGTTTTCTTCTTTTTTTGTAGCAAATTTTCTATAGTCGTCGCAAATTTCTTCGACCAGAATTACAAAAAGCACCACATACGAGTTTTGATCATGAAGTAAATACTTAATTAAATGAAATTTTCTGTAGAGTAAAAAAAATGTCGTCATTGTTTAGGTTTCTTATCTCGATTCAATCTTCGAAGGTAAATATCATTAAAATAATGACATCATTGTGTAATTTCTTAATATTGTTTTTCTCGTTCCTTTCAGGTGGTTCGGCTTACGTTCTCGGTCGTACTAATGTTGATTGTTGGTAAGTTAAATTAATCAGAACAAAGGTTAAATAAATGTCGCAGGATTAAAAAATAGTTATTTTCTAATATATCGAATATCTCAAGCTTATTATTAATAAATAAGACATTCGTAAACAAAGATTTCTTTTTCAAAAAAAAAGATATTGCGATATTTGCATTCTATTCTCATATGAACGTGCGTGTTAAGAACATTCTAGAACACAGAATTGCATGTATTTAATTACTTATTTTTCTGCATTCTTGAATTCGATTTGCAAATATTTTTTCTAGAACATAACATGAAAGAGGAATAAGATTTAATCGTGAGAAAATGCTCGATGCATTGAATATTTTCTTTGGTATATGGGAATATTTTTTTGTTTTTCTAGGTATTTGTATACACTTGATAAAACATGTGTCAGTACAAAAACGGATCAAACATTGGAAATAATCATGACTGATTTAGATGAAGAAAAAATGAAAATCTTCTACCAAGAATATACAAATTCAGCTGCTGAAGCAACAAAAGTATATTTTGTTAATTTAAAAATTGAGATTGTGTAACTTGTTTATTCTTTAGAAAGCCGGTATCGATAAATTATTTCCAAATGCAAAAATTTTCGATTATTTATTTGATCCCTGTGGATATTCAATGAATGGTTTATTACCCGACGGTCATTATTTTACCATTCATATAACACCAGAACCAGATTTTTCATATGTTAGCTTTGAAACGAATGTTTCATACAATCAATATCAAGAATTAACACGTAAAATCTTAAAAATGTTTAATCCAGGAAAATTTACAACAACAATTTTTGGTGGAACGGTAAGAAAAACAAAATTTCCTTTTTCATTGATCAATTAATAAATTTTTCTTATCATCATAGGCTTCAACAAGTCTCGATGGCCAACGTAAAATGAGTTTATATCCGGATTATGGTCGTATTGATCATCAAATTGTTTGTTTGGTTGATCACGATCTTATGTACAGTTATTACAAAAAACACCCAAGCTGAGGATTATGCAACACCGTCTGCGTGTGTCGTAAAACATCAAATGACATGCACGTAAGATTGAGTGTTGCATACTCACAACTTAGCAAAAAGAAACTGATGAAAAAAATTCCAGCAAATAGTTATATGCAATGGACACCATTGATACAAATATTTCTTAAGATAAATTTGATTCGATTAAGATTAACATCAAAGAAACGAACGAAGAAATTGAAATATGCATTTCATCACAATACAAGGAAGTATAGATAATATTTGTTCAAGGTTATGATCCATGTAGATTTCTGTTTTTATGTAATTGTTTTTCATTATTCTTTTTGTTTTTTGCTTTTGTGTAACAGCATTAATCAAAGCAACATTGAGAAGAACACAAATAAAATTATGAAAAAAGTTAAAAAAATATATTTTGTTTATTTTATCTATCAGACGAGAAAATAATTCTATGATGAACAAGCTCTTGATGTCTTAAGTACCATCTGGCGGTCTAAGATGTAATGCGATAGTATGAAAATCGATTATGATTTGACCGAACAAGAAAAGAACCTCCTCTACTGAAAATTGACAAAGAAATCGATGATAGTTTTCAATTGTTATCTCTCTGCATGAACAATATATATTATCTAATTTATTGAATTCGTAACTAGAAAAAAAAGCAAAAATCTAATATAAGAAAGAAATGTTTATTAATTGATGTTTCGCTCTAAGAATTTCCATTTTAAGTATCAAGAGAACGAATCGGGTTTTGTCGTCGTCCTGAAAAGAAAATGCAAAAATATGTAAAACATTTATTAAAAGCTATTACTACATACTGTCTCCAGCTGATATATCTAGACGGCAGAGAATAATACCAGCTACTAAGACGATTAATAAGCAACCACCGCCAATAAAGAATAGAAGTGATGATTTCTCGAAACCTAATAAAAGAAAATGAATGAATAAAATTTTATATGGTATGAAGAAACCATAATTAAAAAGCATGAATTTAGAAAAAATGAGTTTATTACAGACTAATTATATGTACCGAAATAAACTAGATATTGTTTTATTATTAAACCTTGTTATATGAATTAATACGAATATCTTTCTTTGACGATGATTTATGAATCAATTAACTTATTTATTATCTAGAGTTTTGATGATTGCTGAATTATATCGGATGTATTTAAATTACATGTAAAATCTTATAGATACTGTTTTCATTGCAGGCGAAATATTCTATCGAAAAAGAGTATATATTAAAGTATTGATTGTATATTTAACTTTAATATTGACAAATATTAACGTATTCAAGAAAAATAACACTAACATCGTTTTATTTACCGTGAAGGTTGACAGAACCATGTTTCTTTGAAGGCCGATTCAATCTTTTTAGAGTTTGAAAATACAACACTGAACATTATAAGTATATATTAAGAAGGCTAAGATCCGGTTTTTTTATAGATGATACAACAAAGTACTGCTAACAAAAGATTTTGTCTAAAGATGAATCATTACATGGCAAACGGTTTCCTAGGGCTCATGATTTAACTTTTTATGCATTTTTTTATAAAGAGCTCTAATCGAAAGTCTTGGGACTATATGTTCTTAAAGGTACTATAATTATTGAATCATATGGTATAGAAATCTTGGCAATCTTCTATGTCGTAGCCATTAATCCACTCTCGAAAATAAAACTATGTATATGTATCCAAACTAGTCAATAATATCTAGGATTGACTATAAATTTTAAGCGAAGAATGTCACTTTTACCTTATCGAAAAATTAGTTCACCATTTTCATAGATACTACGTCTGTATTATTATTATCTTATAATCTTAAGAATAGTCTAAAATGTACATTTTTCCTAAGATAATATTGAACATTAGTTAATTCACTTTACTTTTTTGATGAACAACTTCATTGCAAGTTGGTATCTGAAAACTCGACTGAAACTCTTTAGATTTGTTTTCATTTTATTAATGTCAACTGTTATTATTTGTTCGAAAAACAGTTTAATAATATTTCAAAGATATTTAAATTATTAAATATAATTAGATGAAAAAAAAACTATAGTTTTCTTTCTGATAAGGAGTAAAAAAGCCTTCTCTTTCTTTTTTTCATTTATTCTCTAGAAGCCTGTTTTAAATAAATAAGAAAACAAAAATATTTCAAGGCCATTTCAATCTTTTTTAATTATATAAATGAATTATACTTACCAAGATCTATATCTGATGATCGGAATGCCGATGATTGATGTTGCTGATGACTTGCCATTAGATTGTCAGGTGTGGATCTCAGTTTCTTTTCTTTTATATCTATTAAATATATTGCGGATTTGTCTTATCAGTTGGAGTACACGAAAAGAAATGCGTTTGCTAACCTAGTGATATTAATATGCGAAGTGCGTGTATGAATACATACGTGCGTTACCTCTCTGTCTCTCTCTCTCTCTCGTTTTTTTTCTCTCAGTCGGTTTTTTATTCTTCTATTTATTGACTTTAGTGTTCTCTTTTTCACTCCTTATTTTAAATGCCTAGTAATTCTTTATGGTGTTTGAGATAGGATAGATGCACGACTGAATTTTTTTCTTGTAACAGAAAAAAAGAAGAATAACGAAAAGAAAAGGCCACTGTCGATAAATTAACGAGAAAAAAACGAAAGTATGAGATAAAAATACTTGTAATCGATAATATAAAAAGAGTGATATGGTTATAAAAAAAATCGAACGTGTATTTTCTTTAATAGCTTTAAACCCTTGAATATTAATGCAAAAGAATTTCGGAAAAAAAATATTCAATTTATCGGCAGTGTGTCAATATTAACTAACGTGTTCTTACAATTTAGAATCATCTATAAATAGGGCTAGAAAATCGATATGTAAATCTTTAAGACTTAATTATATTCTGAGTATTGTTTATATGATTTCAATTTCATTCCGTTCGTGATATATATATATATTTGAAAAGCCGATATAGGAGAAAAAGAGAGAGAATATGGTACTTTTCTTTTTCTTTTTTATTATAAAACATGTATGAAAGTTATTAACAAAATATCGTGCCATAAAACCATCGAAAGGGGTGTAGAACAGAAAGCAAAAACATTTGATTTATTATTATTTTTTATAACGATTTTAATGATATTCTTTTAATAATCGTTATTATTCTTATACTGAAATATCTTAAAATCAGTTTCTGAGTATGAATGAAGCATCTCAAGTAATAATATTGTTAGAAAGTATTTTACCTTTTAACATAGAAATCAACATGATTTCGTATAGTAAAGAATGCCTAAAAATAACTTTAATTCAGTTTCAAACAAGATTATATGATATTTTACCAAACACAAATAGAATAAAACCATATTCTAATTATTATTATCAATCATGAATATCTTCTCGTAGAGTTTTCAAATATCTTTATTGATTTATCACTATTGATTACAGTGGCGGATTTAGGGGGGTGATCGCCCTCCCCCGTCCGAATTTTTTTTTGATTTTTCACAGCAAAAATGAACGAAAAAATAGGTTCACACTACTTCGATTGGACTCAAAAAATAGCGTCTAGCCAAAATCGCCCCCTCCCCTTCCAAAATCCTAGATCCACCACTGATTGATTAATAAAAATAAATCATCAAGTATTTCATGTATTACAGTTAACAGCGTCATACAATATAGAACTTAAAGCTTATGTCCACTTTATCTTCATCAAGAAAAGACAGTAAATTTTTCTTCTAAAAGGAATTGTAACCTATATCTTAAGTTATGATCAGAATTTTAATTTATTTCGATGATGAATTTTTGTGTATAACAAAAAACGATCTCCGGTTCACTTGTTGAAAAATTTTCATACATGCTAAAGTTAGATAGATGTCACTCGTATATCTAAAGCAAACCTTGAATAATAAGAAACATTAAATCTGATGATATAGTTCCATTATCTAGATATATTTTCGATCGAACTAATTGTATTGATTAATCTAATCAATAATTTTTGTAACAAATGTTTTTTGATTGGATAAAGGAAACTAACCAGCCATGTAGAAATCTCATTTGACGAATGATGATGATGACTTTTTCTTTTGACTATTTTCATCTGGCAATATTTACTTTATTTTTCCCAACTTCGTTATTAAGTTTAATACTATCATATGCGCCTTAATTTTTTTTCGGTTTTTTTTAATTTAAAATCTATTTGATTTTATTTGTAATGATTTTAATATGAATATTCAACAATGAAATTTATTTCTAGATGATATGAATTATGATAACAAAAGTTCGTTTTATCTCGTGCTCAAAAATTATTTTTAAACTGTTAATTATTATATTTATTATTCATGAAATAAATGCTCATAGAAAAAAATCTTTAACTGAAGATGATGAGGATGAAAAACGTGTATTTAATAGAAATTTTGGTAATAAGAAGAATTTTGCTATCGATGACTGTATACCATTAGCGTTTGGTGATTTTAATGCTGATAAAATTGTTGATATTTTTTGTCGAAATATGAAAGGTGATAATATTCGAGTTATGCTTAATAATGATCGATCACCAACACAGAAAGAACAATGTAATGTTAATATAACGTATGTAAACATATTGAATACTTATTTATTCACTTATTTTATTTTTTTGTAGAGGAATTATTTATGATGCATTAGCAGCTGATTATGATGGAGATAGTAAACTTGATTTATTTATACTTTATAAAGCAACACCAGATCAAGACGTGTATAATGGTGGTTTTCTATGGGGTGATCGAGTTAAACTAAGTAAATATTATTTCATTATCTAATAGATAATTTTTTTACGTAAGAATTTGATTACTATCAAAATAAATTATTAATAGTAATCTTATTCTTGATGTGAAACAAGTATTATTTCATATGTTAATAACCTTCATATTTGTATATATAATTTTTTATATTTAAGGTGAACTTCAACCGATTAATTATTTCTTTCAAACAATTCCAACTACTCTTGAGTAAAATTACCTTTTATTCTTTTTTTGCTAATTTAATCAAATAATTGACTTGTTTCTTTAGTGCAAATGGTGATTCATATGTTGATTTATTAGGTATGATTAGTAATGATTATGTTAATTATAGACCAGCTTGTTTAATGTTGTAAGTTAACGAATATCTTTTAATTTAATTCATAAAGAAATATTCTTTATCTTTTAAGTAAAAATCGTACTGTATATAACTTTGAAAAATTAAATAATGTTGATGATCTCCTGCCAGATTCAACACAAGCTACAGTTGATCTTAATAATGATCTTATTGCAGGTTAAATTTCTATAAAAAAAAACGAAAATGAAATTCAATAATTATCATTTTTTTCTTTTGATCAGATTTATTTTTAACCGTTAATCATAATAATAAACCAAGATTTCGTGTATATCAATTACCATTAACAAATATGAAATTAATATCTGATTATGGTCCACCACCAGGTGTTGCTATCTATCATCTATCAATATTTGCTGATATAGGTACATAATAAAACTTATTTTTATTTTAATATGAATTTTGTTTCTTGCAAAATTAGATGCTGATGGTGTATTAGAACATATTTTACCAGTTTGTATGAATAATGATTGTTCAGATAGTCAGATATTTGTACGAGATAATCATAAAGTAATTAAAAAATTTCATAAAAAAACTTTTACTATGATAAAAATGATTCTATTTAGTGGTATTCATTACAAACTAATTTTGGTGGTGATGTAAGATTTCCTTTAAAACATGAAATTCCAGCACCATTCAATCAAATACCTATTAGTATTAAAATAGCTGATTATAATCTTGATGGTTATCCTGATATGGTAGCTGTGATGAAACAAAAGTAAGTACTAAATTATTGACTAATGCAATATTTTCGAGTTCATTCTCAAACAAAAGAAATTCAATTGATTAGACAATATGATCTCATTTCCTCTAATCATATTTTGTTTTGCGGCAATACTCGCAATATTTGCTTTTCGACTTATATATTATTTCCTGAGGAAAAACATAATTGAATCTTGAATATTGTCTATAGAAAAAACTGAATTCAACTAGAAATGGTATTTGAGAGTTAAACATGATGAACTTATTTAATAGCGAAAAGAAAATAAAATATAAATTTTTTAAAGTTTTAGTTCAATAAATAGTACTGTTTCAATAATTCTTAAAAATCGTCCATGCAATAGTGATAATAATTTATTTTGTAATTATAATCGAACATTTGCTGTACAAACTGATGAAGTATTTGTTTTATCAGCATCAAATGCAACACTTGCTGCATTTTTCGATGTTTTGGAAAATGTAAGTTTCGTATCAGAATAACAAAACTTTTCTTATTCAAGTTTGAATTCTATTTCAAGGGTTATCCAGATTTACTTGTTTTACAAAAAACTCCAAATGAAGATTTTCAATTAATTGGTTTTCAAAATTCACTTATACAAGATGTACATTTTATTAAAGTCATGGGTAAATTAATATTAAGATAAAAATTTAAACGAAATTTATTTTTTTTAGTTCTCAGTACTTTTTCATGTGATACTTGTTCTCATAGACAGCGACTGGTAAATAGATAAAATGATTTTTTATAAAATTTATTCTTTTTTTTTTGTTATCTCTGTAGCCTTATGGTAATAATCAACCAGGACAATCAATTAAAATGGAAACAATTACTACTGCAGATGGAATTAAAGATAGTTGGATTCAATTAGCAGGTAAAATAACTTGTAAATAAAAAATTCTATATAGAAGTTAAAATATAACGAAATTCTGTATTGTTGTCAATAAAGAACATTGCAATAATTTTAATGTTATTATAAATATTTAATGTGTTGAGTAGTGACTTCACACTAGGCTGTTAGCAGAGAGGAAATAGTTCAACAATAACAAAAAAATATTACTATCATTTCTGTTTGAGTACTATCGTCTTTATACGTATATACAATTTTTGTTTTAGCTGTTCAAATGTCTCAGTCAGGTCAACTAACACTTGAATTACCTTATGTAATTATTGGTCTTGGTGCAACACCAAATTTTGTTGAAAAACTTACAATTGCAATTCCACCAACGAATCAATCGGTTTGTATTAGATTTATTTAATAAGATCTAACCATTCTTTTCTAGAATCATTTATTTCATACATATACGCAAATGATTCCCAATTCTCAAATTGTTGTTTTACCATCACCATTAATGAATCCCGAAAAGTAAAGAATAATTTATTGAAAAATAAAAAAACGAAAACTTTTGTTTAGATGGCATAGCGAACTTTTCGTTACTCCTAGTCGAATGATTATTCATACAGGTATTGCATTAAGTGCAACACTTGTTGTTATTGTATTTGTACTTGCTATATTACAATATCGAGATAAAGTTTGTTTTGTACTGTTATTAGAAGAAAAGAAAAAAAATATTTTCTTACATTTTTTAGATCGAAGATAATCGTGAACGAAAACTGGAAAACCAAAGATTTCATTATGATGCTCTATGATTTTTTGCAATGATACTTAGTCAAATATTTTTTTTCTAATTGATAAATTTTTGTACTGTAATTTATAATTAATATTTTTTGTTTTAATTTAAAAAAACAACGTGTAATTCGATAGACAATATAATGATTAAAAAAATGTGATTTTTTTATTTAAGATGTAATTATGTAAATTAAATAGATCAATAGAAAAACATTACATCGATTATTAACATTATGGCAAGCAGATCAACATACCGTTACAATCGTAAGTAAAGAAATTTTCTGAATAGGCACATTTAAAAAATTCTCCTTTTCCTTTCATAATCGACGATGATTCATGTGTCGTTAATCTAGATTAGTTACTTTCATGCAGTTATTCACCATGTAAATTTTAGTATTATACTAATCGCTAGAGATGTCTTATACTTAGTAGAACTAGAAAAGTACAGAGTTTATCCAGAACTGTTAGAAAAGAAGCTTTTGCAATACTATGGAGAGTTGCTAGTGAATTAATTGCAATACAAAAAGACCGTAATTTCATCTTTTCCACTATTTGACGATCAAGTGTCTGTGCTGATATTTGATTCAGCTAATTGTTATGTTTTGTTATTTATCCAATAATATTTTTCTCATTATCAAAGTCGATGACTAAACATACAGATGATTTTTATATTTCATTGAAGCAGAATGACTTTGAAAACTTTAATAGACTTCTTTATGTAGTTCATAACGCTCTATTATTAATATTTTCTTATAAGAATAGGTGATGTATTTTTTCTTTTCTTTCATTCATAACTACTCAAATACGCGTACACAACCTTCTGAGTTCAAAATTAGTCTATTGTTTTCTTTTTATGCATTTATTTAGTGAGAGAAAAAAGAACCGATAGAATAAGAAATTCTTTTTTTATTTATAGGTGAAACTCCAACATCCGAAAATAATTATGATCGACAATCATCAAGAAATTCTCGTAATTCAAATTCTACTCATACTAGTCATTTAATGAGCCAACGTCAATTATCTGATTCTTGTACTCCCACTACATGTTTTATTCTTTTTGAAAATGGTTCATCAATAAATTCGAATGGTATTGGTTTTCTTGAATATCGTGGTACACGTTCACGTAATCATCATTCAAAAAAATTATATTTACCACAAGTCCTATACGATTATCAAGCATCACTTGATGAAATGTATGGAGAATTTGCTAATTGTATAAGACAAGTTTTAAATTCAATATCACATGATTTATCATCATATGTTATTAGTATTCGAACCGGTGTTTTATATTATTATTCTAAACGTTTTCGTTTTGATAATAATTATTCAATTGAAGAAATTCATAGTATAACTGAAAAGAAAATTCCACTTACAAATACTCATTATTATTATAATGCAAGAAATAGTAGCTATCCATCGGATGATACATTACGTTCATCATTTTGTAATATTAAACCAATAAGTCGACCAAATGAATTTGTTAAAGAACTTGAAAATTGTGATTTTCATATACAACAATGTAAACATGTTTTTCGTATTTATTTACAATCAGATGATAAACAAACGCATGTTTGTATAGTCGATCCAGCAGCAAATTATGCAATTGTAGAATTTTCAAAAGATTTTCAAAGATTATCCAATATCGGTAAATAAAATATTACATCTTCTTTTCTAATTGTCTGCTTGCTTGTCTGTCCGCGGGGTCAAAAAAACATCGAAAATCAATTTTTCACGGTTTTCATTCGTTTTTCCAGTAAATATGAAGAAAATGTATTTCTACGAGAAAGAGCTAAGCGAGTCCTCGGATGAGCGTTACTTGTTCTTTTAAGAAATAATACGAGTTTTATTTTCTAATATAGATTTTATTCGTAATCGTGATTCATCAAAATATAAACAAACGAAAACATACGATGATATATTTGATTTTCGTATACAATTTCAATATGATCCTCGTACCCATAGTGATCAAATGAAAACAATTGAATACGAATTACGTCAACAATTTCCATTACTTGATGAAAATTTTCAAAATGAAAATATTCTACGACCAATTACAGATAATATGAATGATGATCAATTTTATATATCCGAACAATTATTTCCCTATATAAAATTTATTCGTCGTGATTTTGGTGATGTTTATCATTATGCAGGAGATAATAAATTATGGGAAAATTTTATTATTTATCTTGAATCACCTGTTGAATATCGTATTGATCGTAATGAATTAACATGTACACGTGAACTTGCGACACATGGAATAGTTTATGCAAGATTAGATCTTAATAAAATGATGTCATCGAATACAATTGATGAAAATTTATTAATTGAAAAATTATGGGATATGGGTTTTGGTTTAACACATATAGCTGGCAAATGTACAACATCTGAAACACAACAATCAACGAATTACTATACAACAAATGGTGGTAAATATACTGCTGAAGATGAAGCACTTGTACAGACAATATTGAAACAATTAAATTTACCCTCAATGCTTGGCTTACGGAATTCTGCATCTAATAATGAAATTAAACAAACGTATGAACGTATAAAAACACAATTAGATGGTAGATGGCATCATATTCGATCTGGTAATATGGCCCAAGAGAAACTCGATGCCTTTTACTATCAATATTTCAATGGAGAAAATTAAAATGTTTTTTTAAATTTGCTTTTCAGATATCTACGAATCGTTTTATTTTCTATTATTTAAATAAATAATTGATTTAATGTAAAAATGACACGAAATTCTTTTTTTTAGATAATTCTTTTTTCTCTCTTTGATTTAAACATGGATAATCAACAATCGACTAAAATGCCAAAACCATTCGATAATGACGAAGAATTAAATGAACCAATTGCAGATGATAATAATCAACAATTTTTTCAATTCCGTGATGATGATCGATTAAAACAAGAAGATGATTATCGACAAGGTTAGTTTTTAAAATTATTTCTATTTAAAAAATAAAAAATTTTTACTTTAGAAATGTTGAAAGTTCAAGATGAAATTATAACATTACGTCAAGTACTTGGAGCTAAATTAAAACGTGAAAGTGAATTAAAAACATTATTAGGTGTTGGTTTTGTTGATGATCTCAAACAAGATTGGAATGAAACTGTTCATGATTTTAAAGCAACATCAGCATATCAAAAAACAGCTGGAACATTACAAGCAGCATCGGATAAAATTGCACCAGCTATACAAACGGTTAATACATCACTTAAATCACGCCTTGGTACTCTTAAAAGTAAATAATTAGATTTATTATTATTTTATTTAAAACACATTTCAATATTTAGATTCCAGTTTTTTCCGAACATTTGAAAATACACTTGGTTCAGGTGTTAATGCTGTTAAATCAAAAATAGCACCGTCAAAATCCGCTATGAATTTTAATGGAAATAATGATGATGAATTTAGTCGAGGTGCTGCAGGAGGATCTATACCTACAAGTGTAACACATAATGAACATCTTGATTTTGGTAGTGATTTCGATAAAAAGAAAGATTTAACAACTAAATAAAAGATATACATATATCGATGATAGACCGAGAATGGCAAGACTCCGAATGTCTTTAATGAATTAATTTATTTATCTTCTTGGGTAATTGTTGAGAATTCTACGTAATTTATTTATCTATATAAATACATACTTATTCAATCGTCTGTCTTGTTTTTTTTTCTGTATTCATTATTTATTATCGATATATATATGTAAGTCAATTAAAAAAATCATATATAATAGAATCCACAAGCAACATTTCATCGAAGTCATTTTATTTTATTTTTTTTTGTTTTTCGTTGGTTTTTTTTCTTCTTCTTCGGTATTCATCATGGTTATATGTCAGTTTCATTCTTTTTCTCATTGTTGTTATCGTTACGTATTTCTTTTATGTTCTTTTTCTTCCGTTCTGAATAAAAATAAAAATAAATATACAAAATAAATGATTATATTTAATTGATTGATATTTTAGATATGGGTTCTTGGAAATTAGAAATTGTTCGTAAGTATTTAATAAAAAAAAAGATATTTACAGTAAAAAATCTTATCTTATTTTATTATTCAGGCATGGCATGCTATATAAGTTTTCCATTGGCTGCAATGTTTTTATTTAGTCGTCCGGAATTATTCAAAGATCGAGTTATTGCTGCTCGAAAACGATATTATCCACCACCAAATCCTGAACGTGTAACTAAATTAATTTATATTTGTAAATTATCGAAAAAAATTGAAATTTTGATTTAAAATAGGATGAATTAATTCAACAATTAAAAGATCGAGAACAAATTCGACGTGAAGCTGAAGTTCTTGATCAAATGAGTCAATTTCAAAGTAAACAAAAAGATTCAGCACAACTTAAATGATCTTTTGGTTTTTGTTTTTTTCTGATTTTCCCTTAGTCATAATTTTTTTGTTTACGTAGGATACATTGTTTTTTTTAGATAAAAATAATTTTTCTCTTCAAAATTATGTATGGATTCTGCAACAACAGCTGTTGTTAATTATTTAGAAAAACGAGCTGATATTGATCAAGTTCATGTAAAAGATAAAAGACCGTGTTTATCAGATGGTTTCGTAGAATGGGAAGAGGTAAGATTATTTGATAGTATATAGAAGATTATATCATATTCTATTCATAGAAAAATTCATGTGAATTACCAGATGATTTGAAAAGATTTTATATCGTATCCGATGGACTTGAAATACGATGGTCATTTAAAAATACAAATACTAGTAAATATATAGAACACATAAATATCTGATTTTTCGTGATATTTTTTATTTCAAGAATTATCATCGGCATTTATTGGTAAAATGTATATAAATTCCTTGAATAATTTAACGAGAATAACAACATCAGGACCAAAACAGATGGCTATTGCTGAGCTGAATGATTTTTTTGAGAAAGGTATAGATTTTTCTATAATTCTAAATAATAATCTAAATTTTAGATACACCACGATTTAATACTCAATCATGGCATATATTTGAACTTGATCCATGTGATGGTCATGAATGTGTTTGTCTTGTTTATAATCCAGTATGTCTATATGATAAAATTATAATCTTACAGTTTATTTTAGCATAGAGAAACAAGTATTTGGTTTTTGGATCGTTCATTACATTTCCATCGACTTGCTTCAACATTTACAGATTATTATCGTTTACTTCTTCTTCATTGTGGTTTACCTTATTGGCATTATAAGTATACTGATTTTGGTATACCACCTTATATATTACATTGGTATTATACAATTGTACCATCTCTATTAATCTCTCGTCCAAATGATGATATATCATTATCTAATATAATTCCATTTAGTACGGAAAAAGCATTTCCACATAATCCGAGTTCAACAGCAAAGTTAGTTATTAACGGAATTCTTTTAGAATTTTTATATTGTTTTTTTTTTCTAGAGATTCTAAAGCTAAGGATCAACAAAATTCAACAGGTCAAACACAACAAATGTATTCGAACAGTGCTAGTGTTCGTAGTGCAACACCAAATCAAAAGCGACCAATGCAACAAACAAAAAGGTTTCTTATTTTTTTATTCTTACCATTTTCTATATTCTTCTTCTTCTTACAGCATTAATCGATCATCATCAATTCCTCGTGCACTGAATAATCAATAAAAAAATAATAATTTCATTTCTTTAATAAAATTTTTGTTTATTTGAATTTTGTTTTATAATAACACTTTTTCTCATTTGTAGATGAATAAAATTAAGGATCGAACTGGTATTTATCATGAACATCAACAAGGTTTACTTTGTGGTCAACACGCATTAAATAATCTTTTACAAAATCCAATCTTTTCATCTGCTGCATTAAATGATATCGCTCGGTAAATAAAATACTATTTATTTATTATATCAATTAGTTCAAACTTATCTAGAAATCTCGATATAGAAGAAATAAGTGTATTGGAACAGACACCAGTTCAACTTGAAAATATGGATGGTTTGATTAATTTCTCGAAATTATTTCATTTGTAGAGTTTATTATTTTGTAGATACAGGCTTTTATAATATACAAGTATTACAACGAGCATTGAAAGCATTTGAAATTGAGTTAGTCCCATATACAAGCCAATATCCTATTGCTAAACAAGCACGTAGTAATCCTGAATGTATTCCAGCTTATATATGTAACTTAGGTCTTCATTGGTTTACTATAAGACGAATTGGTACATACTATTTTAATTTAAATTCCTATTATTATGTACCAGAATTAATTTCGGATAGAACACTTACAGAATATTTAAATTTTATAACGGAAAAGGGTTATTCAGTATTTATTGTATATGGAACTTTACCAGCGTGTTTAGCTGATGAGAAACTGACAGATAATCCTATCGGTCCAGCAGAATATACATTATTAACGAAAGATTTACCAAAATTAATTGTGGATCCAGATACGAAATATCGAGATAAGAATGGAAATTCAGTTATAAAAGTACCTAGCTCTTTGTATGATGAATTACAAAAGAATCCAAATGATCCAGATATTAGAAAAAAGTTCAATCAATATTTACCTAACGGTGTAACTATTGATGATCTTGCAGATTTCTCAGGTTATTGCATCTTTAACATTATCATTCTCATTGTTTTTTTTTCGACTTGTAGATTCGTCCATCCGTAAAACTAATTGTCCAGATCATCGTCGTCAACCTCAAGCAGTCACTGAATATACAATCGATGAGCCCAGTCTTGATAGTCAGAATAAGTCTCATGAACATAACGCTATAACATCTGAATGTATTGTTAAGAGCCAACCGCCCAATACAAATAACAAATCAATTGACAATCATGATACTCAACGAATAGACCAAACAAAGACCGCATTAGAGAAGGAAAAAGGTTTAAAGCAACTTGTTATGTATCAATCAATGCTTAATGAATTAGGAATGAATGATGATGAACTTTTATCTCACGAAGGTTCTACAGAACAACTAAATCAACAATTACTTGACCGAGCCATTGCTGTTAGTTTAGTAACAGATAATGCTTCTAATATATCATCTGAATTAATTCCATTACCAGCAAAGAATTCAGAGCAAATTTCAACACAACAACTATCATTATCGTCATTCGCTAACACATCTTCACGATTATCCGAGAATGAAAACTCAACACAGCCGATGATAATATATTCATCAACTTCAACTGATGTACATTCAATATCGCCTAGGGATGCAAAGTTAACACATCTAATAAATGATGATGAACTTCCATCTCACGAAGGTTCTACAGAAAAACTAAATCAACAATTACTTGACCGAGCCATTGCTGCTAGTTTAGTAACAGATAGTGCTGCTAATAAATCATCCGAATTGATCCCACTACCAGCAAAGAATTCAGAGCAAGTTTCAACACAACAACTATCATTATCGTCGTCAAAGAGTACGAACTCACTACCATTCACCTACACACCTTTACGATTATCCGAGAATGAAAACTCAACACAGCCGATGATAATATATTCATCTACTCCAACTGATGTACATTCAATATCGCCTAAGGATGAAAACTTAACACATCTAACAAATATCAATTCATTATCATCAAAAGATACACAGTCATTTTCGCCAAAAGTAGTAGAGATGCCAAGTATTGAAGGTAAGCTATTAGAAATAACACTGTGCTACAAACATCGACTTCATATATGAGGGATTAGTTTTCTGTCTCTGTTAACTTAGCTTTCATATTATTCTATGGAATGTTCATTTTGTCTCGAGAGTGCTTGCGTTAGATGAACTTCGAGCGGATTAGAAGCTTAACATATACTTTGTAAATATTTTCATATTTGTATTCGAAAGATCAGCGAGAAATTCTTGTTGAATTAGATACATATATATATATCGTATCATAATTCATTTTGAAGGAGTGAATATTACATAATGTAACTATTATCTTCACGATTTTTAATTTTTATATTATTTTTTTAGAATTACGTAAACTTCGTCTTCAACATTATGGTAATAGAGATAGATCAATAATATCGCAAGCACCAAATTCTTACCATTAAATCATGTATACTTTATTTATTTGTGAACATTGTGATATAGCTATTTTTAGTTTTTAATTATTTGATATTCATATTTTATATATATATAAGTACAGAATAATTTAAGATTGTATATTTTCATTTTTTAGATCATGTCATCATCTCGTTCGAATTGTTTATATCGAAATCGAATTCGTTCTTTAATAAGTCATCGACCAATTCGTTCTATTGAACAATTATCATTACATTCATGTTTAAATCATATTCGTCCTTATTGCTCATTATCAACATCAGCAATTATCAACGAAATATGTCTTCGACGTTTACTTAAATCTAATTATTTATGTCAATTTCAAGAATCTGATCAAACATCTGAATATAAATTATTACCAAATAAATCAACATTTATTCTTGGTCATTATATGTTAACATTACAATTAAATACACTTCATCTATATGTAATTGATAAAAATCGTTTGATTTTAATTGGTGAAGATTTATGTACAGTAAAAATTGTTTTTATTGGCATATGTACATACAGTGATTTTGAACGAAGAAATAATTCGAAACAAGATGGTTTTATTTTAATGACAGCTGATCAACGTTTATTTTTATATGATTTTAAGTTAAAATCACGTATGCCACCAACTGGTATATGTTTTCAATGTGAAATTCCAGTAAAATTTCTTGAAAAATCATTTGAATATCATGAACAAAATCATATGATATCAATACATACACGTTATAAACAACGTGCACATCTTTTTATTTTATTAAGAATCTGGCCACGATGGCTAAGTTATGCATTTTTAATTGAACCTCATATATTTGGTTCAGATCTTAAACAAGCAGCTATCACACATGAATTACTTATCGTGCAAAATCAACGAAATTGGTAAATTGATTTGTTTTTTTTATTATGAAATTGTTCTCTGTTTTTTCTATAGTTGCAATCTATATTCACTTCATACTATTCTCGATGAATATACAATAAAATCTCATTCATTATCAGATCATCCAAATGAATTATTACCAATCAATGTTTTAATAAATTCTTGTCCACCATGTTTATTTACATTTAATTGTGAGCGTCCATTATTTGATTATGCTTTTTGTAGTACACAACATTTTCTTACACGAATTAACGAAGATTATTTCGTTTTTCATATTAATAATGATTCTTTACCGGTTTCTAATGGGCATTTAAAACGATCATGGACTGATAATTTATCTCCAAATAGTCAAGTTTATTTTATTGATACAAATAATAATCATGATTGTATTATCGATATTCGAGAATCTATTGTACATGTTTGGCAATTAATTCATGATGAATCAACTAATATTAAACATTTATATACAATTGATGATGGAATAGCTACAGTAGGATTATCAAATGAACGACATATAACACGTTATGGACGACAAACAACACCTCAACAAGTTTTAGATTTATCATCAACGGTTTTAACTGATCATTATTTTGATACTTATAATAATTTATTAACATTACTTTTCGAATCTGAAGTATCTGACATAGCAATAATACGTCTTGTTGAACATCCTATTGGTGTTTGTCGTCAAGATATTAATTTTAAAAAGAATAATAAGCATAATCAATTAAAAATTATGCATGAACATGATAAATTAATTGTACAAGAACTGAGTTGTCATACAGTTATACTTCGAATATTTACATTGCAACGATCTAGATGAAAAATTACAAAAAAAAATTTATACAGTTCATTTGTATGTATTTTAAGTGAAGTCTTTTCCTTTTTTTTTAATATGCAATTGACTTCTATTACAATAAATTGTATGTTTGTCAGAATAGTAAATGTTCTTTTTTTCTTTTCATTAATAAAGATATTCGATACAATATAAATAAACAAGTAACGCTCGTCGAGAGAACTCGCTTGATCCTCGACTGGTTTTAACTCAATTACCATCAAATACTATTTATTAGATTGTACTTTCTACTGTATCATAACCTATATATTTACAGAGCGAAAACAGATTTTTTACATTTAAATTAGTCTTTTTCTCTGAAAATTCTGTTTTTACGGTTGTCACTAAACTTTAGTGACTAAAGTTTTCATTACTGTTAAACTCATCTGGTAGCAGCTGATTGACATCCCTACGTTAGTGTTGATTATTGTAAATATTTGAAATAGTTCGCAAGATGGTAACAATCATGATACGTTATTGGTGTGTATATTTTATTAGAATTGAAAATTTGGAAAAAAAATACGCAAAAAAATTGAAGAATATCAAAGAAGAAAGGTAAATAGTTGGGTATATAATGAAAATAGAACTAACTAAAAGATATTAGAAGAAGAGAAAGGTAGGCAATAGATAATGCCTGATAATAATAGTGCTTGATTAAAATGTTCGATTTTCGGTATGATGTGCGTTTGTACCATGTATCCTAAAAAGAAAATTAGTTAGTTAGTTCAATGTTATATAGTGCTTCAAATGATAATCTCAAAGAAGAATGTACAAATGACAAGACAAAATATCAGAACATTTTCTCAATCAGTTATCATCGACAGACTGTATTGATATAATATACCTGCCTTATTTTTTAAGATTCTATTCAAATATTCTTCTTATTTCGAGGAAATAACTGGGCTCATCTATAAAGGTCATCCAGTAGAATGTAATATTTTTTTAACCTTCCAGTGCGTCTAAATGCGTTTGCTTCCTTCTTTTGAAAAAATCCTTTTCTTCGTGCAGATTCATGCTGTGTCATTATCAAATTCATATGATGGTCAGCTCTTCCTAGAAACATACGAATTTAAAAATTGTGCATTGAACGACGCTAGATTATAAGATATTTGATTATAATTCTAAATACCTAAAACTGAGTCACACTGGCTTATAAATATATCAGATGTATCGTTGTTTTGATAAGAAAATATAATCTCACTTAAATGGATAATTGTTATAGGAATTTTTTTTCAGGAAACGATGTTATTCTTATTTGTGGCATTTCGGTAATAGACCTAGATACCTAACTGTTCGGAGGATCAGAACTAATATGGAACTATCTTAGGTCTATTTGGTAGTGTTTGTTACCTTATTCAAGCTGTATTAGTAGAACAAAATTTACAGTGCCTTAAGTATAACTTACAAAACGCATGTAAATACATCCTAAATTTTTCTGTATCCTTCTATTCTTTTTTTTCTTTCTGTTGTTATGTCGATAGTGGGCGGGACGACAATAATAGTAGGTAGGAGTGGCATAATTTTGTCATCTTCGGCGCATTCACTATTAAAATAACAAGGAAAAGAAAGGATATGTGTGTGGATGTGCGGTGTATGATAAATGGAAAAAAATGCCTCATCCACGATAACACACCTACACCCTCAAGTCCACGGAAAGTGAACGGACTTAGCAGTTTCCCAAGCAGCTAAACTACAGTTCAATCATGTTATTACCTTTTTCAATTCAGTCCTACATTAAAATTGCCATTCACCTAATTCTCGCGAGAATCGATCAATCACTCACTACCTATCTTAATCTTTCTTTCATTCTGGGCGCTGAACGCTGCCGAAAAAAACCTATTCACCAATATTCAAGTTTTATTAATAAACCCTTCTTTCGACTAGAAGTAGCATATGTACGTTTATTTAACATCCGTAATTTACATGCAGTACCACATAAACAAACAAGCTGGTAAAACCAATCACCTCTCAAATGACTAGTTTCAAACACTGTAATATCATCTTATTCCTAACTTTAAAACACACTAATTCTAAACTATCCCACGTATTTGGACATACTAAATGAATAATACCATACAGATGTGCAACTATAATGAACGAATGTAAGACAAATGAATAATTCATACTAAAACTCTATTCAAACATTCCATTCGGTTTGAAGCAAAGACTTCTAACTGATTAAATAGCGAAGGATGATACGACAAATCAGCAGCTCAAACAAACACTTTATTCAAATGATTTGTTCAGTTGGAAACAAACATTTCGAGTTCATTATATAGTGCAGTAACACACAACAAACAAATAATTCATATGACGATTCTCTTCAAATATTTTCTTCAGCTGGAAACAAAGATTTCGCGTTCACTACATGGTGGAGGAACATAAAACAAACGAGTAATTCGTACGAGATTGTATTCAAATATTTTTTTCAGTTCGGAACAAGGATTTCGGCTTCATTATGTGGTCTAGGAACATGCCACAAATAAACAGCCCAAACAAAAAATCATCCCAAATATCTTCTTCAGTTCGAAGCAAATATTTTGACTTCATTTCATTCTGGACAAACACATGACAAATGAACACCTCAAACAAACATCTCTTTCAGATATTTTGTTCTTTTGTAAGCAATGGTTTCGGTTTCCTTACATCACGGGGATCATTCGACAAATAGATACTTCATATTAAGATTCTAATCAAATATTTTGTTCAGTTACCAAAAAAAATTTCGAATTTAATACATGCTGCAGGAACACACAACAAACGGGTAATTCATAGTAAGATTCTATACAAACATTTTATTCCGTTCGAACGAAACATTTCGAGATCATTTCATGATGGAGAATGACACGACAAATGCATAATTTAAACAAACATTCATTTCAAATATGTCGTTCAGCTCTAAGAAAGTATTCTCAGTATATTACATTGTAGAAGAACACACGACAAATAAACACCTCAAACAAACATTCATTTCAGATATTTTATTCACTTATAAAGAAAGATATCGATTTCCTTACATCCTGGAAGACCATCAGACAAATAGATACTTCATATTAAGATTCTAATCAAATGTTTTGTTCAGTTTGCAACAAAGATTTTGGGTTCATTACGTGGTGGAGGAAGATATGAGAAATGAATAAGTCTTAGGAAGATTCTATTCAGATATTTTGCTCAGTTG
>CAJNOI010000008.1:576337-733234 GCA_905250115.1 Adineta steineri | reverse complement strand
AGTTGAAATAAAAGCTTTTGAGTTCATAACAAGATGCATGAACACACGACGAATGATTAATTCATAAAAAGATTGTATGCAAATATTTTGTTCGGTTCGAAACAAATATTTCGAGTTCATTACATGGTGGAGACAGACACTACAAATTAATAAATCATAGGAAGATTCTATTCAAATACTTTCTTTGGTTCAAAGCAAAGATTCAATCTCATTACAGGGTGCAGGAACACACAACAAATAAGCAGCTCGAACAAACATTCATTTCATATATTTTGTTCAGGTCGAAGCAAATATTACAAGTTCATTACCAGAGGCAGGAATACACAACAAACAAATAATTCATAGCAAAATTGTATGCAAGTATTTTGTTCGATTTCAGACAGAGATTTCGAGTTCAATACATGGTAGAGAAACACGCCAGAAATGAGTAATACGTAGGAAGAATGTATTCAAATATTTTGTTTAGTTCAAACCAAACATTTCGAGTGCACTACAGGATGAAGGAATAAACAGCAAATAAGCAGCTCAAACAAGCATTCTTTCCAAATAACTTGTTTAGTTCGAAACAAAAATTTCGAGTTAATTATATGGTAAAGCAGCACAGAAAAAACGAATAATTCACATCAAAGTTTTGTTCAAATATTCTGTTCAGTTCGAAGGAAAGATTTTAAGTTCATTAAATGGTCGAAGAATTGGCGACAAATGGACATCTCAAACAAACATTCATTTCAAATATTTTGTTCGGTTTGAAGAAAAGATCTTTAGTTCATTACACGATGGAAGATCATACGACAAAGACATAATTCATAGCAAGATTTTATTCAAATATTTTGTACAGTTTGAAGAAAACATTTTGATTTCATTTCATGATGGAGGAAGATATGAGAAATTAATAATTCATAATAAGATTCTGTTCAAAAGTTTTGCTCAATACGAAGCGAAGATCGGAGGTTATTGAGATTGATGGAGATTACATGATAATTTAGTATTTGCTAGGGTTCAATTCGAATACTAGGATATGTATTATATTGGGTTGTATGTTGTGCTTAGAATAATAACCTCGTTGAAAATGAAGAATTCATACGGTTGTTGATTAAATAGTCAGCAACACTATTGGATTTCGCAGCTTGATTCACTCCGTTGTCCTGCCCCTGTCCCATGCAGCTTGTTGCCATCAAAACCAAGAAGACTGCCAAATAAATCTTGTAATTCATAATGTGCATTGTCGTATACAATTGCTTGAATGTTTGAAGATTGAGTTGCGAATGACTTTTAGAAAGTATGAGAATGGTATGATATTGCAGTCGTGCTGATGCTTTATATATACATTGGTGGCTCAGTAAGGAGGAATCTTCGTGAAATAAATATGTCAACAATCGAAAGTGATTTACTGCAATATTGAGGGTGCACGTGAGCGTCAGTATAAGTATTTCTTTATCAACTAGACTCTTTTATCTTGTTTTACATTATTTCATTTTATTTTATTACCCTAATTTATTGCATTTTACTTTATTGCTCTATTTTATTATTCTAATTTATTGCATTTTATTTTATTACTCTGATTTATTGCATTTTATTTTATTACTTTTTTATATTTTATCTTATTGCATTTTATTACATTTTATTTTATTACTTTCTTTTATTCCCTGAATTGTAGAGAATCATATAAATAAAATGCGTTATAAAACTTGATCTAAAGGCTTTTGGGCTCAGAGACTTCGAATTTGAGGTCTTTTTAGTCAGAGAGCTCAGGGGAGGGGAGGTGTTCGTTGAGAGTCAATAGAAATCAAGTTTTGAAGAAAAAATGCTTCTCTAGATACTTTAATGTTATATTTCTCGTTGAGAAGTATGTAGAAAACCGAAATCGTTTGTTTTCTCACTTGTGTTAGTTTTCATATTGTACTTATTATTTGAAGGTTTGTCCAAGAAACAACTGATGTTGGAATCTTCAACATGACTTCATTTTCGTGTGCTACTGATTAGCATGCAAATGCATGTTGCACAAGTTGACCAATCCGATGTAGGATCCTACATCAGATTCTATCAATAGCCGACGAAATCCTGTAGAATTGCGTAGAATAATCGAATCCAAAAAAAATTTCTGGGTCCGGTCAAAGAATTACACGCCACTGTACCATCTGGAATACTAATCCATTATTCAGCAATGCATTCTGTAGAGAAATGTTTGCTCTTTCAGTCTATGTAATTCGAAACACACTACAGTTTCTTATAGTCAATATTTTTTAAAGAAAACGGTCCGGGTCTAAGTTTGAACTTGGATTATATTCATTAAAAAATTTTAGCTATGGGGAATTATAGCGTGTTTCGAATTACATAGACTGAAAGAGCAAACATTTCTTTACAAAATACATTGCCGCCTAATGGGTTAGTATTCTAGATGATACAATAGCTTGTAATTCTTTGACCGGATTCAGAAATGTTTTTTGAGTCCAATGCAGCTCGCTAGTGTATATGTGAGTAAAGGAAAAACACACACACCTACACCCACCCTATGTAGAAAAAAATTGATTGTCAAAAATATTTTTACGAAATAACCTCAGATTCGAGTTTCTGGACTCGAAAAACCTTTGTTGGATCATTTTCTAATGACAATCGATAAGTTTTCATTAGTTTATGAAATACCGATTTTTTTATTGGCTTCGACAGACAGACAAACTTTCAGCATTTTAAGCCCATAATTTTAACCCTGTATAACCATTTCTTTCAGAAAAGAGAATAATTAACTCTTCTAATATTCTTGTAAAAAATACGAGCTACACATCTGTCTTTGACTTTTTATAAGCAAGATTGCGAAACGTAAGTTTCGTATATATCTATATATAATCTAATTGATAATAATTATAAAATAGTTATTTAAGACTTGGATTAAATTTATGTGTCGAAATCTCTAGATTTTTTTATTCTTTAGTAAAATTCAATAACAATTAGTTCAGTAGTTTTAGAGTTTAGTACTTCACGTACTTTTAACTTCTATCTTTCATTTATCTCTAATGTCTATTCATAGACGATTCATTTACAACATCGAATTTATCATTCGATCGAAATTTTGAGTTAAAAACTTTTCGTTTTAACATATTTATTTTAGTTTTTTTCAGTCAACCTACAAAGGGTAAAATGAATACATAAAAATGTTTAGCATGCGTAAAAGATGGTTAAAATAAATAAAGTAATAAAATTTTGAAAAGTTAAAATAGTTGTTTACGATGTGGAAAGAAGTTTTTGCACAAATTCTATAATAGAATATACAACATAAAATAAATAAATAATTTTGAAATTACCTTGATAATCAAGTTTGCCATCTCTATTTACATCAGCCTAAATAGAATAAAAACTAGGTAAAATAATGAAAATAAGGATTATTTTTAAATAAACCTCTCGCATCATATCTTCTAATTCTTCTTGATTTAATTTTTCACCCATATTAAGCATGACCTTAACATGAATAAGATTATTTTTAGAAAAAAAAAAGAAACTTGATAATCAAATCATATTCACCTGTTTCAATTCATTAATCGTTATATATCCTGAATTATCACGGTCAAAAAGTCGAAAAGCATCTCGTAATTCAGCTTCTTGATCACGTTCATGCCAATGTTTACTCATAAATGCACAAAATTCAGAAAAATCCAAACGTTGATTACCTAAGAAAATCTATTGTACTAATAAAATTTCATTTATATTTTACTTACCATTTTTATCTACTTCAGCAATAAGATCAGCAATTTCTTTATTTGTTGGATTTAATCCTAATGAACGCATGACTTGTCTAAAAAAAAGCAAGAATATTTGAAATAAATATTTTTTTCAGTCAACTTCTAATGTCACGAACACTCCTGTACACATAAATATAAAATGCTTACAGATATTCTTTCAGAAATTAAAATGTATCTTTTGACAAGGTTGAATATGACTTTCAGAATTTTTAATTAGAGAAATTCTAATATACTACAATCAAGTTTGATTTTTTTTCTGTTATCAAAGACTTTTATCATAATTTATTATTTATAAATATTTAACATATGTATGCATATTACTAACCCTATTTCATTGGCATCAATATTTCCATCTCCATTCTTGTCGAATAAATCGAATACATGACGAAATTCTTTATAGATCAAATTATACAATATATTATCATTCTATTTATTATTTTTTTCTCACCTTCAGCTTTTGAAGCAGAAAATGTACTCTAAAATAAACTCTTCACAATAAACATCATTTAATTTTTATAGAATTCTTACCATTGTTCAATAGTTAATTTGGTATAAGAGACGATAAGAATGAGTTGTTATATATAAGATTAAATGATAGAATAGTCAACCCGTTTAAAGCACTCTTTTCTTCATGCAAATATTAGTTTACGCGACGAGAGAAA
Organism: Adineta steineri; assembly: GCA_905250115.1. Taxonomy (NCBI): domain Eukaryota; kingdom Metazoa; phylum Rotifera; class Eurotatoria; order Adinetida; family Adinetidae; genus Adineta; species Adineta steineri. The sequence goes on along the minus strand of CAJNOI010000008.1, from coordinate 728,838 downwards.
AAAAACAAAGAGAGAGAGAGAGAGAGAGTGAGTGAAAAGGATGAATTAATTAAATAGAGCAGATATGTAGACACGGCGGATGATGTTTGGAGTCAGATTATGGTTGCTATTCTTCAATCTAATGTTTATAATGGCGTCGATAAAACAAGAAAAAAAAATGAGAAAAAGAGAATTCTCATTTTAAATATTGGATGTAGTTGAAAGCTTGTCGTCCGTTTTCTTTTCTCTCTCGTTTCTTTTCTTCTCAAATTGATGCTCTGTTGTTGTAGCATTACATGTTTTATTTTTAAGAACTGAAAAAAAAAATAACATACATGTTCTTTGTTCTCTATAAAATATGTTTCTATGACATCGAATTATTTTATTTGATGTTGTTAATGGCCGATTTGGTATTCATCTACCATATAAATTTAATGAATTCTACTACATATAGTTTATTTAAAAAAAAAAGAAAAAAAAAACAGGATTTCAGGAATTAGAGGCATTGACAACATACAAAAGAAAAAATGAGTGTCTTTTGTTTGTTCATTCTAAGACTATTGAGATTAATATTGAAGGTAAAAGTGGTATTGAATAAGTATTGGGTCATTAAAAGAATTGTTTGATCTAGAATATCTAACATGATCGTATAATTAAGAAGGAGAAGAAAAAATAATGTTTTTCTTTTACCATTTACGAGTTACTGACGTACGTAATGATGCAATAGCATCATCAAGTTGACTTTCATACTCACTAAGCCATTCTGGCCGTTCACGACCCTCTGAAATTTAATATTTAAATTGATTATTTATCAAATATCAAATCACTTACGAAGACTTTTAAATACACCAGCTGATTTCATTCGAGCATAATCACGTTCAGGATCATATGTCCTATAAAGAGAGAAAATAAAGATTATATTTCATTTCTATGAACAAAACTAAAGCAAGTTATATTAAATTAACAGAATCACCCAAGAAAAAGAAATTTGTCTCTCGAGGTACTTAGTGTTAAAGAGTATAAGAATAATTAAATTTACCCTTGTAGAAAACATGCAATATTATAATTAAATTATCATAGTGTATTCTACATTTCAATACTTGAAAACATAAATGTTAATTAGTATATAATGTTTTTGTTATTCAAAGTGAACAATTAATGTTATTGAAAATACCGAAAAAAAACGGTAACTACTAAAAGATTAGAACCTACGTTGTATACTGGAAGTTTGAATTACTATCTATATAAAGAAAAATGTTCGTCTTTTTTTTCTATTGTCTTCAGTTATTATTTAATAAGAAAAAACATGACTAACTTGTAAAACGAAGAAATATTTCGTTTATGTTGATCAGATATAAGTATTTTCCATGTTAAAGCTGATACCACAGCAATACTAACGCCAATAACACCTGCTCTTGGTACACGTGCTCGAGTTAAATTTTTTAATGTTGGTCGTCCACTTGATGACGAACCTGCTACTTTGGCGGTATCTTTAACTGGTAAAGCAGTTGTAGCAGATGATGCCATTTTTCTTTTAATCTTTATCTAAATTACGTGTATATATATATACAATAACTGGATTAAGAAATATAAATAAGAATTTGATAGTCTTTAAAAAGTAAAAGTAAACGATTATACATATATATGAAACTAGCACCAATACATAATAATTTTTTCTTCTTTTTCTTTTTTTCATAAACTAAGAAAAAAAAACAATAAACCCAATCTGACAGAGTGAGATGATTTACAATGTCACTCGGTTGTTAACATATGATCGGAAATGATATATATATATAAAAAAAAACCTTGCGCATAATTCGAACTATATAAATAAATGAATACATTTTCATACAGATAAAAAAAAATAGTTTCTATCAAGATTGTTGTTTTAATCGTTTATTTAATTTATGTTCATATGTCCATTTTTGTTCACCCGATTCAGTAAAATACTAAAAAGAAAAAGAAATGATTTCATTTTAATATTACTTTGATTTAGTTACTTTAGTTTCCCATTTAACTGATTTGTCTGCACGTTCTTTAGTTGCTTCACGTTGTCGCTGTTCAAGAAATGATTTTGATTCAGTTGCCTTATCTAATTGTTTCGATTTTAAATAATAAGTCACATCTTTCCATAAACTAAAATAATAAAAGAAATATACATATATATGAAATTATCTTTTATTAATATTATTACTGTCGACTTTCAAATTCTCCTTGTTCAGCAATAGGTCGAACAATTTTTTTAATAACCGGCGTTGTTTTTGTATCAAAAAATATATCCGAAATTTTTGTATCACTATATTTCGCATACATTATACCATTCCATTCACCATCAATTTTACCAAATTCTTTTTTATCTGGTCCATATAAACTTCCAGTTATTTGATGTTTTTTTCCATTATAAAATGGCTTAAAAAGAAAAAACATTGGAAAAAATCGATTTTTATTTCAAATAAACATACTTTTGTTAAAAATTCTATATTTGCTGAATAACCTGTTTTTTCACATTCAATAGATACTTTACCACCCATTTCAAACCATGGAACGCCGAGTATAGATCTAAATAATTATTTCAAATTAATCATATATCTCTAATTCTCAAGAAGAAGAAGAAAAAGGTGTAAATGTACTTTAAATGTCATAGAAAAACTATTATATTGTTTTTTCCGACATATCAAATAGAAAATATTCTAATTGTAGACATCCGGTGGGATTTTATTCGATTTTCTATCCAAAAAAAAATAATTTCTACAAGTCAGGATTTCTTGCCGAGTGCATGACAAAACTAAAAAGAACGCAAAAACAACAATCTAACAAACAAAACGCTAAAGTTATGATTCTATAATCAAATAACAAGAAAGACCATCTTGTTATTATATTCGATTATCAACTGTGAAAATTAAAGAAGAGAAAATTTTTTCTACTTTCGATCTCTGTATTATAGTTCTCATTTAGCAAAGTAAAATATCTAAATAAATAAATAATTTATATGATTCTATACCGGCCATATGCACTTGGAAATGTCATCACATAACGTTCATCATGATCAAGTAATGTTAATGTTGCATCACCGATCATATGTACAGCAACAGATAAGCCTAAAAATTTCGATTTTGTCCAAAGACAACCATCAATTTGAATACGTTTTGCTGGACATTCAGCATAAAATGTTGCAACTAAAAAGATAAATTGATTTATCTAATACAAATTTATAATTGAATACTGACTTGGTGGATGATGAGAAGTTTGTTCAGCAATAAAAGTAACATTATCATCGGATGTCCATGGAACAGGACCATCTTTAGCTAATTTCGTCTATATAGAATAAAAACAAAAGAAAAGTCAATATTGACTTAATACTTATAGTATTCGATTTTTATTTACATTAGAAGAAGATGAGCCAATATCATAATAGCATTGAAATGTTTCACCAAGTATTGGATTGTATGGTTTTTTTGGTACTGCACTTTTACGACCAGCATGAAATGCAGACAGATACCATTTAACAACTTGAATAAAACGATCACGTGGTGTATTATAATCTGTAACACTAAAAAATATTTTCAGATAGTATTAATTAAGTTTTTTTTCTCTAAACTTACTTTACAAATTGATCTGGATGTGCGAGAAAATCAGCTAACATTTCAAGAAAAGAACGTCGTTCAAGGATAAATGTTGGAAGTGTTATTTTCGTTAAATCCATTGAAATACGGGCCTAAGAATAAATGAATTATTAATATTTGTTTATGATTAATTGGTCTATATTCAAGAAGTTCTCTACGATATTTTTTAAATGATCAATGCTGCAAAGACTTTATAATACTATAAAAAGATAATCTTACCTGAGAAATTAAATGTGATATAATCGTACCATCAATAGGTGCAACTAAAAAAATAAATTTTGATTTAATCTTATCTAGAGATTATAACTTACGATCTTCTTCTGCTTCTTCTTCATATGCAGCTTCATAGATTTCAAATGGAATTTGTGAACTAATTGTACGACTAAATGAACATATGAATATGCAAATAAATAATATATTCGAAAGATTTTCTTTATACTTTGTTCCATCTATTTGATTTTCGTTCATTTTTGTTTTAACACCTAGATTGTTATGAAGATTTTGTAATAATAATGTTGATTTATCAGTAGTTTTTGATAAGACATCATTATTTTGTATATTAATTGATACTGTTTGTTGAAGATTAGTTGCTGTTGATGATGGTGATATTGTTGGTGTACTAATAAATAAATATATTCTTCTATTATAAATTTATTTACATAATAAAAGCAAGAGGAAGGGAAAAAAAAGAATAACTACTCACTATGGAGCATGAGGATGTGAGTGACGAGTCGTTACTGACGACCTTATTACGTTTGCATTATTTCCTCTTAATCTCGACTCCGTTATCATTTCAAGTTGTCTTCGGCACATTTTCTTTTTTCTTCCTTTTACAAGCCGTTCCTGATTTTTATGTCACTTAACGCGTGTAAGAAATAAAGCGAAGGAAAAAACATACGAACGAACGGAAGGAGTATTTTATAAGAACATGACCATTCTCGTTTATAAAACTCAATTGAGTAAACTATAGGCATATGTATATAAATATTCATATTATACATTGTAGAAGAAAAAAAACTAACAAATATTATTTTTTATAAATCAGAAAAGTATATAGAAGTAGTTTATTTTGTTTCTTCTTCTCTTTATACTATTCATCTCATGCGGAATACAAAATAATACATCTGACAGGTATTATAAATATTTGATAAGAAATTTTCATTGGCTATTTTTCGGAAGCTTTGAAAGCGTAAACATTGAGAAAAACCAGTGTCTATTGATGATTGTATAGAGATAAATCTGATATATATATATATATATTTAAAACAAAAATCATATTCCTTACTCCATAGCTTCATCAGCATCATAAAAGTCATCATCATCATCACTACTGGAATAAGATGATACTGGAAAATTTTTGCGGACAGTTTTGACAGCTGTACGAAAGTCTAACGCTATTTTTAGAAAGAAAATAAAAAAATATTTTTATACAATATTATTTCATAGTATTATAATTACATCCAAGTGATGCTCTCTCTGGATCATTTTCTTCATTTGATGCACCGCGAACATTCGAATGAGCGGTAGCAGATGATGCTTCGTTATTATTAAGAAATTTATCTAATAAAAAAAAAATAATATTCGATATAGTTAGACAAAAAAAAACAAAGTTCCTTTTACCCTTATGAATATTCATATGAGACAAAACAGCTTGATAATCAACATCTGCTTTGACATCACTATGTGGGTCCATATGTACCTATTCAAAGAAGAAAATATAGAATATTTCTATAAAACTCTTATTGTTAGTTTAACAGAGCAAAGCTTTGAGAGAACATTAATCCCATTTATATCTACTCTACCGAATTATGAATCTGATGTTTGATTTCAGAAAATTGTTTAACATCTGGACATAAATCCTGTAAAATATTTTTTTATTCTCCCATCACGATGTAACTATTTACTGTGACAAAAACTTTTCGATCGTACGTTAAATTCGATGTTTTAATCTTTAGTATCGCCTATCTGGTGATCAATAAAAACTACTGTTGATTTCGGTAATATCACCTACAAGTTCGATTATAAAATTTATGATATGAAACAAGACACGACTGATATCGTTATTGATTTACGATCAACTAGTCTGATCTACTCAGATCGATTTCAGTTCTATCATCAATCTTTAACATATACGATCATATGAAAATCTCTAGATAATAGAAACTTATTAGAGAAAATAAGAATTTTTTCCTTTATCTGTGTAAATGATAAATTTTCTATAATTCTACTTACTTTTGCCAATTGTAATGATACAATTGAATATTTAACTGCTTCAATTAATCTCTTTAAACGAATAAAATAAAAAAAGTTACTTTCTTTCTTTCTGTTTTTTTTCAAAGTCATATTTTTTATACTTTAGCCGATCCAACAACACGTTTACAACATTCTTGTTCTGATATATTTTGTTCTTGTTCACTTTTTTGTTCAAGTGCCTAAGAGAAGAAAACAAAATAAGCTAAAAACACTTTTTTTTTCTATATAAAAAATATCATTACATTAACTTGATCAATTAATAATTGTAAATAAGCATCAGCTTCTGCTATTTTACGTTCAAATAAAGATGTACTCGAAACAGATAATTTATCCTAAAATAATTTCTAGAAAATTTTTCTTTATATTCAAAAAACAATTAAACATACAGTATTAACACTATTAAGACTTATAGCTTCTTCGAGATTAGAAATCCATTTTTGTCTTTCTTCAGCATCACGAGCTAAAAGATAGTATAATTCATTTATATGACATTACGATAAGATAAAATTTGTCGAGACAAAAAATTATACCTTGAAAATGGAATGTTTTACCATGTGATCGAATAGTGAACTAAAAAATCATTCTATAATTATTTTCATCTATTCAATATCTATGATTCTTACCGTACTATCATCTTCCGAATCAATACCTAAATATGCTCCCTAGGAAAAAAATGAATGAAATTATTTAGAAAAACAAAATCTTTGAATTATATACTCTCAATAGAACTACACCACGTCGATCACCTTTAACCATATTTTCTTTCGACTAAAGCAAAAGAAACACTTGTAGAAAATATTAATAATTTTTTGTTTTTGAATTTTACTGTATAATAAATAAGCATTCCTTGAGTGGGATCAAGAACAAAAAAACGATATTGCCAACCTTGTATGACATTTGTCCACTTACTAAGAGGACCTTCGAATAACATCTTAAAAGACAATCAAAACAACTTCTTCAAAACAATGATAAATAGGAAAACAATTCAAATATTGAAAATATATTTTTCAATGATTCATCAGTCATATTGTATGAAAAAATCGGCCATTGTTTTTCATATATAGAAATACACAACTAGGGAGAAGCTTGTTTATTTACGCCATCCTAAATACTTTGGATAGATTGTTGGTAAAGCGAATGATGATTATATACGACGTAAGATGTCGCACTTATGGAGTTTGTTACCAAGCAACAAGAGAAGAAGATCAATCGATAATGAATAGAAATAATATATATTTATTTTACCATTGATATTCTATAAATTTTGGAAAATTGATTTTCTTTAACATTATTTCGAATAAATTTCTTTTTGTATTTTGATATTCTAAGTTATTCAATTAGTTTATGAAGAAAAAAAAATAAGTAAAAATCCTTACCGATTATTCATTGAGAAAAAAACTATTTGCAGTAAAAAATTGATAAATTTCTATTTTAATCCGTATTTTTCAACATCTGTTATAATATTTACATCATTTTTAATTTTTATTTGCGATAGATTATTTTATTTACCTCTAATGACGTGCAAAGAAAAAAAAAATTAAATTAGAGTGATCAATAAAAGAGAAGATATTCTACTAAAATGTATTAGAGTAAAAAACAATGTATGTAAAACGAAAAGAAAGGAATGTTCTTCTATAGCACCACCTAGTAAAACGATAGTTTTAAGTTTATTACTAAATAACAAATCATGTTTTAATAAACGTACAAAAAAAATGGATAATTTTAGAAGCAATATACCGGTAGCTTTATGATATCAAAAAAAACGTTAATCTCATTGCAAAAAATCAAAATCATATATATTTTTATTCGAATAAATTAAATCGAAGTTCATCTTTTGTTGGATAACTTGTTTGTGTACCTTTCTTTTCTACAGATTGACTTGCAACACGGCAAGCTCGTTTAACTTGTTCTTTTAATGATAATTTTTCTTCACGTGCCATTAATAATGCTAATGTACCAACAAATGAATCACCTGCGCCAGTTGAATCGCAAACTGATGAAGATTTTTCAATTTCAACATGTTCATATTGACCATCTTCATTTGATATAACAGCACCTTGATCACCCATTGTAATAATAGCTATTCGACTACCTAATTCAAGTAATTTTTTACATGCTTTTTTAGCATCATCAATTGTCTCAACAGTAAAATCACATAAAACTTCTGCCTATAATAGAAAAATAAGATATATATTTAATAATCAATGATATTACTTCTGTTTGATTTGGACATATAACATCTGCTGCTGATAATAAATTTCGATTTAATTTTTCCGACATTGGTGCAGGATTTAAAATTGATAAAACTATAAATATGAATTTTGATATAAAATAATTCAATACTTTAATATACCTGAATGTTTTCGTGCTATTTCAAATGTTTTAAGAACTGTTTCTTGTCGAATTTCAAGTTGACAAACAACAACTTTTGATTGTCGAATAATATCTTCAGCTTTTTCAATATCATTTTCATTTAATAATAAATTCGCACCAAGTATAACAATAATTGAATTTCGTCCTAGACATGATTAATTAACTAATAGATGAATCTAAACGAAAAATAAAAGCTGTTCACAAAGCAACCAACCTTCTTTATCAACAATAATTGGAGCGACACCAGTCGCTGCTTCTTTTGTTATACCAACATGATCTAATAAAATAAAATATAATAATAAAATTTTATGTCATCATTCTTTACCTGTATTAATTCCTAATTTTTTTAAATTATCAAGATATTCTTTACCAAAAACATCATCACCAAGCTAAAAAATCAATATTTTTTTTTATCACAAAAAAATTCATTTTCTTACTTTACTAATCATAGCTACTTTTCCGCCTAATTTTGCAGCTTGTACACATTGATTAGCTCCTTTACCACCAAAACCTTTTTCAAATTTATTGCCTTCAATTGTTTCACCGATTTTAGGTGTACGATCAACATAACTTATTATTTTTTATAAAAGATTATCATAGAAATAATTGATTTTATCATAAATTTACCTGATTAAATCAACATTACAACTGCCGACAATACACACATCAAATTTTTTATCATTTGATTTCGACATATCTCGAAATGAAAAGAAAAAAATTATATTTTAAAATACTACATTGACATACATATACATTATGCATGTTCTTCTCTTTATTTTTTAAGTTAACAAACAAGACACAAAATGAATAAAACGAATAAACAGAGCAAAAAAAGTAATCAAATGAAAAAAAAGATGTGTATTTCAATGAATAAGAACACCAAATGGGTAAGAAGGTCATAACAATAATTAGAAGTGTGTACTTATATATAAATATAAGTTAGACAAAGAAATAAAATGACAAATATAGGTGTATGCATATGTATATATGAATATTTGTTTTGTCTACTTTATTTATTAAGATAAAATAATAAGAACAAGGTATATGAGAGCAAAAATTCATGGAATATATGTATTTGTACGTTTTTTTCTATTGTTTATTTCTAAATTCACTACTTTCCAGTTGTTTTATTTCATATTTTTTAATTGATTGGATAACCAATCAAGACCTTCATAAAGACCATCGCCACTTGTAGCGCAAGCTGCTTGTATATACCAATTACGATTACGTAATGAATGAAGACCTAATTTATCTGTTATTTCAGCTGCATTCATTGCATTTGGTAAATCCTATAATAATGAAAAGTTATTTTATTTTTAATTATATATATAAGTCGAAATTTATACTTGTTTGTTAGCGAAAATAAGTAAAGTGGCTTCTCGAAGTTCATCTTCTGAAAGCATTCGTTGAAGTTCTTCACGTGCTTCACCAACACGTTCACGATCATTACTATCAACAACAAAAATAAGACCTAAAAAGAATTTTATTTTATTGAAAAAAAACTTCAAATATTTCATTTTTTTACCTTGTGTATTTTGAAAGTAGTGTCGCCATAATGGACGAATTTTATCCTAAATATACCAAAAAAGAGTACAAAATAACTTTTCTTCTCTTAATTACTTACTTGACCACCAACATCCCAAACAGTAAAACTAATATTTTTGTATTCAACTGTTTCAACATTAAAACCTATTTATACAAATAAAATTATTATATATTATAAATCATAAAATAAATAATAACTAACCAATTGTTGGAATTGTTGTTACAATTTCACCTAATTTAAGTTTATAAAGTATTGTTGTTTTACCTAAAGAGCGGAAATGTTCTCCGTATTTATATACAAGTCATTATTATAATGGAAACTAACCAGCAGCATCGAGACCAACCATTAAAATACGCATTTGTTTTTTACCAAATAAATTTTGGAAGAGTGATGAAATTGTTAAACCCATTTTTTACTACCTTGATGTTTTTTTAGTTAATAATCTGAAAAATTCATATTTATTATTGTATATTGAAATGAAATAATCACAATCTTGTTTTTTGATAATTTAATAAAGAAAACGAGTCAAGGGGATGATATCATTATGTCGGAGACTGGAATATTTGGGAAAATATTAAACATGTATATTTAAACGCTGGGTCAGTAGACCAATTTGTATGTTTCTCGAAATCGAAATCTATGTAGTGTTTAATATTTAATTATAATAATTCATGTTATTTTTATTTTATTGATATAAAAGCTGAATTAAAGATAAAGCTGATCTCGTCAAACCAGATTGTTCAGTATCCCGGCGACACTAAAAGTAATTGTTAAATAATTAGAAGAAAAAGAAATTTATTATTTTCTAACAAATTTTTGGTTATATGGTCTGTTAAGTATTATAAGTTAAGGTAAGCCAAACTTGTCAGTTCATTATAAAATACAAATATGTTAGTGTTAGTCTTTTAACTACAAAAAAATAAACATCACATGTATAGATTTGAATTATGTGTTAATATTTTGAAAGATAAAATGAAAATGAATGTTCAGCTAAAGTTTAAATTAGTAAACTTTTGAAAATAAGATGAGACGTGGCATAAAGTGTAGGAGGAAGAAAAGAAGAATCATCAACGACAGAACAAATAAGTGCAAAAAAGTAAGTAATAGAAAAAACTAATAATGACTCATCATCTATCAGAAGATTAATATTATTATCTTCGAGTATGATTTATTGATAAGAAAAATTTCTTTGAAAAAAAAACAGAGATTAAAACTGTATGCAAATAAATATAATCTAAAGTTGTTTAATGACCTTTTACAAAAACATATTCACAATTGGTTACGATAGAGGGATAAACATGACAAATATATCAACGTTTCGAAAGAGGTCTATACACAACAGTGATATATATGTAAAAAAAGCTATTGAATAAAGCCTTCCGTAAGATATCGAATGTAAGAATTTTTATGACTGATATTCATTTAAAAGATACACATATAGACATGTTTTATTTGAAAATGAAATTGGTAAGATTTTTTTTACAAATCTATTCTTGTATTGTTAGATAAGTATGTGACTTTGTGATGTTATCATAATATTTTCTCTTGGTAGATTTTATCCTTCCGAATGTAACTGCTATTATTATTTAATCTATTTCTCCGTATATAATGAATCTTTGGAGATCAACTGTTCCAACAGAATCAATTAGAAATGGGATATATATAATAAGATAGTGACCTTCATTCTTATTTTCTATAATGTTAAAGAAATGTATAGCATTTGCTGTCTTTTTTTTGAACAGGTAATACTCAGATAAATAAATCAATCCTTTTTTCTTTATGTCGCAGGTGAGTGGTATAAGATAAAGTTTTGATAAGATGATATTGAATGCAAACTAGTGAAATTCTTTGTTAAAGTATACTTCAATAAAAAGAGAAAGAAAAATTAATCGATTGTTAGAGACCGTTGCATTTCTTATGTCAATTAAATCGATGACTTCAAGAATAATATTTGTCATACGATAGCTAAGTTTGAAACTTGTTTAAATGAAGGCCGAGTTTATATGGTATTAGTCTTCTATATTCTCTTTTTTCCTATTGATGATATACTACTTTCTATTATCGCATACAAATTTATTGGCAATTCAATTGCTGTTTAGATTCAACACGTATACTATCATCAAAGAACAATACCATACACGTACGTGAAGACTGATTTTCATCGATTCTATATACAGTCAAACGTTAAGTAAATAGTTTTTTTTTATTCAATAAATTAATAACTATTATACGCTTGAATTGAATGTTTTTTTCTTTTGCGGAGGAGATTTTTTTATCAAATTAAATAGATGACTATGATTTATTAGATAATATTACTGATAAAAATTATGGAGAAATCAATCATCAATCACTTTCGATTAATGCATAATTTATTTGAGAAACCTTTTTATATGGACCATTTAGCCTTGCTATTAGCGATGTCTTTTTTTGTGGTTTTAATATAAAAACCATTTATATAATGGTATTAAATCTTGTTAGCGTGGTTTGTTTATTTGTTGTTTTGACAATCATCATGAAATTTGAATTTAATGTTGCCAAAATCAAAATGTATGTTGTTTTTCTGTATGTCACTAATATTAATCATAGTATGCTTTTGTTCTTATTGAGTAGACTCTTTTTTTCTGATAGTCACACAAGATTGATTACAACGCTTCGATGATTTGATTTTGTTTAAAGATAAGTGTCTAGAAAAATATTCATTATGACATATAGAATCGGATTCTATTTTGTTATTGATATCTTTTTGATTAATTCGAGTATACTGTCTTCAAGTAAGGCTTTTTTTGAAAACATTATAATGATATTTTAAATATTGTTATTCATCATATCTATTGGTAGATATTTTTGTATTCAAAATAGTCTCAATTATAATTGATATATGCGACTAAATTTTTCTCTCTTCTTATCAGTTATTGTAAATGCACCTGCGTATGTTTGTGATGTATACTTGATTAGATAAAGTAAAATGTCTGTTGTTGAATATTCATATTAGAGCTTATTAGTTCTATCATGTCTTTGACGTATTCTACCTAGATTTTTCTGATAAAATTCTCTCTTTTTTTTGACAGACACTTTTTATTTTCAATCTTATAAGATTCAATCTATTCACGTAGAATAATCACAATCTTCTTACTTATATTTTCTTTATTTATTTAATTCACTTCGAATAACAGTACGTAACAAACTATTTAAATATTTTTTTTACTACTTGGAGTATTGAACAACTATATTTAATCGTCCAATAAAAGAAACAGTTAGTTTTGTAATTCCACAGATCAGATTATTTTGTGAAATGCTTGATTGAGAATCGCTGTTTATCTATAAAACCAATTTTTGATAGACTAATTATTTTAAACTGCTATTACTGTAAGGAAAATATTCTACCTGAGATACAGTTATGTAAATTTTGATCAAAATTAGATGATTGTAAATGATAATGACGTTTTTTAACCCTTTCCGGCCAGCTGCTATTCGAAAAATACTGTACTCCCCTTCGGTAAAATCCGATCGGAAAGGATTTCAATATTAGTATATGAAATTCATATTTGATTTCAAATGTCATAAACAGTAAATATTTTAACACATTGTTATGTTGATGATTCCGATTTATAGATATATTTATATTTACTCAGAAACCACATGTTAATATATTCGTAATTTAAGTGTAATTAATACTGATGACAGGAGTTTCTATTTTATCAAGAAATTTTTAAAACAAGTTTTTTTCTGTAAAATCAAACTTTAAGAGTATTGATATATATTTTATCATAGTTTTTTCTTTATCAACAAGGTAATAATCTCTAACATATTTGCATGTTAACAGGTTATTTGTGACTTCGATTAGATTTCTACGTCTAATAAAATCGTGCGGTTAAAATTTGCTATTGCGTTTTATGTATTATTTATGATTATGCATCATATTATAAAAAATTTTGCTTCCGATTGTAGAGTACTTAGAATGTTTATGTCATTAGCAATGTATAGAGTTAATTGTTTTTAACGAGTCAAGGAGCAGAATATGCGATACTGACACAAATGACCTGATGAGAGATAATATTTTTTGTACATTTAGAAAAAGCAAACTAAGTTAGTGTTATAGATATAATAATCAAGTTTGACAATAATATATTCTTTCAGATCTTCATTAACATGCGGTAAACGTCAGTCTGATAAGAATGTTTTTTTTTACAGTTTCTTTTCAAATAGAACCATAACGAGTTGTCTAACTTTTGACATTTATTTCTTAATGATCGACATCAATATGCCACTATTAATTTATACATACGACAACTGTATAGCACTGGGTTTGCAATATATATTTATATATGTGATGACATATCAATCGATCATCTCTGCAGTAGCTATACTACTGTTACGTATAATAAATAACATATGAGATATTGAGATATACATACAGTCAATTCATTAGTTTAGCTTTCATAAAAGAATATTATCGATAAAAAAAAATCTATACACAAGGGATTTAATTTCTTTACTTTTATTGTTAATAAAATAATTGCGTATCTTTGACTAATACTTGTGTAGGATAATAATTGTTTTTTTTGTCGAGGTCTTCGAGTTAATAACAAGAAAAGTTTAGACATATTTATTTTCTCTATTATTTCTATTTGATCTAAAATGTGATATCAATGAAAATACCCTGGGTATATGTATTGGCCATTAGTTGATTGCTCGGATTTATCAATCGTTTGTCATAAATTGTATGCACTTTTGTTTAACATCAAAAAATGGTATATTTACACAACCGTTGATCATAATCATTGATGTTCTTGTATGGGAATATGTTTTGATGAAAAATGAGAACTTTCATCTTATTTATTTCTTTTAAAATTTGTGATGATATTCAATAATTATATATTTCTATAAATATATAACAATTGCAATTTGATCTTCAACAACAGAAGTTTCACAATTTCATTACACTAATATTAAGACAAGCAATGATATACTATTCATTTCGGGTATTGTCTATCAAGCAGATGTTTTCATTGTGTTTATGTATGTGTGTATGTCTAGATTGATTAGTAATCGATTCGGATATAGTTTTGAATTGAAAATTATTATTAATAGAAAAATGTTATTAATTAAGAATTCTGTAATATACTTGACATGTATCGTATTCTTTTTTTTTTTGTTTTTTTTTGTCCATGTATTTATCGGAAATTACTTTACAATTTAATTGATGGTAGAAGAAGAGAGGAAATAAAAGTAAATGATGACATTTATTTTCTTTTTGTCCTAGAAAAGGAATAAGTAGACAAATCATATAGACTATATATATATATTTTACTCTTTCTATCCGAACTAGATTCTCGTTATAAATACAAAATTTTACATTTATATTAGACAGTTAATAACCCATAAGATTCGATTAATTTGTTATATTCTTAATATATAATGTAAAAATATTTCATATGATGGCAAAATAGTTCTTTTTACTAGATATATATATCTATATGACAGCATCTTATAACAAAATTAGTAACACCCAATGTCCCATGTCAATCAACTATTAGAGTCTTCAGCACTGCTGACACTCACCCTTTCTCAAAGCCTTGAGAAATATTGTAGTAATACATGATATGGTTGTTTATTCGTTAGTCATGTTGATAAAATTCGGCATGTGTTTTGTATAGTTCTATGTATGCTCTTGTTTACGTTTTGTAATTAACATGAATTGGCATTTGGAGAGGTTTACAATAAAGAAATTAACTATTCTGCAAGTCATTTTTTATTGTGTCTTCTATTTTCTTTCATTTGTGTGTGTAAAATGTGCATTTAAGAGAGGCAAAGAGAGAGAGCTAAAGAAAAGAAAACGAGTTGATTCTTTATATATACACTATCGGTTGAATGAAAAACTAGGTAGGGAAAGAGAAAAAGTAGGGAAAAAAACACCTAGTGGCGTTGTTGTTTGTCAATATACTTTCAATTTATTTCCTTCAGCATAGTGACTTTGTAAAGACTTCTCTCTATTTGTCAATGAGATAGATAAATCTTCAATCACATAGGAAGCAAAAAAAAAACTTTACAAATATTTATTTCTCTCTAAAACAATTTTGATAACTCGTATTGAACTACCGGTAGAAATAGAAAAGTCTATTAGACATACGAATAAGTTGAGTGTTACCATCTACGATTTTCAGATTTCAAACGTGAGTTATTAGTAAAACAAAAAAATACGTAATCACAAAATATTTAGTCAATAAAATTATTTAATAAGTATGAAATATAAGCAAATAGATGTTAATAATTGAATATTTGTAGTATTGACTTGATATGAAATAGTTTATATAAATGTAACTGACTTTTAATTATTGTAACCTATTCTCATAACAGATGGATAGAAAAAAAAAGGCACAACTAATATAAGATAAGAGAAAGAGAAAGTAATATATATCATCAATTATATTGTTATATCGTATTACTTCGACAGAAAGTGAGAAATATTTGACGAGGTAGAACGGGTAAGACCACGATTCTGTCAGAATAGATTTAGATGTTTATATATCTGTCGTATCTTATTCGCGCATGTTTATTATGTTTTTTCTCTCTACGATGTAATTACAATCGATATAATATTTATAGATAGGTATTTTTTAATTATTTTTCTTTCATTTTTTTCATTTATTATATCATAACTTGTCTATTTATTCTATTTAATATACTAGCAGGCACATATATATATAATCTTTCATTCTTTTGTGATTAATATATACTAATCAAAATTGATGATAGTTATTGATTAATGATAATAATACTGTTACTCTATCGATATGCGTTGACATATAAGCGCAATGACATGTCATATACATTTTTTTCTATTGCTAATGTTTGATATTCTAGAGACAAAAGAAAAAGCTTTTAATAAATCTCTTCTCGACATCAATATTCTATTAACCAACACCTATGGATGATCAACAACAACTGAGTCGTCAAAAACGTATTCGTTCGATTATTAATTTCATTCAAGGAATTGCAACAACTCTATTTGTAATTGCCGTTATAATAGTTATTTATTTAACAATTATTTATCGAGCACGTGTAATACCATTTACTAATTATGCTATTGTTTTTGATGCAGGCAGTTCACATACAGAAATGTTTGTTTACCATTGGCCAGCTGATAAATCAGATGGTTTAGGTACAACATCATCAGTTAATGAATTTTTTACTTGTCCAGTAGCAGCAGTCTATGCTGGAGAATCAAAAAAGAAAGGTGAAGCAATTAAACTTAAAGCGATATCAGATTTTGAACAACATCTTGATCAATTACATGATTATTTTAAACCTTGTCTACAAAAAGCTATGTCAAAAATACCATCAAATCGTCAAAAATTTGCACCAATTTTTCTTGGTGCTACAGCTGGTATGCGTTTATCACGATTACGTAATGCAACACGAGCAAATCATGTATTTGAAACGATACGAGATATATTTTCAAGATATCCATTTCAATTTGTTGCTGCACGACAAGTAAGTTTAGTTATTTTTTCATAAAAAAAGAAATAATGAATACATATATAATATATCACATATTTTTGATAAAGGCACAGATAGCATCAGATATATATGTATAATAAATTATCGGTAGGAATGCTATTTTTTGATTATATGTAGTGATAAAATAGATAATGAAAAATATTTCAACATTAAAAGGTCTTCTACATGCTTTTTCTTTGATTTATATAGGTACGAATTTTGACTGGAATGGAAGAAGCTATTGATGGTTGGATAACAACAAATATTCTCTTAGAAAAATTTAAACATCGTCATGCAAAAAAGAAACAAATGGATAGTTCGGTTGGCCCAGATGAACTTGACCCAGATATGGTTGGTGTACTTGATTTAGGTGGTGCTTCAACACAAGTCACATTTACTTGTAAGTTTTTTTTCAATTAAAATTTATTCAAGAAAAACAAAAGCACGTATTCTATTCTATAGATAAAGCGACTGCTGATGATGAACCAATTCCAGCAGAATTTACAACAAATATTACATTGTTTGATTCAGTTTATAGTCCATATGCTCATAGTTATTTATGTTGGGGTAAAAATGAAGCATTAAGACGATATCGAGCTCGTCTTATTAATGCCGCAGTAAATAATAATCGAACATTTGCACCAGCAACAACACGAATCTTTATACGTGATCCATGTTTAGCAAGTGGTGCTAATGATTCATTAACAGCAGCGAATATATTTCGTTCACCATGTACAATGAATGAACATCAACAATTTAATAATAATGCCAATGTTACATTATTTACATTTGTTGGTGTAGGAAATGCTGCTCAATGTCGTCAACGTCTTACTAGTTTATTTGATGCTAAACGTAATGATAAAACAGTTAATTGTACATTTAAACAAGAATATTGTACATTTGATCATACATTTCAACCGAATTTACCATCAAAAATTAATTTTATTGGTCTTTCGGGCTATTATTATGTATTTGATAATTTAGCACATGGTAATTAACAGATTTTTTTTATGAAAAATAAAAAGTTGATAATTTTATTTCGTATAGGTATGACAAAACCATCGGAGGCAACAAAAGAACGATATAAATTGAAAGATTTTTCATTAGAAGAAATAAATCAACGACTTGTCAGTGTCGTAAGTAAAATACTAATGTGAAAAAGATTGTTTTAGACAAATATATAATTTTCTTGTAGTGTGAAACTAATTATCCGAGACTTTATGAACAAGAATCAATGACGTCAAGTAATGAAATACATAAACGAGCATTATGTTTTGATGCTTGGTATATGTGGCTTTTATTAACATATGCTATTGGTTTTAAAGACAGTGATTTGAAACGTTTAAGTTTTGCCAATACATTTCCAACAGGTAAAGTTGGTTGGACACTTGGCTATATGATTAATCAAACAAATTACATTCCGGCTGAATTTCGTGAAAAACCAATAGGAAAAAATCAATATGTCAGCTGGGTAACAATTTCCTTAATTATAGTTTTAGTTACACTTATTTTTCTTATACTTACATGTCATACATATATCCGTCATGCATATTATAAACGAACTCGTCAAAGAACTACAGTAACTAGAGATGGTTATGCTCAACCTCATGAACAGCCACTTGCATAAACATTAACAAAACCGGTGTTTCTTTTTTCTCTTCTTTGTTCTTATTTAATGTATGTAGTTTTAAAAAGAATAACTAGAGTCGACTTTGCATCAAAGCATTATCGAGCTCCATCTAGTCATCATTATTAGACTTGAAAAAAAAAAGAATATTGTAGTTAATATGTTCGTTTTGTGTATACAAGTATACGCTTATATAAATATACATATATGTGATGTGTTGATGTATTAGTTATAGTATATATATATATATATGTTGTTCAACGCTTTTTTTTTTATTTTACACTGCTTAAGTTGATATTCAAGAAAAAAACAGTGACATAAAATAGTTTTATTTTCATTCTTTTGTATGCTCTAATTCAAGCGAACGTCGTGCCATAGTTAAAACACCATCATATGTGGCATTTCCACCAATAAAGCCAGATGCATGTACAAATATACATCCTGGTATACCGGATTTTGTACTTAATTCATCATCACGTAAACCTTGCCATTGTTTATGTAATGATAAACGATTCTCAAAGGAT
This sequence comes from Adineta steineri, assembly GCA_905250115.1. Lineage (NCBI taxonomy): Eukaryota > Metazoa > Rotifera > Eurotatoria > Adinetida > Adinetidae > Adineta > Adineta steineri. Next base: position 709,413 of record CAJNOI010000008.1, on the reverse strand, counting down.
TTATTATTTAATGGAACAGCTTGTATACGCCATGTTTTATTTGAATCAGGATATAGAACATATTTTATTTTATCACCAAGTTTTTCTTTTTCTTCTTGTTCAATATCAAATAAATGTTCACGCCATGGTAATGGTTGATCTAACACAAGAATTGAACCGGATGAATCAATCTAAAAATATAAAATATTAATAATAGATATAGTTTTCGATTGAGATCACATACATCAAAACGTTTAGCAATAGCCTGTTCAAGTAATGATCTTGCTGGCCACCATCGATGAATATAATCATGAAATCTATCAAGAAATTCTTTACCGATTAATTCCATGGCTTGTTTAAATCCAGTCTCCTCTTTTTCGGTAGGATTTGGATCATTCCAAGCTGGATTGAAATATCCAGCGCGTGCACTAAGATTTGTACTAATTCTATATTTCATATTTTCACCAATATCAACTCCATTATCAATAGCATCAATTTCTTGTACAAAATATTCATATAGTTTGTCAAATAAAATTTTTGATAAATGCTCTCTAACACTGTCATCCATTGTTTCTTTTTTTAATAATTCTTTTAATATTTCTTGACCGAAATGTACATAAATTAAACCAGCACTGGATAATTTAATTGTCCATGGTTTTTCTGGTCGTAAAGAATGAAAGGTATCGGTAAATGTTTTTTGATGATGATCGAATCGTTTTTGTTCAGCATTGAATATACCACCAACATCAACAACGGTATCGCATTCGGCTAATATCTTTGGATCACGAGTTCTGTAAATAGAAGATTATAATGAACAAATTCAATAGTTAATATCAGTGAAAATTTTATTCTTAAATGAGCATGAAATATGTGTTTAGATAAGTATCTACTGTAATTATTAGAGAGTTAAAATAATAGCTGTGAACAACAACTACGTGTTGAAAACTTAATATAGGGGTACAGAATTTTCCAAAAAATGAAAAATATCCACCCCCGCGGAATTTTTTTCGAAAAATTTTCCAAGTTAAATTTCGAAGACTGCCCCATAATTTTTCGAAATTTCCTTCCCCGTGTGGGGGCGCACAAGCAAGATTCTGCAACTCTGACTTAATATCTCAAGAAAAGTACATTTATTCATGCGCTGTTCTACCAATGAATAAAACAATCGTAACTCTTGATTAATGGGTCATTGGTCTAAATCAATTCGAAACTCCATAACTGTTAATCATTATTAATCCATTTTAATCACAAACGACATACAATTCGTATGAAGTATTTTTAATTATGATTTGAATCTCAACTCGAATATTGTATACGTATGACTTTTTCTCAAATCACTTAACTAACCTGATAATTTCTGCATCAGCATAACGAGGTAGATTTTTTAATAGAAAACAGGCAAATATTTCATCACAATGAAAATGGCCATTATGTGTACCAATCTTGATTGTATTAGTATTTGACATTATTCGTTGAAATCCGTGCAAACGTCTGATTATTGATATCATCAAAAGTAAGAAATAAATTCTTTTTTATATTATATACGAAAATAAAGAAATAAAAGAAAATTATCAATTTTTTATATTTTATTACTTAGACTTAAAAAGATTTTTCTATAGAATTAACTTATTCATATTTCATCTGAGTAATCGATAAAATATGAAAAGTAATAATCTTTATATTCTTTTATATTCTATTTCTTTTGTTTTGTTATCTTATCTGTATTTTTTTTATTGTCGTTGTTTTTCACCCGTCTAACAGCCAAGAAGAAGGAGAAAAAAAAGAATGAGAACAGAAAAAAGCCAGGAGAGAAAAAAAAATGAATAACAGTGACAAAGTTGAACAACAACAATAAATGTAGAACTGCTCAGCGGCTAAAGACACATATGTTAAATGAAAGAAAAAAGAAAAGTCTATCACGAACACACATAAACACACGAATAATTAGTTTTCCTTTTTTTTGTTTTCTTCTATCATCACATATACATAACCGAAATGAAGTAATACGATGTATGTTTTAGAATGAATTACATACATCAAAAAATAAAAAATACAAACATAATCAATGAATTTAGTTTTATTGTTTAATTCTGTTCATTATTTGATATTGTATAATCATCACTAACAAGATTAACAGCATCACGAAGTGATTCCATTGTTTCCTTTGAATAGAAGATGAAATATTTAATCTTCAAATTTATATATATTTATGAAAATTAAAAATATAATTCAGTATGAGAATAAGTTTCAAAAGATAGATTTATTTATATTTTACAGATGCTTCATTTCATCTGAGCATACCTGAATAGCTAGATTTAATGATGTGGCAGAATTGTCGACAGATGCTGTCTCTATGTGAACAACATTACCACATGAAGACTGTACTAAGGAGAAGCAAAAAGTCAATAAAATCGAACAAAACAAACTTGAATTTAGAACTGTGTTTAAAAAAAAGAAATAGATAAATAAACATTTTTATCTTTGTTATGGAAGTATATTTTATTGACAATTTGTTTGCGATAGAAAAGTCTTTAGAAAAAAATCTAGATGAATTGTCTGATCTGTTAACTCTCTCAATCTATGAGGAGGAACTACATCAAAGGTTATTCACATTAAATCTAAAAAGTTTTCCAATCATTTATTAACTAAATATTTCATCTCATCTCTATTTATTACAGATCGGCTTCACTCGATATATATTTCATTACCGGTCAATGTTTTCTCAGATTTAAAATAGATCAAATAGATTATTTTCCTAAAGACTTTTCATATCGCATTCAAAACAATTTTTTTTTTCTATATTTAAATGATCTTTCTTTTTGTGAAATAAACAACATCGTACCCTATCAATATCTTCTAATAAATCTTTAGCAGATACAGCATCATTCGTTATTAATGTTGTTGTTGTTGTTTTTGTTGATTTTATTGTAACTGTTTGAACATATGCTGCTGGTATATCAGATACATACATTGTTGGTTCTGAAGAAGGCACATCTAAAGGAAAAAAAATATATAAATAATTTAATTTTAATAGAAAAAATACATACGAGTTATTTTTATTTCTGTTTTTCTTTCTCCACTATCATCATCACTAACTAATACAATATCATCATCATCATCATCATCGTCACCATCAGCGTTAGCACCACTTGTTGATAATATTTGACCATTTCCATTTGCTGGTTTATTAATATTATTTTTATGATCACCATTTAACTGGCCAGAATGATACATTTGATTAATATGTGAAAAATCTGTTGATGATGGATGTTGTAATGGTGAATATGGTTGTTCATGATGATTTTGACGACGAAATTTTTTATGAAGATTATCATTCATTGTTTGAAGATAGGCATCAGATGGTGGACCATCGATACCAAGTAAATCAACATTTGATTGATGAATACCTAAACGAACAAAAATTGTATTACTCAGATTTTCATTATGATTCAACAGTAGACAATTAAAGAAATGTCACAATATTTATTTTGTATCCTCTATTCATGAAAGCGCAATAGGCCGAACTCAAATACTATCTCTATACTAATCATAGAACAACTCAAAAGAAATCTGAATAGAGAAATAATAGTACCTAAGTGTTGATTAGTTTTTTTAATACCATTTGTATGTAAAAAGTTTTCATCATCTTCTGAATTGATATCTGATTCACCTTCTTCATCAACATTACCTTCATCATCATCAACTTCATCACTTTCATCCATTTCTTCACTTTCATCTGCAATATCTTCGTCATCATAATCATCTATATGGTCATTCTCATTTTCATCTTCATCGCTTTCATTAGCAAAAATTTCTAGAATTAAATTTAATAAATATCGCAAATGAAAAAATCAATCATTTTACGTTCAGCTCCATCTTCATCTTCATCGTCTACTTCAACTGGTCGTGTATCATCTAATTTAATTCGTTTACGTTGTTGTTCAGGAACTGGATTATATTCTTCTTTATTTCCTTCTTTACAATATAAAAAAAAGGTATATATGTAATAATCTATTATTTTAAATTTACCTATAATAGGTTGTGTAATCGCATTGAGATTTGATTGTGGTGTTTTAGGTAATAAATCAAGAGACGAAAATTGCATTGATGTAGATGGTTGTTGTAGTGGTGATGATGGTGCTTGTAAAAATGCATTTGCTGTTGTTATTTCTCTAGGTGTTTGATAGACTGATGGTTTTGAAAGTGATTGTTGATTGATTAAAGGTAATTGTTCTGTATGCATCATTGATATTGATGATGATGATTGAACATTACTAATCATTGGCATGGATGAAGGAGCAAATACATTACGAAGATCATTTGTCGTCATTGAAGTATTGACATTATTCGAAACAGCTTTTCGTGGTTGATCAATATTTAAAAATGACCATGGTTGATATAAATGACTGGACGAATCATGTACTTGTTGCCATATAAGTTTTAATTTTCGTACTGCCATTTTAACCTAAAATAAAGAATTTTTTATGAAAAATATTTAAACTATATAATCAAAGTTGAGTGTTTACAAAAGAAAAGAAAAGGGCTTTTATTCTTACTTTAACAGATGAATCTACTATAGCTGCATTATCAATAACATCTTTACTAATAGCAATAATTGTTGAGCAATCAGCTCTTTCATTAATTAATAAACATTCAAGAATATTATATAAACCAATACGACATATTTCATCGTCATATGGTTTATTAATATTACCATTCGTGGCTTGACACGCCATCAATGTTTGTATAAAATGATTTTGAATGAGCTATTAAGAAAAAATATGAATTATTTCTGATTGAATAATTTATTTAATCCTTACAATATATTGATCTTTCGGCATATGATCCGAATAGACATTAAGTAATTGTTGAGTACCTAGTAAAAGATTTAAATATAAATAAAACAAACAGATATAAAAAGAAATTGTTCATACAATTAATTACAACTCGTGATAGATTATGATCTGGTTTTGATAAATATGCAACTGGTATTCTTGATCGCATACGTATTGTTGAATCATTTATAATCCATCGAATGAGTTTTTGTAATATATCAACATCAATTCTAACTTGTCGTTGAAATAAAGCAAATAAATTTGTTAATAACTGATAAATACTAATTGATAATGTTCTATATTTGAAAAAAACAAATAAGAACTTTTGTTTTTAATAGAAAAAGAAAGTATTTACAAATATTCAGCTTGTGGTCGTACAAGATCAAGTAATGAAATAATTAATGAAAATATTGATCGAATATTAAACATAAATGATGATGGATTCCTAAACAGAAAAAACAAAATAAGAATTTCAAAAAAAATAGAAGAAAACTATACAAAGTAACAAGTGTATCACATAATTGAACGCAAGAGCCAATCAATGTTGGTAAAGGTTGTTTACGATGAAGTATATTCTAAATACAACTCATATACACGCAACTTCTTGGTAGAAATGGTTTTTTTTGCTTACAAATTGTTGATTATTAATCGACAAAACTTTTGATATTAATTTAAATGTTCGTTCACATGGTACTGTTACTGGAGACTCCAATTGCACGCTAAATAGACAAGTTATTAATCAATCATTATTGTTTATAATAGTATTACTAGAATAGATTTCTTAATATATTACAACAATTACAAAAAATAGCCGCATAATCAGTTGATGAAATAACGTCTCCAATTTCTGCTATTAATGCTGTTTCAATATCAGTTATTTCTGGACAAAGAGAATCTAATAACGAAACAAAATAAATAAATATATAAATTAATAAAATATGTCATTTACCATTTATTCCGGAATAAAGTTGATCGATGAGAAGTGAAGATATTTTAAGATAACGATCATATTCATTTTTCCATGATTTTGCTTGTTTTGAACTTGATGGTATTCCAAGTACAGATAAATGAGCAATACATTTGCAAGAAATCTATTCAAAAAACAATTTTCGATTATTTTATTTATTTAAGCAAAATATTTAATTTTCTTCTTACTTCACTTGGGCCAGACATTTTTTTATAGATAATACGAGGTAATACTGGACGAAATTTATTCTTAAAAAAAAAAAGAATTTAATAATGAATACATATATAAATAAATTCACATACAATAAGAAATGATGAAAATTTTTTTGGATAATTTAACATGCATTCATAAAGACATGTTGCTGATAGTAATGGTGCCTAGAATAAAAAATTCATTCAATATTAAATAGTTGGCACAATGCCAAGTCATTAAAATTATATGAAAAAAAATTCAAATAATTTTCTAAGAAAATTCTCTTTTCCTATTTCAAGAATATGAATCTATTTTTGCTATACTAACTGTAGTAAAATGATCAGCAGCAATCGTAATAATTTCTGAAATATAATCTTTTGATAACAATAATTCGTCAATAATAGCACTTCTTTGAGATGCTTTAACATATGTTAATAAACCATTTAAACCAATTTGCAACATTGTTCTTGATGTTGCATTCTAATTAAAAGATAAAAATAACAAATTGTTTTTTTTTTCTATATGGAAATTATTACAACAAGATATGAATAAAGAGCTTTAAGTCGACTTTCAGCTTCTGCTTCCAAATGATAATCATCTGGATCATCTTCAAAAAATCGATGAAGTTCTTCAAGAGTATTTCCAGTTGACCTAATTATATAATAGATTCAAAAAAGAAAAAAAACCAATTAGATTAATTTCCTTGAAATATATTTTTAAATAATACAAACATTTTATATGTACTTTTCACTGTTCAATAATAAACACCGGAAATAGTTGAAGTTATTAACATAGACAAAATGGAATAAACTAACAAAAGAATTGAACTGATTTCTAATTTAAAAATTTCGAATGATTGAATACATGAATAAAACCAATCAATTTAATGGAGAACATAAGTGACCTCTATGTGATAAATAAATTAATATACGAAATTTTTCTTTAAAGAAAATTTAAAAAGATTTTTTAAAACTAAACAATTGAATTCTATATTATTTTCTTTCTTAAGAATTTTTTTTTTATTTTTATCTTTCATGAATCTTTCTCGAAAGCCTCTGCTATGAAACTCTTCTGTACACATCGTTCTCTTTTCTTTTGCTTATTATTTTTATTCACATATAACCACTAACAACAATATTTGAATAAAAAACATGAAACGAGCTCTTGTATCTTTGGTTCGTCAACGAGCACTCGCTTGTAGTGTAGAATCAGCTAAAGTATAAAATTTCTTTTTTTAATTAGAATTCAACCATTTTTATCATATGTTATTATTGTTTTTTTGAAGTATCTTGGAAGTAGCAATGTTTTGGCATTATCAACATCTCGACCAATGTCGACATCAACAACACATCATGCTTCTGCTCAATCAACACCAGAAGTATCATCAATACTTGAACAAAAAATTCTTGGCCATCAATCAAAACAAGATCTCGAAGAAACTGGACGAGTTTTAACTATTGGTGATGGTATTGCTCGTGTTTATGGTTTAAAAAATATTCAAGCCGAAGAGATGGTGGAATTTTCTAGTGGTTTAAAGGTTAGTTAATAGGAAAATAGAGAGGTTTTTTTTATTTATATAATTAACAGTTATCAGAGAAATTATAATAGATACATTTGTATTGATTAATTGAATGGATGATTAATTCAATTAGTTTTATATGTAATTATATATTTTTAGGGTATGGCTCTTAACTTGGAACCTGACAACGTCGGTGTTGTCGTCTTCGGTAACGATCGTTTAATTAAAGAAGGTGATATCGTCAAACGAACTGGTGCTATCGTCGATGTACCAATTGGTGATGAACTTCTTGGCCGTGTCGTTGATGCTCTCGGTAATCCAATCGATGGCAAAGTAATTAAGAAAATGTTTTTTTTTATATATAAAAACTATATATGTGACTATTTTAGGGTCCATTAAATACCAAAAAACGAGCTCGTGTTGGTATTAAAGCACCAGGTATTATTCCACGTATATCCGTACGGGAACCTATGCAAACAGGTATGAAAGCCGTCGATAGTTTGGTACCTATTGGTCGTGGTCAACGAGAATTGATTATTGGTGATCGTCAAACTGGTAAAACAGCTGTTGCTATTGATACAATTATTAACCAAAAACGTTTCAATGATGCTGGAGAAGAAAAGAAAAAACTCTATTGTATTTATGTTGCTATTGGACAAAAACGTTCAACTGTTGCACAACTTGTCAAACGTTTAACTGATTCTGGTATAACTTTCTTTTTCTTGAAAAATTTATCTATATAATCATTTTATTATTTAGATGCTATGAAATATTCAGTTATTGTAGCTGCTACAGCTTCAGATGCAGCTCCATTACAATATTTAGCACCATATTCTGGTTGTGCTATGGGTGAACATTTTCGCGATACAGGTCGACATGCATTGATCATCTATGACGATCTTTCAAAACAGGTAAAATATTCAAAAAAAAAACGAAATTTTGTTTAGTTTTCATTATGAATAATGAATATATTTAGGCTGTTGCTTATCGTCAAATGTCGCTTCTTTTACGTCGTCCACCAGGTCGAGAAGCTTATCCAGGTGATGTCTTTTATCTTCATAGTCGTCTCCTTGAACGTGCTGCCAAAATGAATGATAGTCACGGCGGTGGTTCATTAACAGCTTTACCCATTATCGAAACTCAAGCTGGTAAATAAAATTTTGTTTTATAATTAAACTAAAGAAAAAAATAAATAAATATCTATTTTAGGTGATGTCTCTGCTTATATCCCAACAAATGTCATTTCAATTACTGATGGTCAAATCTTTTTGGAAACTGAATTGTTTTATAAAGGTATCCGACCAGCTATTAACGTAGGTTTATCAGTATCACGTGTCGGTAGTGCTGCCCAAACCAAGGCCATGAAACAAGTAAATTATTGAAAAACAATTTACTTTGAAAATCCAGGAAAAAACAACACATATATTTTCCATTTAGGTTTCAGGTAAAATGAAACTTGAATTGGCTCAATATCGTGAAGTCGCAGCTTTCGCCCAATTTGGTTCTGATCTTGATGCAGCTACACAATCATTACTTAACCGTGGTGTTCGCCTTACTGAATTACTTAAACAAGGCCAATATGGTTAGTTAATTATTCTTTCTTATATATATATATTAAATATAATTCATTTGTTTCTGTCTAGTACCTATGGCTATCGAAGAACAAGTATGTGTAATCTATGCTGGTGTTCGTGGTCATTTGGATAAACTTGATCCATCGAAAATCACCAAATTCGAACAAGCCTTTTTACAACACTTAAAAGGACAACATAAAGATATACTCGAATCAGTCCGTTCAAAGAGCGAAATTACCCCTGAAACGGATGCTAAACTCAAAGAAATTGTTCAAAGTTTTGTTGGTTCATTCAAAGCATAAATTGGAACAATTAATATATTTGTGCCATTTTTTTTAGTAGCGATTTTCAGTTTTTCTTTTCCGAACTCTTTTTTTGAAGAAGATAAAAAATTTAACTAGTAGACTTGTCATCAACAGTTCAAACAACATACCCGTTGCTTTGTTCTACCTGTTATATCAGTTTCTTTAGTGTAATTTGGCACATTTTGTCTTTCTCTCTCTTGATCTCTATTTTTCTCTCCTACCATCATATTAAATAAAATTAAAAAAAAATAGACATTCAATAGTATTTATTTAATTCAATACAGAAATAGGAAAGCGAACAAAGGGTTAAAAGGTAAAAATTTATATGTTTATCGAACGAAAGCTTCATATTGACAATTCGGTGGCCGAAGAGTTATACCAGGTTCACCACGAAGATCTTTTGGTGTCCAATCATTTGCAAAACGAAATTCAAATTTTTGAAATAAACTAACCAAGATTAAAAATAATTGAATTTTTGCAATTTGTTCACCTAAAATAAACATAGTTTATAAATTTCGTTTTTTTCTAAATAAAAAACTTGTTTACCTGTACATGCACGTTTTCCAACACTAAATGGCATCATAGCAGGATGATTAACATTACATAAACGACGTTTTTCATCTAAAAATCGTTCAGGTTCGAATTTTTCTGGTTCCGACCAATTTTGTTCATCTTTCATAGCTGACCACATATTAACAAGTACAAATGTATCTTTTGGAATAAAATAACCATGAAATGTAATATCATGTGTTGTTGCTCGTGGAAGTAATATTGGACCAGCACAATGACAACGCATTGTTTCAAGTAAAACAGCTTCAATATAAGACATTCGAGAACGATCTTTATCACATGGTGGTCGATCTTTTCCAATAATTTCATCGATTTCTTCATGAATATGTTGTTGTACATGTGGATGTGCAACAATATAAAAAATCGCCCAATTAAGTGTATTTGATACAGTTTCTGTACCAGCAACAAAAAGATCTTGAACAAGTGAATCAAGATTTTCTTTTGAAAAATAAGTACTTCTTTGCCGATGTTGATTCATTTCATCCAAATAAGCATCAACAATATTCGTTATAACTTCATCATCAAAATTTGTTTTACATTCACCAACTAATTTTTGTATAACACGATTACAATCATTGACATTTTCAAATATATTCTTACGAAATCTTCTTGTAAATGGTAAAAAATTAAAACATGCTATTGTTGCTGTTTGATTAAAATTTTCATTAATTTTTTCAAATAAATTACTCATATTTATTGTTTCGAAATAACGGCCAAATGTTAATGTACAAATATTATTACATGATATTTGACTTAACATATTACCAATATGAAATGGTGACGATTGTTTTTCACGAATTTTTTCAGCAACAAAACGTACTTCATCTAGACAACCATTTTCTAATGATGATCGTCGTCGACGTCCAAATCGATTGAAACTTTTAATAAGAAAATTTTTATGATCATTAAATTCACGACCATATGGAGCTGATATAACACCTTTGCCATGTAATGTTTCATGAATCATATGAAGATATGGACGACCAGCAAATGTTTCACTATGATCATGTAATGCTTCACGAATAACTGATGAAGAATTAAGTACAACAATCATTTGTGAACCAAGACGAAGGCGAAATATTGGTCCATAGTTTGATGTTTTCGACCAGCGATATAAGGTTTCATATGGACGATAACCTAATTGAAGAAGGTTACCGACAATTGGCCAGGGACGAGGACCCCATGGTACAGTGATCGATAATTCTCCATTTTCATTTTTATTAGATTTCTAAATTAAATAAATTTAATTCAGATTATTTTTTAAGATTTTAAAAATGACTTACTTGATTTCGTAAAAGACATATACTTAGCACAGTAATGAAGGCGGCCAGCACCAAGACTAGCATCCTTATAAAAAAATTTTAATAAAGAAATAATTATGTGCACCATTTATATACGAAGGTGAAAGGACTATTCAAGAACCCAAAAATATCTTTCTAAAAAAAGCTCAAAACCAGACATAGAATATAAGAGAAAATTCTATTGCTAAATAATTAATATATATTAGAGGTGGGACGAAATTGTTTTCTTTTTTTGATATCATACAGATGATCAATACATTTCTATTGATTAAAAAAAGTTATTTAAAGACAAAACCGAATGTCAAAGTAACATTAGCTTATAATTAACATACAAGATTTGACAATTTATGAAAAGAAACAGTATTTATCGAAAGTAGTGAAAGTCACATGTCAATCAATGTGCCATGTTTCGGTAAAAAAGCCGTGTCGACAATCAGTATTCGAGCTTACGATAGTCTATATTTAAATAAGTGAAAAGAACAGTATCTCTGGTATTTATAATACAGATGTTTCGTTAAGATACAAGTAACGCTCCTCCGAGGATTCGCTTAGCTCTTTCTCGTAGAAATCCATTTTCTTCACATATACTGGAAAAACAAATAAAAAACGTGAAAAATTAATTTTCAATGTTTTTTTGACCTTTCATCCACACCCACCCACCCCTAATCATGGTCACCCAACAGACCTCAGATTCGAAGTCTACGCATCGAAATACCTCTAGAAATGTATTTTTCGAAAAATCAATTTTCGATGTTTTTTTGATCCTGCGGACATACAAGCAAACAATTTATGATTATTGGACTCTTCTCTACGAGAAAGAGAATAAGATTTTGTGATATTTTTAGTTGCACAATGATTATAACTGTTCTTCTGCCAATGCTGAGTTCGGATTCATCAATTTAATTAAATACGACTATTTTTAAGAAAATGAATAATGCATATGTCACAATATTTATTTTTGGTAATCAATAGAATGTTACTATTTATCTGTTTATTTTAAAAATAATATTAATATTTAATACATTCTATCAAAAAAATATTATAAGTAGTCTATTCTTTAAAAGATTTTTTTTTATTAATCTACATCAACTTAAAATAATAATTATGTTTATATGACACAAAAAGAAAGAAATGTACGCGAGATTATATATAACAAGAAAACAGATTTTTGTTTAATCGCATGAATATCAAAAAAAAGAAAGAGAGAGAAAGACTGAGTATTCGTCATTAAACAGGTATGAAAATAAAATTTTGTTTTTTTTAAATATCTTTTAAATTCAAATGTTCCACAATAGCTTGAAATATGCATGTACCAATAAGATCATAACCTTTGGGTGTTAGATGCATATGATCATCCCATAATTTTTTCTTTTCATCTAAATCTCCTCTATGCCATGGTATAGCTTCATTTATATCTACACAGAATGTTCGTCGACCACCAGCATAATGATTTTCCCATGCATATTTTTTAATCAGTGTATTTAATGCATGACGATCAACATCACGCGGATCATTTGTTTTTAAACGACCAGTTTCATTAATAGTCATAATAACTAAATTTGCACCATGTTCATATGCCATTTGATACATTTGTTTTAAACCATTAAAAATAGTTTCAGGATTAGCACCAAAAGCTAAATCTTGTATACCACCTAAGATAATAATCCAACGATAATAATGACCTTCTTCAGCAGCACTGGATAATGTTTTACGGAATCGATCAATCATTCCAGTAAGAACACATTCATGACTTCGACCACATGCTTTTACCTTGAACAAAAAACGAAATTTCAAGAAGTTTTTATTTTAACATTTACTTCAATTTCTGGTCGATCTGGAGATCCATCATAAGTCCATTCACAATGATTTCTAATTAATTCAGCTAGTTTAAGTGTATATGGATGAAAACGAAAACCAGCAAAATGAAATCCCTAATTAGAAAAAAATATTTTAAATAAATTCAATAATATTACGAAGTATTTTACTTCTGTCAAACTATCACCAAAGGCAAGAATTCGATATACTTTTTGGCTGGTCATTCTTTTAAATTCATAAAATATTATTATGACAAAGATTGTATTAATAGAATAAATACAATGTTTTTCTTTCTTTATATTTACCGATCACTGTATATAAACAAACGATAGAGGTCATTGCTGTCCAGGCACTACGAAATCTTTTTAGTCCATACAATGAATATCATATGTCTTAAAAGCTTATCAATCATATATATCTACGATTTATGCTGAAATTAATTTAAATCATTGAATTTGAATATTTACATTTAGGTGAATGCGTATACAAACAGAAACGAGTAGAATCGACTTCGATTTCTAAAATTTCTTAGTGCAATCAATCTTCCATAACATATACAGCAGTAACTGTACAATTTCACTTGAACTAACTCTAAAAATTCAATGTTTCTGTTTCGGAATCACACTAACAACTTCAACACCAATAACTCTAGCAAAGGCGAAATTTATTGAATATGTTTTTGCTATGTGATTGACGATATTTATTCGAAATCGAAATAAATGAGCAGATTGTCGAAAAATAGTCAAACACTCCCCGGTTGTTGAGATGATTCTTTTTGCAGATTATATTTAATAAAATGTTTCAAGACAGAAATCTGGTAATACAGAACAAACTAGACGAGTGAGACATTCGTGGCAGTATAAATTATATATTTATCATACAATATTCTTATCAATTAAACACACAATTAATATATGTTATTAATTCACATAACATTAATAAATTTATGCTTTTATTATGATATCGTACAATCAGTATCAGAAGTTAATTTTGTAAAATACGTAAATTGAATATTTGTTTTCGTTGTTATGCATATTTTAAATTTTTGTAATAATTTTTTTAATAACATAGTGAAAGTGTAAGTGCATGTATGCGGTTGAGAGTGTGGGTGTGGGTGCCTGAGTATAGCCATGGGTGTTGGTGTGGATAAGATAAATAAGATACGTCCGCACCCAGAGCCCACCATACTCACACCCCATCCCATTCACACCCAGAGCCCACCCCGCTCACAGTCACACCCCATCCATACTCAGAGCCCACCCAGCTCACCCCATCCCATTCACACTCAGAGCCCACCCCGCTCACATTCACACCCCATCCACACTCAGAGCCCACCCAGCTCACACCACACCACACCCCACCCCATTCACACCCAAAGCTCACCCTATCCACACACAGAGCCCACCCGATCCACACAGACTCCCTCAAAAAGCATTTGTTCGTTTACACTTTTTCTTTCAATGCTCCTGATCACACAGAAGTGAAAAATACAGCATTTTCGTTTTAAGGAGTAACCGTCGACTGCTTGTTTTTGCTTCATGCCATTAATGTCTATGGCAACACTGTCACTGTCTCTGTGGCGATGGAGTCATGAGAGCGGCAGATTTTTCAAACAGGAATGATGTAGCATCGTAGTAGATTTTTTTTTCGAAGAGCAAAGCATAAATGCATGAATATTTTTGATTAGGAATAATAGTTCTATTGCAGAGCAAATCCAGTCGTAATTAACAATATATTTTTCTAACAATCGTCAACGACAACTGTACCTTTCTTTATTACTCATCGGAAGATAGTATTGGCAACTTTTTTGCGTACTCAGAAAGTGAGTACACTCTAGGATCGGTCAGTATGTCCGGTCGTATACACAATGACTTCCGAAAGAAGAGGCAGATTTTGATGAAATTGTCGATAAAATTCAGTCTCATCAAGATCTCGGCCGAGTTCGAAGTTAAGCCTAGTTGGGCGAGCCATTCCCGAGTTATTGCAAAAATACTGATATTTCTCTCTGATTTCCATATACACTTTTTGCAGTACACATAAATCTCGGATAAATTTCGATGTTTCCGCATTTATTTATTATACATCGCGGCATGGTAGCGGCTCGATATAGTTATTTTTTGTGTGCATCGCGGTAAGTCTTCTTTTATATCACTACGACGCAGCAGCAGTCAATTTCGACTATAATCGAGATAGCTGCTTTGTGTACTTATCTAAACACATACGTTAACAGGTAAGCTTTCATTATAACTGCAGTGAACTATTCTCACAAAATATTTCTGTCGCAAATATCCAAAGATTTATGAATAGATTTAAGAATTTCTTTAACACTTGTCAGCGAATTACTAAGAAATCTTTTAGCAGTGTTCTAGAAACTATGTGAGGCTCCTTGTAAAGTTAATACGCACTTCTAAGAACTTGTTTTTCAGAGTTCTCAGCCAATATTCAGAGAAATGCAATTTCTGGAGATTTCAAGCGGGGAGTTATAAAGAGTTCGCACTTTTCAGAAGGCTCATTGGGGATTTTGCAAGGAAAATTTTATAAAAAGAGTATGATGGGCTCGAGACTAAGGAGCTGCAGAGTACTCCGACTCGGAGTCGAAGTCAAAAAAAGTTGACTCCGCAGGTCCCTACTCGAGACTCATCAGTCTATTCACTTATGAGACAGTCTACAAACATTAGTAGGAGTGAAAGAAGATAGTCAAGCCCATTGAATATGGAACGATTTTGCATTGATTTTTATCACATATCCAGAAGCAAGATCATCGTTTATTAGGCACATCGATATTAGATTATGAAATACTGAGTCAAGTGATATCAGTTAGATGCGATCGTAGAACACCTTCGTAGCCAACAGATTACTCGATTGAGACAAAAAACAGAAAGCTATTGATATTGAATTCTACAGCAGGTATGAAAAAGGCGTAACTTCTAAAAGGAACAAAACTTATAATTGTCAGTACCAGTAATGTACACTAAGGATAGCCTGAAAATATTTTCTATGTACCATTCCGAATATATTTTATAACACTACTGTAATTTTATATTTACCTACAGAATACATTCAAGGTAATCCACAGCTCAAACTACGTGAGCATCAAAGAACTATTTAGGCATTTCGATTTATTCGAATGGCCCTGCATAAGCTCTTTTCTCTTTGATATTCACACTGTTTAATGATTGCTATGATTTTTTCAGATATAAAGCATGTCGTTCCCGTTAACAACCATGACGCCATATCTCAATAATGATCAAAACAAAACATATTATGTGGTGAATTTACCCAATAAAACCTCTTCGACAAAGGAAAAGCAGAATATACAGAAATTTGAGCGTCACTCGAATCAACAAATAGAAGATGCTTTAAAAGACAAAAAGGAATATCTTATAATATCATGTAAGCTAATTCTATTGCAACAATCATCAGTTTTGTAAGATTTTTCTCAATATAGTATCGGATGATTCTACCCGTAAAACGACATCTCCCAACATTTATTTGTATTTAAAATGTGCAGAAAGCCCGAACAGGTTTAGTTATTTTACTCAATGTTGCAAACCAACTGACAATCGTCTTATATCCGCTGCAGATAGTATATGTGGCACATGTTCGTGGTGGCCTTGTAAAAAACAAGCTGATTCTGCCGCTCCTTATCGACGATTTTCAAAGTCGAGCACTTCAACGAAATCGACTGAGAAGGATTCAGAATGTTTGAAACAAGGATCATTTGTGCATGTTTACTTCATACCTCAGGATGAAAAAGTAAAAATAAGTAAAATAATATTTCTTCCAAATGGTGATGCTCCTTTCAAATGGAAACGCCTAACAGAAATCAAGAATGATTGTGAAAATAAAGAGAAGTCAAAGGGTTTGATTATTATCCAAAGTGGTCGAGTATTAGATAACGAAAGATCTCTTGAAGTTAATGATTGTTCATCGGTGACAATAATGAAACCGTTAGAGTATGCTGATTGGTACGAAACCTTTCATATAAAATCACATGAAATGATCATACGTTCTTGCATTTCTTCGATTGTTAAAAATTATTCATCTAATATTGATAACTTATTACGTTATTGTGATCAAGAGAAAGCATCCAAATTAGAAAGACCTGAATTGGAAACGGCTCTACTAACATTGATCGAACGGTTACAAATACATTTTAAAGCATATGAGAAAGACCTTCATTTGACTTATTACGATCTTCTGATTCCAGAATCAAATAATTCTTTTTGGGAATACAATGATTGCAAATTAATATTCGTCGAAACACTTGTCGAATATATCCGTACAAGACATTTACTTTCCATCATCAGTGAAAATAGCGAAGAGGATGCTATAAGAGAAAAAATTCATAATATTTTTACGGAATTCATGCCTATACTCTTATCATGTTTACAAGATACATTCAATGATTTACTCCAAATTAATAACGCAGATTATTCAAACATCACAAAGAAATTAATATGCAAAAAAATATTTATATATGTCTGCAATTTTATTTTTCCGTTCTTTTCATATCCATTAGTTATTTACGACAAAAGAAGTGTGTGCAGTCGAAATCATATATATCAGCTTTGTAAGTAACAGTTCAATCTATTTTCTTTGCTTATTTCTGCTAAATTTACTACGTCGTAGGCGAATTCATTGGAATAGAGGTTTTGAAATTAATATGCTGGCTATCTTTAATTTTATCTATGCATAATATCATACAATACCATTGGTTGTCTGTTCGTACATTTGAAGCGAACGAAATGGAGATTTATTGGCCATTGGGATTGATTATTTCGACCATGAGTGTTCTTCATATTTATGGAACATTCGAAGCTTATCGTGAACTTAGTAAACATCATCAATCGGTGAAGAAAGCCTATAATAAAGCTAAGCTTAATCTTCTTGAAGTAAAATCTGAGCCACACAAATTAGCACCGCTAGAGGTTGAAGGCGGGAGCCCGGATATAGAAAGATTTATAAAGAAAGAAGAATGGAATTCAATTTCAACTCAAAAATCAATCACTCCAGCTCTGACTTCCACTGAATCCAAAACAGTATGCCAGTATATTAGATCCAGCTATGGTTGCTCTATAATATTCTGTATTATGTGTCTAATTCTTGCTGGACTAGCCACATTGCATGCATTAGTTCCAACGATATATCGTCTTGGAATAGAACATGAGACATTTCTTGCCGATACCTGGCAAATTAATTATATTCGTATTTCATACATCGTGCTTTCAGGTATATTTGGTTTTATAGCAATGGTTATGATGACATTTAGTATTGGTAATTATATACGCATTTTAAATAATCTGAAAATACTATTATCTAGTACGGAGTTATCGCAAACTATTGATTTGGAAAGATTGTATTTTTTGAACTTACGTGAACCGAAAAATCTCGAATATTTCTTGTCGCTATTTCGACCAATTATACGAAATATTGATTCATATTACGTATGCCTTTCAACAATGACATGTGCCATAGTTATCGATCTAATTTTAATTATAACTGCAGTCGTGCATGTATTCGTTTATGGTTATTCAGGCACTCTACTAATGTTTTGGTGTTTAATTGATATTATCATTTTGTCAATTTTTATTCTATTATTTTTGGGAATTGTTGTGCTGATCAACAAATTGTTAACGCATGATTTTATTCGACAATTAAAAGCTTTAAAAAAATCAATGGTAACACCATCGTCTTCAGATAGAAATTGTAGAGATACTATCTGTTATTTGGATGCGGTTATTGATCACATAGAATGTGCAAGTCGCGAATATGCTGTCAAAATTTTAGGTTTTGTAATTGATCAGAAACTCGTCATAAAAGTTTTCATTTCAATTTGTACTGGCATTGGTTCAAGTATTGTCTCATTTGTCAAAAATCGATAATGCTATTTCGTTGCCGTGTTTTTTTGGACAAACTTAATTAGATTTCGCCTTTTATTCACATAGTTTTGCTCAAATTTGAACAAATATGACTAATGTGATTTCTTTTCGATTTGCTCCATATCCACAACAAATTTAGTAATAAGATTTAGAAAAAATATATTCTGAGTGTTCACATAAACGACTGCTCTTCATTTGATACTGAATTCTTATAATTTATTATAGAATTACGAAGTTTTCATAAAAAATCAGATCCCTCATAAGATTTCTTTGTCAGCATTTATTATAATATGTTACAATCAATATCAGAAGTTAATTTTATAAAATACGTGAATTGAATATTTGTTTTCGCTGTTATGCACATTTTAAAATTTTGCAATAATTTTTTTAATAACATAGTGAAAACTGTTTGTTTCCCAGTTGTTCAATTAGTTGAATAGACATATGAAAAATATGTTTATTTTTATTTATTTAACAGATATTTTATGATTTTATCAAAGAAATAAATGAATAAAATATTGACAATCATTGTCAATCTTGATCATCTTTTGTAAAGTCTCATTCAATTGATTTCATTAAAGTGTTTATTCGAAAGAGAAACACAAATATTAAATAGAATTGAAATGGTAATGATAATTTTTCATTTGAATTTGATAAAATAATTCAATCAAACGATTGTGAAATGGTCCTCCATATATTATACTTATTTTGAGAAGTTTTAATAATGAATATAATAATGATTACAATTATTATATTCATATGTGAAAGTTGTTTATATAAATAAATGAATAGAATTCATCGAGTGGTATTAGTCCTTTAGAGTCATTTCATTCTCAAAGCGTACCCCGTTTTTTAAGAAGCGAAATATATTTATAAGTTTAAAATATAATAATAATTGAATGCGAACGAAAGAAAAGCAAGCGAATGTATCTACCAATGATAAAATGACTACAATTCGTATTTTTGGGTGTGAATGTATATAGGAAACACAGCCAATCGCACTCACATTCTAACTTACAACCACAGCCACCATATCCAAGAAAAATTCTTTTGGCTGCAAACTCGTTATTTTGAATCAAAAATACAAAGTGTAGTCACTTTCTCCTTAGCAGTATGCATATAAATCATACACAAGACAACATTGAACTATAATTGAAGTAGAATAGTCAAGGATTCATCACGTATTTCATATCGAACCTACATTGTTTCTAGTGCCGCATTTCTTTCGTAAAAATGGAATGATAAAACGCATAATGATCTTCACCAATATTGGTATAGTAAACTTGTACACTGTCGTCAATCCACCAATGAGTCCAATGATCGTTGTTACAATATAAATAATATTTCCACGACTAGTATATGTTGCTGTACACATTGTTGGTTGACATTGATTAAAGTAATAATCATACGACGTTTGATTGTTCCACTCTTCGACCATCAAATTTGAAACAATTTCCAACAATGAATTATTCGATCGATAACGACTTGTTGTTACGTTTGTTAAGACAATATCCGATATACTAACGTTTATAAGAAACAAGCTATTGACTAGCAGTTGTAAACAATCAACGTCGAAGAAACATCTCAGATCACTTTTCAACACTGCTTCGACGAGATAACAGCCAACAAATACACCTGTAACCAGAAAAACAATTAAAGATTCCGATATTCTTCCGACAAGATACAATTTCAGTCGAAAGATAACGTAGACATTTAAAGTAAAAGAAAAACAAAATTTTTCAAAAACTTAGAAAAGGTGCTAACTAACCTATACTAATGGCTAATGCATATATATCAATGATGCAGAAACTTATTGTTGAAAACATCAACTCGTTTTAAGTTTTTAAAACAGAAAATCCGAGATTTTCTCAAGACAAACTGTACGAATGCAAGAGTTTATCTAATAAGTCTGTGAGAATGTATTCATCTTCTTCCTTTTGTACTATCTGTCTGGTGAAAATTTGACAACTAATGCATAGATACGCACCTAAGAACACATTTATCTCCTAACAGGTCCCGCTCGACCACAGTGATGCATAGGACGAAACAAAATTCTATTTTAAAATTTTTTTAGTATATGCAAACAACGGTGGAAATTTGTTGACAGTTACTGTTCTGAAAAACCTACAACATATATATGATTGATCTGATTCTAACACATTAAAACCTAAGAAATTTCATACTAATGAATTGTGAGTATATATTGGATCGATTCAAAACTACGAAATGTTTATCTGTCTTGTCGCACATTTACACATATATAAGAAAAGAAACAATCTTACCTGGTGGAGAAAGGAGATTGGTTATTGTGTCCAAATCATAGACAACTGCCTGTTGTACACACCATGGTGTTTGTTGACAATCACAATTCATTTCAAATTCACTTGAGTTATATATTTGATCTTGCCTATCATACATATATTCTCTAGTATCATACTCTCCATAATAATCATAATAATAATCATATTGTGGATATATTTTAAACATTGAATCTGTTGATAATGAGGAGAATATCATATTTGCTGAAGTCATATTTTCAGCGACATAGATGGTATTAACAAATGAACGAGCTATATCTTGTAGAAATTGAGTAACTAATTTATTTATTTGAGTTTGAAATTGTTCAGCTGAAATTAAATTTAATGCAATAAATGTATCTGAATAAAATGTCAACAATTCTGCATTGATCGTTTGAGATGACAGTGTACAGAATGAATTCAAAAGTTGAAAGAATGGACTTGCAATCTGTCGAAAGTCATCTATTCGAGTAGAATATGTTGGCTGATTATTATGATCTAACATTGTTGATGGATAGTCAATTGTAATCCATTGTGAATTTTGTTGAATAAATTCACTTGAACAAATCGCATGTAGACGAGGTTCAAATGTGAGAAATTGTTGATATTCAATTGAAAGTGTGTTGCATGGACATTGAACGGTATTTGGATACTGTTCATAAAGTTTGTTGAATTCAGCAACTGTAGGATTTTTTGTAATGATTGTATGTGTAACATCTTCAAATGAAATGTTGAGCAATAAAATAATTAAAGTAATAATAATGATCACGAAGAAAAGACGTGTTGAAATACGTTGATGTTGTAGTTGTTCATGAGATCGTTTGTTTGGATTTTTAAATAGGTTGAATGTTAAAATAAATCTTTTCAATTTTTGTTGTATTGGTATTGTCTGCACATCTAAAATGATGCACGAGAAGATAGTTGCTATGCACCTCAAGCGACAATTGTTTTGTATATTTATTTGATAAATAATTTTTCAACGAAATTTCCTCAAATCAGACTATATAGATGGTCATCACCATCTTTCGCAAAATCAATATTCTTAGAGAGAAATATATTTACTCATTCAGCGTCATAGCTAACGGCTGATATCCTTGCGGACACTATAGCTGTGAAAGAAATTGAAGCGTTTTGTTTTTTTGAATGTTTGAAAGTGACTAAACTCGTCTGAGACACAATACTAATCTAAGGCAATATTCTTTTGTTCTTAGGCACTAACTCCTATTTGGTTCCTAGCTTTTTGTAGTCAGATTCTGAGGAAACAATTTGAATGAAAACAATCTCATAATAATAGAAGCTTTGTAAACTAAACTTTGAACATAACTCAGAGAAGAAAACTGTGAAATTTGCTTACCTTCTTCGATCATTGATGGATTGACATTGATTCTCCTTTTCTGTCTCCATCGTCTAATCATCGTTATAATGAATGGAACAATAAATTTTAAAATAGTTGTTAATCCACCAATTAAACCAATTGTAATTGTAAATACATAGCTGATATCTCCTTTAATATCATATGAATAAGTACACAGGTATGGATTACATTGTTCGAAGTAGGATTGAAATAATGTTTGATTATTCCAATCTTCAATCATTAAATTTTCAATTATGTACTGTACACTTGTTGTTGCATTATAGTGACTATTATTTAAGTTCATAGCTGTTGCATTATATGGATATTTTGATGTTGAATAAATTAAATTACTTATATTTTGTAAACATATTTCGTTAGAAAAACATTCAAAAGTAGAGTGAAGCATTGATTCAATTTCGTAACAACCAATATAATAACCAGGGACAGTAAATAGTTGAGTAATATTCTGAACAAGAAAGAAAAAAGAATAGTAGTCGTTGTATGCAAGTGATGTTTGATACTCGAGATTTCAGTTTGAATTGCCTGGCGTAATGCAGAAATCTAGACTCTTTTGAATGGCTTTTTCTAATTAAAAAAGTATTACTTTTTACAAAAACTAGAGGCTTCGCAAAGTAGACGTAAATTGGAAGAAATTGAGATACGAAGAGCTATGACTTTTGAAGAAAAAGAGTCTATCGACTTCGGGTTTCATGATTGGAAAAGGTACTTATCACTCTATAAATCTATATATATATATATGGGATTGTAGAGAAATAAAGATGATGCTGGAAAGAGAAAGAAGTACGTCAATCGACTTGGATTGGCACATCGCTAACTAATATCCTATGGTAGACATTTTTTCGGCTTAGAAACTGCTTATTGAATATAAAATTTTGTTTACCTCATTATGAATAGTGTGAGTCATATCAGATAACTGACTGCATGTAGTCGGTTGAATTTTACATGAACAATTTGTCGTAGAATTAGGTTTATAATGATACGGGTAGAACACCAAATTTCGACTCGTAGTGTTCATCGTTGATTGATGATTATTATCAGCAGTGGGAGCACGTATATAAAAATAAGTATGAACTGAAAACAACGCATTTCCCCATACCGTCTGACGTAACATTGAGATAAGAAGTCGAAAAGAATTTATTGTTGTTTGTTTTATATTACTGATCAGCTGTTGTGTTTGAGACTGAAATAGATCTATTGGTTGTACATACTTTGTAACATATATTGTTGAATTGAATACGAGTAATTCATTTTCTATTGTTTCCAATGATACTTGGCAAAATGAGGAAATCGCTAGAAAGAATGGTAGGCTTTCAAAACGAAAATCACCTGAAGTTAAAGTTGTAGGATCCTTTGGTAGTAAATAGCTAGTCCAATTTGGTGTAATAAAATCTGAATAGCAAACTGGATGAAATGTCGGTTGAAATGATATGAATCCTTTCTGTTCATTTGCAATCGAAGAACATGGACAAAGGAGTGTTTGCGGATATTTAACTTGTAGCGTGAGATAATCATCGACGGTAGGTTGTTGGATCGTGATAGTTTTTGTAACAGTAGATGTGGATGTATAGAGAACAAGGATAGACAATGTAAGGACCATTGAAACTATAAAGAGTCGAGTTGACAGACGTTGACCACGTAAATTCCATTCACTTTGTTCGTCTGGGTCTGAGAAGAAGTTAAGGTGTAATACAAAGGTTTTGATATAAGTAACTGATCGAATTTGTTGCTCGGTAGTGGTAGCAGCACCTTGACTTCCTGTCAGAATGAAAAAAGAAACTAAAGTGAGTATATTGGTGACGAAAGAATTTTGTAGAACCAACAAAAGTTGTAAGTTGGTTTGGAGAAAAACTAACTTAGAAGTCTTGCTTTTCTGTTTAGTATGAGCCATGTTTTAGCAGCGGTCAAAACCACTTAAAAGCTTCGATTTACTATTCTACGTATTCTCGAAGTTTAAAACTAACTCGAGGGCGAGGATGGGTGGAGGATGTGGGTATGAGTATTATACCCATCACATACTCTCAAAAAGGTGCGATGCGATCGTTGTCACTTTCTGGCTATTTAGTTAAAACACTTACTAGTATTAGTTTCAGATGGCCCAACTTCTGGTGGTGATGGCAACGGACAGCACGCTTTGATTCGTTTTCTTAGAAATGTGACTGTTGGCAGTATTACGAGCATAAGAATCGTTACAATTCCACCAATAAATGAAATGACAGTTGTAATAACATAAATAACATCAAATTGGTGAACGTAAGTGTAAGTGCAAGCTAATGGATTACATGCATCGAAGTAATGTTCATAGGATGACTTCATTTCCCAAACATCAACCATTAATTCTTCGGCTATGTCTTGAACTGTTGGAAGAGAAGAAGACGAAGAAGAAGAGAGCTTCAATGGCGTCGCATTAAATGGAGAAAGTGAATCATTTAAATATGTGTCCAATTCCGATAAGCATGTTTTATTATACAAACATGAGAGATTTGACTGAAGAACGGCATAGAGTATAAGATTACCTACAAGAACGCCTGCAACCTTAAATTCAGGTTCTATCGGAAATAATCCCCATACTGAATTAGATGTTGTTCCATTAATAAGTTTGTTAAAGTAAATACCTGTGGATACAGTACAGTATATATTACTTGAATACAAACAGTCTCCAGTTTCTGGATAGAGACGTTCGAACCAGGCTTGCGTCGACGGATAGTCATTTGGCCGTAATATGAGATATATTTGCCAATTTGTTTGTAACCGATTGATGATCAGATTGTTGACTAGTGCTACTAATAAAACTGATTTGAGTGTAATCACAAAGTTATTTTCAGTAGCATTTATAAATTGATCATGAGCTGCATTTATGTTGGCTAAAAATGTGTCTTCTGAAATGGTATTCTCTGTGAGTAACACTGTTGAATAGAATACAATTAGTTGTTCATTGATTGTTTGTGAGGATAACGCACAGAGTGTACGTATCATGGAGAAGAATCCATAAGCTGTATGACGAAAATCCCAAACATAATGATATTTTACTTCAGTAAATGGACGATAGTTAACATATTTGAGCCAATCATCACTGACGAAATCACTTGTGCAGATTTGATTGAAAGTTGCTGTAAATGATGAAATGAACTTGCTGTACTCATTAGAAACACTTGTGCATGGGCATTCAAATGTATTTGGATATTTCTCTATCAATTGTTTATAATTGGATAAACTGGGCTGTTGGACAACTACTTTTGTTGTTATAGGAGTTAATGATGAATAGAGAAAGAGAGCGACGATTGAAAGTGTGAGAAAAATGAGAAAGAGGATTGTTGAGATTTGTTGATTTTTTATATTTTCCTCATCTATTTTGTTAATATCTTTAAATAAATTAATACTCTTAATTCTAGTTTTGAATCGTACAGACCAGTGTGGTAACGTCACTAAAACAAAGAGTTTTAAAATACAGAAGAGTTATTTTAAAAAACATACTTTTTTCTGTAACTAACATCAACTGAACTGAAAGTGTTTAAATTATGCTTTGTTTAATTTATTTTAAGCGAAGCTTTTTTTTCTTCTTTCTTCAAAATTATCATTTCTCACACTATTGCTTTACTCTTTTTCTTTCATTGTATGAACGAAGAAAAAAGATTGTTTTTCATCATTTTAAAACTTTTTCTGATTCATTCTGTAATGTTGTATACTAGTTTACAATAATGTAGACATAAACACACATACAAAAGTTTTCCTCTACGTTGAATGTAAAGTTAGGCAACAAGGAGAAAAGAAAAAATGAGATCAACAAACCATGAATCCATTTAGCAGTTGTCTTCCAAAGTTTAGTGAATATTTTTTTCCTTTACTAAATTTTATTTTTTTGTTAGTCTAGAAGTAAAAAAAATTCTTTTTTTCTTCTGCTGCCAAACTTCCAGTTTCTAGTATTTGTAACAACCGAATTTTTATAGGAACACTTATAAAGAAGGATCATGGTCATTATCATACTTGTTCAAAACGAAAAGAGCAGAATCCTAATGGAGGGTGCGGGTGTATCCTATATATCTCACCTACATCCACGCCCTTCTACGATTAGAAACAGATTGGTATGCGGTCGTTCACAAAAGTTATTGTGAACTACGGCTAAGAGCCAAATGATCTACGGTTACACCTAAAGGGTATTTCCTAGGAAAGATTCTTATTACTTCAATGTCAGATCTTTTGCAGCTCAGACAAGGATCTTGCAAGGATGTGACACTATGTTTCAAATGTTACATAATTGTGGCAGGATAGTTTGAAGATTACCTAAATAGAACAGAGCAAATGTGAACACATAGAGTATTGAACGACACCATTTATATAAAACCAACTAAAATGTTTAATACGTACATTTGAAGCAACTATAAAGATCAGCGCCGAAACAAAGGTTCAATCATTTTAAATGACTTTAATTTTGGGTGTGAGATGAAGGTATTGAATAAGCATCATACCTAGCCTCTACCGCTATTACTTTTTTTTCTGCAGTATTTTTGATTAAACACTAGATTTTGATTCTCAACGCATTATATTTTTGCAAAGTATTGACAGAAGTTTTAGAAATGTTCTATGAGAATATCTATCGATTATTCAAAAACACAGTAAAGTCATAATCTATTCCTGATCATAAATAATGGATTTGAATTCACTTAAATTTTTCATGTAGTGTGATCATTTATAGTTTTGACACCATACAAAAATTACTCATTGTGATTTTGTGATAAAAATTGACCATTTCCTCACGTCACGAACATCTTATTATATACGTATATATACTTCAGTTATACTAATTAATTAATAAAGAAAAGTTTACTGATTTCATGGCTATAAATAAAATATTCCTTCATAAATAAAAACTTCTATATGTCCCTTTGAGTCGAGGGATCACGGAGATATTCAAATTTTTCTAACTGTAGTGACTTTCTGGGCAAATACATTTTCGTATTTTATTATAAATAATAAACAAAAAGAAAGTTTTTGAAAGTTAGTATGAGCAATTTTTCGATGTATGTTCATCCAAGTCCGTGGTTTCGAAGGCAATGTTGTAATTTAATATCGAATCGATTTCCATAAGATTTTTTACAGGAATAAAGTTGATTGGAATGAATTTTTGATAAAAATTCCGACAAAAACACATCAGAATTCGTTTCTGTACATATTTTATAATTTGATAATCCTTTGATATGTGCTCCATTCTGTCCAGAATCGTTTATACCTTGACCAAACAACTGATCAGCATCAGCCGACAAAATATAAAGTGATCTAACTTGTTCCATCTGAGTACAAAAACCATTTGAAACATTATTTTGGATTTGAACCATGAGTTGAGCTGCACTATTATCCCACCTTAATAAGAATAAAAACGATTATCACCTTGCTACACAAGATCAAAAATAAAACTTACCAAAAAATGTCTGATTCACTTTGATTTCCACATTTTGCGAGTGATGTTATTAATTCATATACGAATGGTGTCAATGTAATATTTAATTTCTTTAGCATCACATCTATTTGTGTCAAATTAGTCGGTAACTGATTCTGTACATCCGATGGCATGGCAATTAAATTCTTTATTCCACTATCATCAACACGTTGTGCAGCAAGAACATCTGAATTTAAAGACAAATATTTATATGTAAAATACGTAATCGATATATTTTTCAATCTTACCTAAGAAAATATTTTCAGAACTACCGGTCGTCTTACTCATGTATGGATAAACTCCTAAACTTGGATTGGGCGTCAATGATGAGTAAGTAGATAGAGATTTAAACTGACCACCTATAAAAACAATTATGTGTATTAAAAGAGAATTTGATTAAATATACTAACCAGATAAATAAAGTGTACCTATTTTTGGTACAATTGATCGATCACGAATGATAGCAGCAGCAATATTTGTTAAAGGTCCAAGAGCTAAAATATCAACTGGTTTCTGTGAATATTTCAATATAAATATAATTAATTCAACTGCTTCAAATGGTGATGGTTGTAAGAAAATATCAACGGATTGATTGAGACAATTGGGTGACGTAAGATATGTATCAATCCCAGTTAAAATTGTACTCGCTACTTGGTAACCGGATGAAAGTGATGATAGACTACAAACTAAATGAATAAGAAAGAAATCATAGAAATTGTACAACAAGAGTAACCTTTCCCCGCTAGCCACTGGAATACGATCTGTACAATTCAGTAAACCGAGAAAACTGAGAATATTAGACGTTGAATAAATCGGTGTACTAATAAAGTAAAAAATACTTGAATTATGAAAGAAGTGATTATTTTAGTACCTGAATCCTGAACCTGCAGTTGTTATTGCGATAATATCAACTGTTGGAACCTATAATAACTTATTTACAATTGAAAAAAAAGAACGTAATTTGCTTATAATTACATTAATTAAATATTGAATTGCCCATAAATCATCTATATCAGCGTCTGTATCGATGATGACTGGATGACGATCAGTATTTGTACTCATACATTTTTGAATTGTTTCATCGTTCGTCGATGAGTAGCTGTTCCCTAAGAAACAACTGATGATGATGGAGAACATCAATATGAAGTGATAAACTAGATTTGTCATTGCTTTTATCTATAACGAAATATGTATATAGTGTAAGACTAATACTCATTCTTAACGGAATTATCTATTTAAATTTAATAAATACGATATTGTCTTTTAGAAATAAGAATTAATTTATAAAACAGACTTTTCTATTTGACTAATTCTAACAAGATATCGTATTCAACAGAGTAAAATTACATTGTTAAAAGTAGTAAAGAAAGCTTCTCAAAAAAAAACACCTATTAATAACAAACTTGTGTAAAGAGAAAAATAGTCACTTGTAATGCTCATTTATTAGATAATACTAAAAATTTATCAAGTAGTTCTACTTAATTATAATCAAATAGAAAATATATTCAGACTTTATGCTCAAATTAATGTCTAATAAGAATTTTTGTAATCTAGTAGAGCAGCTGTATATCTCATACTCATTATCGAAATAATATGTATAGTATACTCGAAACAGCAGTTATAAATAGTAATATCTCTTGATTTACTTTCTCACCTCACCGAATCTATGTATTATACGTAAAAATGAATGCGCAATTTCATATAAAAAATCTTGACTCATTGATTATTTCTATCCCCTACTTGCTTTATACGATCGGATGAATAGAGAAAACACGTGATGAAGTATTGTTTTCTTTTCTTTATTATACTTAACTTTCGTACTCTATAATATAATTGCATATGTATACAAAGATACCACAAAATCAAAACATAAAAACGGTGAGGAGAAACATGAGAGATAACAAAAAAATAAATTATGTCTCTTTTATTAAACTTGGATTTGTGACTGTCAATGTTTTTCACCTTTGATCTCGCAACAAGTAGACAAATAATTTTAATTTTTTTATAGAACTCTCTCTTCAGTCGAGGAAATTATATTGGTAAAAACCATAATCAAATATATATTACTCATGCTTGAATAGTTTATATGACCTTTTAAAAAAAAAATATATATACAAAATATTGAATTCTGATTGAATAAATTTATTGATTGAAGGATTTACTAACCTCTGTGTAACATTTTACCCAGACCCTCAAGATCACGAATCTTCGTCTGCTCTAAAAGATGCAATAGTTTGAGGATGAATTAGATGCATAATTGCTAATAAACTTCTGATTCTAAATTTTTATAGAATCTTGAAATAGGATAACATCTCTTCCAATAATAGTCTTTCTCCTCGAGTAAATTTGCATTTATTGTTAAATGATACAGTTTTTCTTTTTCTTATTGTAATAAAAACACAAACTTTTACAAATGTTCGAACATCATAATTTCTTTAGAGAAAGAATTAAATTTTATCGATGAAATAACTCTCTATTGTACATCCATTTTAATTGACAATAACATCGCATTGAAGAGAAAAAAAAAGTTGTGTAATCTTTTTTAATAGTAGAGAATTATCCGAGTTGTTTTTGAATACTGAAAAGCAGTTTCTCTGAATTCATATATCAGATAAAACATTCTTTTTCATTGATAGACTTATACAATCACCCAATCAATTAAATTTTTAGCAATGATATTCTTACTTCACAAAAACAAAAATTATATTTGCAATTAAATATTTATCTATGTAGCGACTAGGTAAGACATAAGCCTCATCTAAATTATGAATTTAGGGTTTATCTGTAGGAAGATTTAGACATATTCTATCAATTGCAATGCCAAAGATCATCAAGATATTATAATTTAGGTAGTCTCTTCTCCTCTTTTTAGTTATGAAAAATTTTCTTGCTAAGAATGTACCGAATATCTTGAAATTGTTGTCAATATGTGTTATAAAATCAATTTATGTAATATTTAAAAATTTGTTATTCACTTAGTAATGAATTCCCTTAATGATGTTTTTTGTTCTGATGATATCAATGTTGAAAGATGGAAAGATGAAGCACTTATCATTATTGAATTTTTTCTATTAGCAATCGAGGCAAATTATAAAAAGTTGTCAATTTTAAAGTACGCATGTAATAGTTAAATAAATATTTCAAGGAAATCATAAATTAACCAAACTGTATTCAACAATTTTATGATTTCAATACATTACGCCATCCCTGGACATGCGCACCTCGATATTAAAAAATACACATCTTTTTTAAAGAAAACAAACTCTACTAAATTGCCTTAATAAAAAAGAAAGTCATTTTTTTTATTATAGTGATGAAATGAAAAAAAGGATATGATATATGACAGTAAAACGAGAGAGACGAAGAAAAAGAGAAAAATGAAATTATATATATTGATCTGCAGTTGCATTGCAATTTCCTTCAAAGTTAAATTCACTTCTTTTACTTGAAAGCTTGTTGGTTATGGATTGGAGAATAATTTCTCTATTGTTTCTCTTTATTTTTATTTCACAATCAATCACAGAAGATATAAGATTATTCCGAATGTCCACAATGCACGGTTTGCAGTTTCAATGTTCTAACACAACTTGTTTACCGTTTACCACTCTCATTGTATCGAACAGTCGCAGGTGTCAAATGGCTTGTTTAGCTCAAATTCAATGTACAGTGGCTAGTTTCCATCAATCGAATTCTAATTGTCAATTGTTTGCTGATTTATCAAATCAAAATGGAAATATGTTATTACCTAATATAGAGATTATTACAATGATTGTTATAAGTGGCACAAGAATTCCATCTGGTTAGTATTAAAACTAGATATTCAAAAAAGAGTCATTTGAAAAATATAGGCTAGTATCTATATGATTCAAATTAAACAGAGTATTCATGAGTGATAGAAATGTAATTATGAGTGAATATTGCAAAGTATTATTCAATCTTTTTCTCTCATATGATTTTGTGAAATTAGCACCAACTACAACGTCAACAACAACAACCTCAACAACAACTTCATCGACATCCTCAACTTCAACAACAACATCATCAACTTCCTCATCAACAACATCGACATCGACATCAACAACATCGTCATCAACATCATCGACAACGACATCAGCATCAACTTCAACATCATCAACATCATCATCAACATCAACAACAGCAACATCATCAACAACGACATCAACATCAACAACATCAAAAACAACAACAACTGGTTAGTGTTATTCTAGATAATTTTTAGTTCCCTCATATATCATAATTTTCAATAACTAAATTTAAAGGTTGGGCAAATCCTCAATGATACATCGCCTCTCCGACGTCTGCTCCTACATAGCTCTTTATTAGAATTTTTAATAGTATATAGAGTCATATATAAATATGTTGAAATTAGATAAAACTATCAATTTGATCATCAATCACCTATTTTTCTTGTCTCTTCTCGTTACCAATATTCAGTTAATCGATAGCATTAGTATGCTCTCGTCAATTTCAAACCTTAGTCAAAATTCGACTAGGAACTTGTTTCTGATACTGATCTCTTTCCCTCTATTGTTCGCAAGGCGAATACCTGATTAATCAATTAAACACAAAATAGACAATCGAAGAGTTACTGTGTGAATAGATGGATGCAGATGTGGATAATAATTAACTCAACATATGACTTACTATGTATGAATAAATGACTAAAGACAGACACTAAATTAGATCTATTAAAAATAAGGTTACTTATTATTTATAAAAGTGATCCAAGTAGATTTCTCTTTTAGCTAAAATGAATCTCTCACATATATAGGAATACATTGAATAAGGATGTAGAAGTAATTAATTAAGTTTCATATTATAAATGTAACGATCGGTACTAAACATTATGTAGAAAATCTTTGGTACGATAGTTCGTAAAAGAATTAAGATAAAACTATTTTAATATAATATGAATATTATGTTCTATTCCGTTTAATAAATTCTTTGTGTTTTATATAGCGATATGTGTTGCAGCAACATATTCTCAATATTTTACAGTTAGTGTTACCCCAACAAGTCAATGCACAGCATGGTTCTCATTTCTAGCTGGTTTGACTTGTTCAACCTATTCAACAATACGTATCTACGGTACCAACGATCCAACGGGTTTAAGTGTTATTGATTCAACTGTTGTTAATAACCTTGTGTCAAATTTACGTAGTAATGGTACATATTCTGCTACTTCAAATGGATATACATGGGCAGTTGGCCAGGGTGTGGGTGTGGGTGTGGGTGTGGGTGTGGGTGTGGGTGTGGGTGTGGGTGTGGACATAGGTCTGAATAGCTAGTATATATAAATATCATATCGATACCCACACCCACACCCTTTTTATTTTTTTATATCATGAAAGAGAGAGAGTACGAATGTGAAATTAGTTAAATAGTTCTGTCCGTATCCGAGCCAATTTATGAGATTTAATATTCAGTAGGTTCAAGGATCGTTCGACATCTTACAACTGTTTCGCGAACCATCTTAGTGAATTCTTTTTTATAGGTTGTTGATGGTAATACAAAAACGATAAATGTCAACATTGATGGAATAAACGAAAGAAAAAAGCCGATAAGATACATCCACGGTTCACGTGGTGATCGCATACATCCACTAATAAATGAAATGACCAATCGTGATAGACTTAATAATATTAATAGACATGGTGCATATAATAGATGTCGATGTTCTTTTACTTGCTGTTGTAAATGTTGTTGAAATGATCGATCACGTTGTACATTAGTACGAGTAGAAGCTAATGATATAATCATCCAAAGAGCAGAAATAATATTGATTGAAAAAGGAATAAGAAAATGAAAAAGAGTAATAAATGAATTATAGATATTAACCGAAGATGAATATCGAACAAAACACCAAATTCGGTGTTCATCTATATCGAAATCATCGATCAATTCACGATGAATTGGATCATGAATATGTGTAAGTATTGTTAGAATAAATACACCAATAATAATCCGTTTCGATATATCTTTACTTAGTTTTCTTCGAAAAGCAGTACCTTTAATAACACTAATCATTCTTTCAAAAGCTACACAAGCATTCAACCATTCACTTGATGCTAATAAAACTTTAAGAATAAAATCTAATGAAATACAATTAAATTTAAGTAAAGCTCGATTATTGATCAAAGACATTTGTGAAAAGATTAATAACCAAAATTTAACTGTTAATATAATTATTATAAATATAGACATTGAAGATGAAATTAAAAGATAATTACCAGTACCAATTTGTCTTAATTTTTTTCTTCGAAATGTTACAATCGATAATGATCCACTAATTATTCCTGAAATGAACATCAATGTACTGATAGTAATACTTATTTTGATAATTAATGGTTGTTGATTAAGTGAAACATTTGGTTTAATATGATATCCAAGAATGGAATCAAGTGAAAACAGAAAACCTTCTGTTGAAAATTGACATTTATTACCATAATGACAAGCTTGACATACACATGTAAATTTGGTTGGACATGTTTCATTGTTCTGAAAACATTCACCATCATTTTCACAGTAATTATATTTTTGACAATTACTATTCATTGTATGATTAAATATAAAACAATTAGAGAATCGATCAAGATCACATATACACATAAGATCTTTATCATAGAAACATATCAATTGTAAATGTTGCCGACATAAAAGTGGATAATATTTTACGCGTTGTAAATATTTATATAGTGAAAAGGTACTATTAACAAGTTCATCGATAGATAAACAACGTTGTTTTGGTTGTATTTCTGTAAAAACATGTTCAGATAATATAAGTTTTTCTCGAAGTACTGCTAGATAATAATGCTGCTTAGGTATTTGAACGAAGAGAATATGAAATGGTTGTGTTACATGAATTGTTACAGTTTCCTTATCAAATGGAATCTTTTTTAAAAGAGTTATTCGTTCATGTTCGGTATCTTCAAATGCTGTAATGAAATGTAAAAGTACGAATGAAGTTATGGAGGTTATGGTCTCATCTAAACGTATATCAATTTGATTGTTTTTATTCTCGCATCTTTCACCCGAATAATCTTCGGGACATAAACAAGTAAATGCTGTTAAATCGATGCGGTCATCAGTTGGTATACAAAGTCCTTTATGGTGACATGGACTATTTGACGGTTGACAAATTGAATATTTTAGATGACAATACGAACCAAATCTATGTAACGGACATATGCAGATCGATGAGTCAAGACAAAATGAATCATTTGCACAATTACATTCATGTGAAATATTACAATAAGTACCGGAATATCCTTCACTACACTGGCAAAAGAATAATAAGTCATTATTGATGTAGCGCATGCATTTACCATGTTTTCCACATGATAGAGAACATGGTTCTATTTTCTGTATCTCAGGAATAAATAACTGAGTAGCGATTCTATTAACAGGTAAAAATTGAAATGGGATCGGTACATACCAAGTAGCCCAATGAGATAACTCGTTTTTTTCATAAATATCAATACGAATTGAATAATTGATGGTCAAAGATTTAGGTCGATGTGGATAAACTAAATAAATATTAAATTTTGTGTCGCAATCACGAGCAGGTATATAATTAATTTGCTCATGATTGGGTGCGATTTGTCCATTTTCATCAATGAGCATAACAATTACTTGAAACATCATAGTAGTAAATACAGTGCTACGATATTGGAATTGAAGCGTCAAACTAATGCGTTGATTTTGCCATTGACATCGAGCACCGAAATAATTAGGTGGACAAAGACATTGTTTCGTTTCATTAATACCATGTAGTACAGCTATACCTCGATGACAATACGAAATCAATTCGGAATCTGTATGCTGTATAATCTTTTTGTTTTTATTTATTTTAAAAATAGATTGATCAGAAAGATTTGCTGATACTAGTGGATAATAGCCCAATCGTCTAGTTGTGAAAAAACGATCAATGTGAAAAAATACTGGTGGCAATCGAAGTTCACATAAATCTTCTGTGTTTTGAAAAGGTTTAACAGACGATGGATACGTCAAACCGCTTTCTAAAGATTGGTAAAGACAAATTTCTTCTTCATATAGTGATGTTTGTAAATCTTGATCCACGCGACAGATTTTGCCTAAGGTAATACATTTACTATCATTCCATGAAAAGTAATTGTCACCAACATGACTCGTTTCATTATAAAAGTTAGTTTCACGATTTAGATCTGTATTGTTACAAGGATCAAGATATTTATCATAAATATGGGCTAACGGTATACAATAAGAAAATTCGGACTGTTGATTACGGCATTCATGTTCATTGAACGAACATTTTGCGTTAGGACAATTGAGCTGATCAGCACCATTTGGACAATTCCATTCTAGATCGCAATGTGTGTATGGATTATCACATGGCCACCAATCGCAATTAGTTTCATCGGTTTCATTGACTTTAAGCGAATCATGTATTTTGTCATTTCTGTGATGATTGCATAGCTCTGGAAACGGTACTAGAATGACTAAATTTTGGGTGTAGGAAAATATCTCATCGTCGCGTGAAGGACAGTCCCAAATCCCATTACCAACTGCAACAGGCGACAAACATTTATGCGCATCTGATTCACATTGAAATCGATTTGAATCGTTCAATTGGCATGCATTAAATGACTCGTCTTCTCCAAAAAAACAATCATATTTACCATCACCAACGCGATTGTATGGAATACATTTCATGGATTCATTGCAATGAAAATATGATGGATTTGTACATGATTTCTCAATACCTTTTTCTAAGCATTCGTGACGATAGAATGAGAAAGAATTCACTATCTCCTTAAAGTCTTTTATTCCAGCAGCTTCTGTTAGATTCGAAGGATGACAGCATGTTAATCCATTAATGATTTCAATAGAAACTATTTTTGCTAATAGTACAGGACAGCTTTGGGCATTAAAGCATATAAAATCAGGTGTAATGGTTTCTTTAAATTCATTAACCGAACGATTAGTAAAATAAACAAATTGAAAGATACCAAACAAAATAGGATGTGCAGGTATCACTAACCATTCAGAAAAACAGTGTTTAGATAAAGGTTCACAATCTTCATTCCAAATATCTTCAATAAGTGGTGGAATTCCTAAAATATTTGCAAAAAGTAGTTATTATGCTAGAAATGCTAGATAGTGAACAGTCAAAAAATTTTCTTACCGTATTCAAACGTTCGATTGAAATGAAGTGCACAGTAGAATGCTTTTCTGCAATCGATATTTGAAATATGATTCATTGAAGTAAGTATGACCCGAGACAATTCTCTATCTTTTTTATTCGAACAACTACTAGGCCAATTAGTGGGTATATAAGTAGTAAGCATATATTGACCATCACCACATGGAAAAGACCATGGATATCGACCAACGCGTTCTTGGCAACGAAATGTCGAAACAGAACTACAGTGACCATTCATCAATCCAGTCTGTATCGAAAAAAGTTCTTCCTCCTCATCACTCCCATCAAGACAATCCATACTAAGTCTACTATCTTTTTTAAATGTCCAAGGAATACATTGACCACCATAATGGCATCGATATTCCTTGTCGGTGCATTGAGTAATATCTAACTGATCACACCATTGTTCATCTTCTCCATTCATACAATCAATTTTTCCATCACAAATTTCACGCCAATCAAGACATAATGGCCATAATCCACGATTACAACCAGTTAAAAATCGATAACATGTTCCGCTAGTAACATTATATGGGGTGCTGTGTTGATCGTCGTTGAAAGTAGCTTCAATAATATCTTCAATCGAAACAGATAAATCATAATTAAATTTATATTGACACATAGAACCAAACCAAGGTGATGAACAATTATAAAAAACATCTGTATCATTTACATTCATTTCATATTTTTCTGCAATATCAATAGGTGCAAACCATTGAAGGAGTTGTTCACTTGTTACATTCCGTTTTTTTAATTCATGAAAACTTATTTTTTCTGCTGTACCTTCATTGACTGGATAGATAATTTCATCTTGTTCTTCGTTATCATCAGGTCGCCTACAGTACGGAATTAAATGATAATTACGTATGTATTGTCCACCATTTTCTTTGCCACCATCGATTAAATGAGCATATAAACAATCAAATGTTGGATAAGAACCTTGACGAATATCAGAATAATGGAGTGAATAACGAGTATTCACTGGAATACACCATATTAAAAATGACAATACACGTATTACCATCATAGTTAGTAACTTTATATCAATAAATATATTCTTTTATAATAGAATGAAACAACGTTTATTATTTTTTTTCAACCTACGTGAACATATGTGCTTCCTTTTTCTACACTAAAATCCATTAGATGAAACACAAATTGACGTCTTTCCGTCAGTCATCCAAATGGAAAACAGAAAGCAAATAGTATCATAGATAAAGGTGGAAGCTGTCAGCCAATTTTTGCCGAAGCCGACGGCTTATACTTCTAATCCCAGATATACATATTATTTTGCTGTAAAGTTTACAATACAACAAATATCTCTCACATCGACGAAATTTAGTTCTGAGTTCAGATATCGTGTGCAAAGGTGTACCGAACGAATGTTTTTAGTTCCGATTTTGTTAACTTCTTTTTCTGTGGTCTTGGTCTTAGTTCTAATGAATCCAATCGAGCCCCGATTCTCGATATCTCTTTGTATACGATACACAAATAGCTATTCGGATTCGAGATTTGTACTATTTGATTATGCGAAAACTTAATAGAAAATGAGACATATCTCGTTGATGTGAATTTATTAATAAAAAGGAATATGAAATTATTGTCAAAATTAAATTTGAAATCGAAATGATAAGTAAGAACAAGTTAGAAATAGCTGTATAAAACATTTCGATCAATTTTATAACACGAAATCAGACAAGTATGCGAACAAGTGTATTTTATATATTAACTTTTACAATATAAACGAGAAATTAAAAACAAGAAGAAACTTATATGTCTTTAACATTATGATATTAAATCTGATTTGATTGTTCATGTGATTGTTGGTAGTATTGCATTTGGCCGACTATTGAATCTTTTCATTATAGATGTTTTCAGTGGTTCTGTAAAGGTATAGAGAGTAATGATTACTAATAGAAACGATACATTGATAA
Source organism: Adineta steineri (assembly GCA_905250115.1). Classification (NCBI taxonomy): domain Eukaryota; kingdom Metazoa; phylum Rotifera; class Eurotatoria; order Adinetida; family Adinetidae; genus Adineta; species Adineta steineri. Next base: position 670,235 of record CAJNOI010000008.1, on the reverse strand, counting down.
ATATATAAGCTATTCGAAAATGATATTTCGGTGCACTATTAAAAAATGACATAAAAATAAAGATTGTATAAGGTAAACCAAGTATTAATAAAATTGATATAAGTATAACTATACGTCGAACCATTTTTAATTCAAGTTTTGCCCGTGATAGAGTATTCACTGGCGTAATGTGTTTACTTATTTCACGTACATATTGAACTAATTTGAAATAGATAAACATAATCATCGAAACAGGCATCATATATGCACAAAATGCCATATAAATGATTGGAAATGATAATTTTAAAGTCATTTGACATATTTGATTGTCAACATTATAGACAATATCACCGGTGAATAAAAATGCAATAGGATATACAAAAGCAAATATCCATGTTAAACAAATCAACGACATTTGAATTTTCACTGATTGCCATAATACACGATTTGGATAGACAACAACAAAATATCGGTAAATAGCTGGGAGTAAATAAGAACAATTCTGTAGGGCAGTTACAACATAACCGTAATATCCTAAGAAATGACAAAATGAATTATAATACCAGATTTGTTTTAAATCATTTTGAAGTGTAAATAAAGTCATACCAATCGTACAACTTCCAAAAATAATTTGAGCTAAACATGAATTTGCAACAAACATCATTGGAATTGTATGGCATGTTTTATCGAGAACAATAATAAATAAAAAAATAAAAGCCAGTAAAAAACCGAAAACGCTACATGAAAGCATGATACAATCAAAAGGAATAAACCATAATTCAATATTGATTATTGTGCTTACGTTACTATCTATCGTCATTGTTACAGTAGAGGAAATGTTTAATAAATGAAAGTAGAGATAGAAGTTGATGAAGATAAATATGTTATGATTGAAATCATTCATGTATATTATTTTAATGGTTAAAAAAAAATAATATGTTAGTTTTTTTGTCTTGTCAAAAATGTTTTATACTTTCCTCTTTACGTCATAGCTAGATGCATAACGCGCATAATAAATTTTTCATTTGAAACGATGCATTCATCGAGTAAATCAGGAAGAGACAGCTGGGATATTTTTTTCTAATTGAATGGAGGATATTAAGTTGAAAGACTGTTAAATTAATCTTGTTTGATCGTATACGACATGTCTAATAACGAAGATAAAAACAACTTTCTTTTTTTATAGATTACTCGAGACTGCACTTTTAATTCTAATAAAATATTCTATATCTTTCTTACTTCAGCAAACTATATAATAATAAAATACAATAAATTAGAAATCTTCTAACTAAAGTAGCTTGGAAGTTTCGACGTTTTCGTTGATGAAGAAATTCTTGTTTTCTTTACTTTTATTATAAAAATGATGATACGTTGTTTTAGTTATGGACGTATCGAGCACATGAGAGTCTCGATTTCAATCGTTAAAAAGCTGAACTAACTGAAATCAAGGTTGAACCTAACGGAGATTGAGTTAGAATAAAGTAGATCGAAATCATCAAGGGCAAGAGGTTCGAACACCCCTAATTTCAATAAAAATTTACATTTTCTCGTACGACTACAGCACTCACACTCACACCCTCATATATTTATTGACTAGTTTAAATAATTCAACAAAATGCAACATCAAGTTGTTGATGAAAACTTGAATGTGGACTTTATCTTTTTTGTGTTGCTCTCCTTATCAAATTCTGTTTAATGCAGAAGACATGTATATAGTATCTCGTCTTTTAGAGATCTCAGTTTCAGAGTGCAAAGATTGTTATCGTTGTGTGTCGTTTTTACAAATTCCAGGTATGCTGTATCTTACGAGGGGTATTTTAAAATGATGTTTTTTTTCCAGTAAAGCAAACTTTTCTGTCTTTCTAGCGTCAGAAGTTTTCTAACAAAAATAATATTTTGAAATCTAGGGTATAATTAAAACAACAGAGAGAAGTCTGACACGTATTCTCACTAGATTATTGATACAAAAACATACTTGTTTACTGTTTTAGAATAACAATGGATATTGATACGATTTTTCCAAGCCTGTCCCAAGGAGAGACAATTTTAGGCAAATATCGTAATATGGATTTCTGTAATTGTATGGAAAACATTTGTATTCTTACTAACCATCGTTTGCTCATCCGTTGGAGACAAACGTTTTGTTTATTCTTGCATCAATCGTATTACTCATCTATTCCGCTGGACTCCATTTCTTGCATCGATGAAACGCGTCCAAACAGATACTATTTTATTTGCTTGATAATAAATCTAGGCTTAAGCTTTATTCCGATGCTTTTCGGTGCTGTTCTCGCGACTATTTGGGATACTCCTTTCGTCGTCTTTATGATTCCTTTTTTCTTTTGTGGTCCTACGTCTATTTTTCTCATAGTATGGTGGTGTATTATTCTTAGGAAGAAATTCGTTACTGTGTACGGAACTTTTGGTTCAAAACAAGTAAAATTTAACAAACCAATAGCAAGAGAATTCGAGGCGAGGCTTAGCGAATTTGTCTATCTGGCACGAGCGCGTGATCCCATGGCAAAAACAAATATATCAAGACCGCAACCACAACACACAGTACCAGCTTATCAAGGTTATTCTATTCCAAGTGGCCCATCATATTATGCAGGTCCAGGTAACACACCATACTATCCACCACCAGAAAAAGATCCATCTTATGACAGACAAAGTCAATTTTGAAACAGATTGCAGAATATTCTTGTGTTTGATTTGATTTTGTGTGTTGTTTTTCACTGTAATTTTTTCGTGCAAGAACAATAATAAATTTAAACTGTAGTACAATACATCTCTTATTCCATTGTAGAAGAGTGGGTGTGAATATGGATGTAGCTGCATGTGTTCTCTTCACACACACTCACCCACCCGGCCAGGTGAGTACAAAGAACGAAAACAAAGATTCACTTTGTAAATAATACACGTTAGAAGTCTTGCAGTATTTTCTTTTGTTTTTAATTCGTAAATTAAATGGTCGATGAAGACATATCATTAACAGTCAGAGAGAAAGAATGAACATCGTTAGATATATGAAAATACTTTTAATAACTTCTATTTTATCAAGACACAAGTGTTCTCAAACGTAACAGAATGAATAACTATTATTTTTCAATTGAAAATACCAATAAGAGCGTTAGGATATAGATATCAGTTGATGCTATTCTGAATAAACAATATTATTTCTGTGCGAACTTATTGAATTCACTCAGCAAATTGTTAATAATAGACACTCTTCATATAGATTTTTTTTGATCAATGTACACATAACTAGTTTTATTAACGCTTCTCTCGTCTACGTTTATTTAATGAAGATGCTAATGATAAAGTTGAAGATGATGAAAAACTCGATAATTGGTGATCAGTTTGTGTTTTATGTAACATTTGTTCTCTAAATGTTGGATTAGATAATAGTTTTGTTATTATTTGAGATTGTTTTATCGATTTATATCGGCGTATCCAACCGTCATTTGTACATGTTGTTGCACGATGTCCATAAAACTTAGCTTCACTATTTTTATTATCCAACACAATCGAACTACATATTCGATTATTAGTCTTTTTCTGTTGTACATCAGGTAATGTTGAGGTCATCGATAATGATGATGACTGAGTTTTTTCGGATTGAATTGTAGGTGGCGGAAGACCTATTTTTTTTGTTGGTATTAATGATATAGAAACAGTACTTGGATTCTATGAAAAAAAGCGAATAAAACTACTGTATAATATATATTGCTGTATATATTTACGATTTTCTTTTCATATGATATAGTTGGTTTTCGTCGATATTTTCCTTTTGGAAATAAACCATTCACATTATACGAATTTCCATGAAAGTTCAGTAATTTACTTCCATCAATATATGTTGTAGTAATAGGTTGTTTTATAATTTTAGACCACGTATTATTCGTTGATGTAGATACTGTCGAATGATATTCGATTAAATCTTTTTGAGTAGTCGTTGAGTTTGTTGGTTGACGACGATACTGTTCATAATAATATTCATAATCAATCATGTTTCAATATTTGAGAATTAGTTTTTCATTTATACAGTTGATCGATGTCTGCATTTAAGTACAGAAGATATAATAAAAAATCATAGTAACAACTCTCAGCAATATTTTTGTAAGAATGATTTACATGTAAGAGAAAAAAAAGAGAAATCGAAAGAAGCTTTATTTACTATTTGACGTTTGTAATTAACTGTAATAAGTATTCATCTACTTTAATTTACTTATATACATATATTGATTAACATGATGTAGAAATTTAATCCAAAATAACAAAAAAAATGATATTTTTTATTTACATGAAAAGAATACTTACAATTCTCGATAGTAACTTGATTAAATATAACAAATAACAAGTAGTGGAGAAAAAAAGAACTAATTATTGAGTTTCTACAGATACGACGATTGACAAGAGTTCAATATTTTTCAACAAGCACCTTTGCAATAACAAATATTTTCATTGAAGTATACATGTTTATCATATTCTTTGAAAAATTATTAAACTATAGAATTCTGATTTTCATTGTCATATTTGAATTTCATGTAGTTTATAAGATTTAATAAAATAAATCTATATGTCATTCAAACAAATTATATTGAGAAGAAAAAGATTGAATTAAAAAAAAACAGAAAATTATATGATAAAGTAATTAAATTATTAAACACTAAAAGTCGAATTCAGTTCATTAAGTCGTTTCCTTCTATAAATAAATAAACAAAGAAATAATTTGATAGAAATCAAGAATGATGAGATATGCATACGCTTCTTGAGAAAATGTTTCAAATGTAATTCGATCATTATCTTTACCAGGTGGTGAAGTATTATAATTTATTAAACCAAGAGCTTCCATTGCTTAAAAAAAACACATGATTATAAATGAATATATGTAAAAAAAAAGAGATAGAATCTTACTAGAACTATATTGTGAATAGGTTATATGACCATGTCCAGCAGGATCAAGCATACGAAAAATAGACGTTAGATCTGTATCTTGAACAAGTGATGGCAATGCTTCACCAGTTATACGAGCTTTTTTTAATTGTTCAAGATAATCAATCATAAATGCTTTTGGATCCTCTAGATATTCAAAAAAAAAATAGTATAAAATTAGATAATGATATATGACGTTTTTTTCTCTCGTCATTACCTGGTTTATTATAAACCAATGATGCTGAAAGATTATGGAAAAGTTCAGGAATACGATGAGTTTGAAGATAATCAGCTCCTGTTTGTTCTATTGGGTTTGCAACCGGAGCACTAGGTTTATGAGCCATCTGAAAATAAATACGACTAAAATTCAAAAATAATATGCGTTGTCTACTTTTTTCAATTATTGCTAACGATTAAACAATTTATAAACAGACAACGAAACGACATACAAAGTGTTGTAATGATAGTAATACCTCTTTTATGTTCTTTTCTCATAAAATTCTTCATTATTTAAACATAGATGGCGTACATTCTAAGTTATATTATATAAAAATGAAGAGAGATCTTTGCTGACACAACTATCAAGTATAAAAAGCAATTTATTCACTTTAATTATATTTAAAAAAATTACAAAAGCCCAAAACAAGTTTTAGCATAATTAATTTCGTCTTTTAATTCCGAAGAAACATCTTTTGAATCAAATATGTCAATCGTTGAAAGAAATTTTTCAGTTCGAAGTGCATAAAAAAATATCGTTGCTAATCCACATTCAATTCGACGAGTTATTTCATTATCATCAATTATTGATGAAAAACCACCAAATAAATATATTGTTTTATCTTTTGTTATAGTTAAATACTGTTCAATATTCATTTCTTTAAGTTTTTGATAAAGTTTTCGATTAGTATCTTTTTCAAATAGTTCAATAAACGGACTAAGCGCACATCTAGTAGGCATTGCATAAGCATGAATATGCGATCGAGTAACACGAGCACAAGGTTTTTGACATTCATTATTATTTTCTAGAGAATGATTGACATTGTCCGGTAGAAATGATGGATATAATTTGAAAAGATTAATACATTTACATTCTTCAATACATTTAGATTGAGATACAGCATTTAAACGATATTTTTGCATAAGATCAAATACCCATTTTGTCGTCAATTGTATGACCACAGGTGTTAATGATTGTAAAATAGTTGTAATTAATAATTCAATTGATAAAGTTAAATCAATTGTAGGAAGAAGATAATTATCAATAAATAGTAAAAGACTTTCTTCAGATGAACAGAATACTCTATTATTTGATGTATTTGGTTCATCGATATCTTTACAACTTTTGATACCACATTGAATAGTCAAATCATTTGACCATTTGGAAATTAAATAAAATCCTCGAGATTTTTCTGTTATTGAATCAATCGTACACATTGATTGCCAAAGTAATTCAATAGGTATCCAATGTGATGGATATTTAAATCTTGCAACATCAAGTATAAGAACAAGATCTTGTTGTGAATGATATCCAGCTATTGGTGAAAAATGTCCTGTACCTGTTTGTCCAAGTGTGCTTCGATTATAACTACATACAAGACGAATATCATCTAAACGACGTGTACAAGCAACTAATATAGCTGAACGAAATTGTGCAAGTGTTGTATTTGAAGCAAGAAATGGAATAATTGAAGCACCATTACATTCAGCTAGGTAAAGAAATTCTTCGAATGTAATTCCTTGTTCCATAACATTCTCTAATGGATTATCTTTTGGTTTACGTTTATCACATGTACGAAGTGTATTTTCATCAAAAAAACGCCAATTACCTTTCCATATAGAACCTGGATCAATATTTAAACTATTCAATACTATTTAAAAAGAAAAGCAATTAATAAAAAAATATTAGTTTTGAAATAAATTAACCCATTGAAAGTGTACCAGGACCACAATATGAAGGTTCAGCTTGAGTATGAAATGTTTCAGCTAAACTAAAATATCCATGTAAACCATCAGTAAGAAGTGCTTCACGAAATAAACGTTTGCCATCTTCAGAATTAAACGGTATGGCTACATTAGGTAACGGTCGACGAAGCCAACCAGGTATACATCGTGTTGATATATTTCCATATGGTTGTTCGAGAGTTATAGATGTAGAACAAGCTTCCGGTGTTGTCATAATATTTTAAAGAGAATATGATAGTCAAGTTCGTCATACAAATGATTGGATTCAAGTAGTTCTCCAATCAGTAGTTCTAATCTTTTTATTGGCACAATGTTATCCAATAAAGCTTTAAAGATTATTTAAACTTGTATTGAACATATTTTTCTTCATTATCAAAATGTCATCTTTAGAATTTCCTGATCTTCTCTATCCGGAATATTTAACTTACAACGATCAACCACATGAAATCTTACTTGATCAATGGCCTGTAACTACTATGGTTTGTTAATCTAATATAAAATATATTAAAAATCTATAGCACTTTTTACATTCAGGATTTAACACTCGATAAAAAATTTGTCATGCAAAAAATTATTCCATCAAATTCTTCATCTACTCTTCGAGCCAAAGCACCACCTTTTACTTATTCAAGTATTAATTAATATTATTAAAATATATATGTATATTTATTTATTTAATTTAGTTGCGACAGAAGATTTATCTCATATGAATAAATATACATTATCAACAGTAAATGCTAATGAGTATAATTATACAACATATAAACATTTAACAAAATTTTCATTTTAGAAATATAAAAATAATTCCATTCGTCTTATTGCTAAACATAATCATCTTATTTATGTTACGAAAAAAAATCAATTAAGTAAATATATAATTTCAGTTTTATAAAATGTAAATTTTTTTATCGATAGATATTCAATCAGTACCAAATAATATCTATGATGAACTTTGGTCAAATACAACTGAATATTTATCTAATACACAACAACAAAAACATATTATACAATCATCAACTTCTTTTAAATTATTAGATTGTGCTATAGAAGATGAGCAGATATTAAATATCGCTCTGGCTAATCAAGTATATTTTTAATTAGAAAAAAAAACTTTATTCTCCTTTTCTTTCTATAGAATGGATTAACATTCTATTCATATGATTTAATAACAACGAATTCAACATTAACTTCACATATTGAAACATCTGATCATACACCAATTCTTTCGCTTACATTCAATCCATATATTTCTTCGAATGCTATCGTTATTGATAAAAATTATCAAACCTATCTATTCGATGATAACGAATTAACTCATCTTCATCAATTGTCAGATGAAAAAATACTTTCATCAGATATTCCTCGGCGAATATATCTCGATTGGGATGCTTCACCATTTTTATATACAATTGCTGATAATCATAATGGTTCTTGTCTTCTCTATGATATACGTTTACGTAGTGAATCATTTAAAGAACTTTTTATTATCGGTACTAATCATCCATGTTTGGGTAAAACAGAAATTATTCGTGGTTATAAAACAAGTTTAGTTAATCCTTATCAACATGTTTTTATTACTGATTATTCATTGATTATCATCGATTCACGTATGCCAAACAGAACTGTAAAGAAATAAATTTTAATTAATAAAAATCTCGGATTATATTTTTATTTAGGCTATTCATTCTCATCATGAATTATTACGACCACCAACATCATTTACACAAATAAAATGGAATGATCAACATTTAGTTTTAATAAATGATGAATTCAATACAAACGTACTTGAATACAGTAATGATATACATCGTCGTTTAGTACAAACGAATCCTGCATGGGAACTTTGTCCAATATCGAATACTCGACAATATTTGACAAATAATAATACTTACAAGAATAAAGAATTATTACTTACTAAATCAATTTATTTTGATGTACCTATACGAGATATGGCGACAATATCGAATCAAATAAATCCAAAATCTTTTCTTCTCTTTCAAGTAAATTTCAGTTTCTTTATACTTTTATAAAACAGAAATGAACGATTATATTTCTAGCTGAACAGTGCGGGAAATATACATGTACAACTTTTCGATGAATCTATAAATAAAGATGATGAAAAAACTTGGAATCCAAATCCAGATAATTTATTAAAACAACCACCAGATTGTTTTCAACAAGCAAATGATTATTGGTCAACAAAGTTTGTTATTTTGATTCATCATAAATCAATTTGATACTATTATTCAAATAGATTTCTACCACTTTTTCAATGTGATAAGTGCTTAACATATAATGTTGAACCAACTAATTTTGCAATTGTAACACCATTAAGTACAATGATACAAACATCATTACGTGATTTTCCAACATTTAGAAATGAACATAAATCAAATGAAAAAATTATTCCAGGTAATTTTAAAATAAAAACTATATTATATAATTTTTGTTAATTTCAAGCTGAATTAACCGAATGTCCAACATGTACATGTATGCCTGATCTAACCACGCAAGGACAATTATCTCGTGCAAAAAATTGGATCCAAGGTATAGAAATATATAAATCAGTCTGATTTTTTTTATGAAATCTTCTGTAGATTGGAAATCACAATTAGATGATATTCAACCCGAATCAATCGTATGTTATATTTAATAATTATTTATCATTTCTTTTTTTTGAATATCTCGTTAACAGGATACTACACAATCGATAACACATAACTGGCGAGAAATATTTGATTATGATGAATTAAATGAAACAAATAAAGATTCAACATTATGGAATGAAATACATCGACCTTGGTGGCCAACAGAAAATAGTATAAATGATCCACCTAAACCTTTGCCAGAATGATAGATGTTTCCTTTTTGTACCGATTATTTGTTAATTTATTTTGTTTACTTAAAAAATTAAAAAAAATATCAATTTCAAATTGAATATATTCAGTGTAATCTTGGGGGTGGGTTAGAGAACTGCACTGCTCTACGAAACCCGATTCCGATCGAGTCTGAGTCGGAATGACTATTTAAAACTTTTCGCAGTCGGAGTAGGTATGAAAAACCCCAATTCCGCAGTTCTCTAGTGTGGGTGTGTATATGATAGTCTTCTTGCACTCACAACCATCACCCCACCCTCAAGTAGAGACCTGCACGGAGTCATTTTCCACTCCGATTTTGTCTGTAGTTTATTTTAGTTTTTGAGACTTGCTAAAACGTCTATCAATCCTTCAAAATACATCATTTTGTAGAGAAGATGTTGGACAACAAAACTATGAACTTAAATAATTTTTAACGCTAAAGTTGAATTATTGACATGAAATTTACCAGATTCCGTGTAGGTCTCTACCCTCAAGATAGTATAATTAACTAAATTCATGATTCATTAAAATAAACAAAAAGCAATTTATTTTATTAAAGAAATGTTGAATTAGATATATCATATTCAAATGTTATATATTTCAATCAATCAATGTAAGCCATATACGAACATAATAGAAAAAAAAATCAAAACGAAAAAGTAAAAAAGATTTCAACAAGATGAAAGAAACACACACAGAGTCACCGAGCACTGTAAACGAAATATAAATTAATAGAAGAATAAAAAAAAACTGTTCAAAATCACTAAAGAAAATATATTGTTTTTGTTTTAATATTAATAATAGTTCGATGATTGTTATTCTTTTATAAATAAACTGGTTCTCCGTGACTACGTTTATTTTTTGTTATATCTATAATATAATAAAACAAAATAATAAATTTCAATTGAATTCTTTTTTCTTACTTCGTTCATCTTGTGTTTGAACAAAACTTAAATGTGAATTAATTGGAATAGCATGTTTTGCCGAATATCGATAACCATCAATATCAATAACTAAAATTTTTAATGTACGTTCGTGTTTACTGTTTTCAATAATTTGTTCCACTTGAGTTGTCGATAAATATTTCGTATCTTGATCATTTAATTCAAGAACGATGTCACCTTCGTTTATATCAAATATATCTGCTGCTAAACCTTTTTGAACTGATTTAACCGTTAATAAGAAATTTTCTCGATGTAATTTTAAGCCAAAATCATGTTCATAATTATATAAATTTAATTTACACAAACGCGGTTTCATATGACTTGTATTCGATAAGTGATAATCAAATACTGAACTTTCTAAATAACCACCACGTTGTTTTAAGATTTGATATCCTGGACCAGTTAATGTAACAAGTTCAACTTGACCATTTCGTTCAAATGCACGTTGAATTGCTTGTATCTTATCATCAAATGAAATGAAAGTTTGAATATTTTGTGTATCAATGTATAATATATGATCACCTTCACTTAAACCACTATAAAACACAACAAAAATTAAAGATAATGAACAAATTTTTATCCATACCTTCGTTTTGCTGGACTATTGGGTAATACTTCAACGACAATTGGTGTATCTAAATTTTGTTCGTTACTTAATCGAAAACCGCATCCACGAAATGATGAATCACGAGTGAGTACGCATTTACCTAAAATAAATTAATTTATCAGAATAAATTTATTAAAATATTTTTACGTGGTAATGGATCTGTTGGTTGAAATGATGGATCTCGATTGATATGTTCACCATGAAGACGTGATGCTGATTGAGATCTCTTGAATGATGATGGATATTCTTTAATATCATTGAGTGTTTCATTAGAAGTAGTAGTATCCTGATAGTGACGACTATCATGTAATGCTGATACAGATTTCGATGAACGTATTCTTAATGGTTTTACATCATTTGGTACAACAAGTAAACATACAACACCATTGCGACTAACATTTTGGATTAAATTTTCCACCTCTACATAAAATTAATTTCATAGTATACTAATCTTTGACTACTAGTAGAAAAAGGTTAACAAGATAAAATTTCAATCTGATATAGACACTCGAAAAAAAGACTGCTACGATCGAACGAAGATTGTCATATTTTTAAATTTATTCAACATCTCTGATTTTCAAAAACTTCGAGATTGAGTCAAAAATATTCTTTGCTTATTAATAAATTTGAAATATTATGCTCGGATAAGACTAAATCAACCCTACAGCCATTCATATTTTAAATTATATTGAACATTTTTTACCTTCACCCGATTTATTTTCTACATTTGCATTATTTACTTCAAGTAAACAGTCATTCACATGTAAACCAGCTTTATCTAAACAATAGAAACATTTGTAATCGCTTATCAGACATGAATTTTATATTTTACCAGCTGGAGAACCATGTTTAACATAACGAACAACATGTTTATTGTTGCCAGTTTCTAATTGAAAACCACATTGTTGACCAGGATTAATATGTAAACGACAGAAACGAAATACACGTTTTTCTGATACAACATCAACTGCTCCACGTGATAATGATAAATTTTTAGATAAATCAGTCGCAAATGGTGATGGTTTTGCTATTTGATTAATTCCGTATTCACCATGTTTATTATACGATGATTGTTGATTAGCATCTGAAAAATAAAAAATAATTCTTTCTTAAAATAATGATAACTAGAAATCTACTAATAGATGATTGATTGTTCATTTGATTAGTTGTTGCTGATAAATTAGATTTATCTCCAGGAGATAATGTTTTAGTAGGTGTATGTTTTACTATTTCACTTATAACAGTCGTTTTAGAAGGTGTCGGTGATGGTGGTGGCGATGGTCGCCGTGATGGTCGTGTTGATGGTGGTGGCGATGGTCGTCGTGATGGTGGTGGTGATGGTCGTCGTGATGGTGGTGGTGATGGTCGTCGTGATGGTGGTGGTGATGGTCGTGTTATTGGTCGTGATGAAGAACTTGGTGTTGTATACCTAGAATTGAAATATTTAAACTTTCGTTTTTCGATGTATTTAATTTACCGAACACAATTGGCTTTTCGTGATGATGGATCAATAGGATAATTACGAGTTTTATACCATTGATAACCATCATGATCAATAACAAGTAATTCAATTTGGTTATTTGAGTCATAACTGTCTGTGATATTATCTCGAACAGATTCATAATCGTCATTTTCAATATTTTCTCCATTTACTTCAATAATATAATCGTTATTATAAATCTTTGTAAGAGCAGCTGGTGAATTTGTTTTTAGATCTTGTATTTGAAATCCACCATTTCCACCGCGTTTACCTGGTAATTGATTAATATCAAATCCAATTTCTTGATACTGTGGCCCACTCTAACCACAAAAAAAAATACAAAAAAAAATGAAATGGAGCTGAAAACAAAATTAATTTACTTTAATTTGACAAAGACGCATTTCTGGATAAGTTTCATTGACAATAGTACTGGCTTTAGATGACTGTCTTGTAATAGTACTTGGTGGTTTTGGTACATAAGATGTATCATATGGTGGTAACGGTGTCATTGCATCTTTATTGATAACTTCTATTGATAATGGCTGGTTACGTGCATCAGATTCTTCGAATGCACTGCGTAGAAAGGGGTTAAAATCGGCCGCACCCACTTTTGATACATCACGATTATTAACAGTTAAAATATAATCATCCTCGCGAAGACCTTTGATTAAAAAGTAGATTTTAAAATTGAACAGAAATTTTTCTGATGTACTATTTACCATATTTTTCAGCAGGTGAACCGCGTGCAATATTAGTAATCATATGTGGATATGGACCTGGTTGTTTGGAATTTACGCTAAAACCAAAACTCTCACCTGGAGTACGACGAACTTGATATAGTCGTGAGTTTGGTATTGAATTTGCTGCTGCTTGTATTGGATTATGTTTTGCCAATGCTGCTAGACCAACTGGTGTACTGGGTACTTCACTTCGTGTCGGACTTCTTCCTAAAAATAAAGAACATGTTAAAAAAAACATCGTAAAAAATGTAAACTTACTTCCGTTTACTGATGGAGTTGGCGCCGTTGGTCGATAACGATCATCAGCATTACCCTTACCATTATTGTCATACTCATCATCAGTAACATCATCATCTAATCTTGTCGTTTGCACTGGACGGATATGATGAGATGATGCCAATGGTGTGTTATTTTGTTTAAAATTTTTGTATGTTTTCGTATCAAGAACATATAATTTCACATATAAATTTGTTTTTGCTTCTTTCATTTTGTCCATTATATGTTTACTTGGTCGATCATCAACAAACTCATCATTAACTTCAATAATTCGATCACTTTTACGTAATCCTTCTCTACTGGCTACTGAACTTGAATTAACATCTTGAATAAACATGCCAATATCACCATCACCATTAACAACTTCAAAGCCAAGCGGTTCATTATCTTTAGTTAAACGTATTTCACAAGTACGAGGCGTATTTTGAGGAAAACTCTTATAATCAGGTGGCATTGTTGGTGGTGTTTCTAATGTTGTGGCAAGTTTTGGATCAAATTTGGTTTTTTCCTTTATTAATTGATCATACCAACGTTTTTCAACAACTAGTAAATCAATAGTTCCTTTAGAATCTCGTGCTTTTTGAATAGCTGCTGTTAAATCTGCGTACTTGGCCTTGGCTTTAGTCATATCTTTCTTATTAACTTCAATAATAACATCCGAGATTCTGAGACCACCAGCAGCTGCTGGACTATTAGATTCAACTAATCCAACAAGAAATGGTGGTTCTGTTGTGTTTCCAAGACTGAAACCAAGTCCGGTATAGTCGGGCCATTTACGTATTTTGCAAAGACGAAATTTAACAGTACGCATTTTGGCTCTTGGATCGGGTGTAGACATGATAATAGTTGCTTATCGAATTACTTTTTTTTTAATTAAATACAAATAAAAATATCTACAAGATAAACTATCGACAAAAAGAATTCAAATGATATTTATTTTTCTTATAGATGTACATTCATATAAATAGTTTCTTACCTGTGGTTTATGTGTATGCGTTTAGCTACAACTAACAACGAAATAATATATAATTTTGCAGTAATCTTTTTTTTGTAACCACTAAAGTTTTTTTTCTCCCTGTGTCTATCAAGAAAGCTAAACAGTCTGATAAGAACCATATATGTGTAATGTAGATGATATATAAGACAGAAGAGAAAGTAAAAAAAGAACATCTTTACACATATCTATCTTGTAAGTTGGAGAACAAAGAGATATTTCAACTTTTTTTTTTAAGTTGAAAATATGTGAGTTATGGCGTGAAAAGATATACGTATATTCATGTCTCTTAAAACTCACGTATATAACAACAAAGTATATTATAAAAAGATTGAAATCTGATATATGAATTTGTTACTTCTTTTTATCTCATATGCAAAAATTGTCATTATTACTAATTAATTGATTATGTAAATTAATTCTAAATCGAAATTTAGTAGATGACAACACATTAAAACGTAACATTTTCATTTACTTACCCATTCTATTCATATCTTTTCTTTAAACTCTACTGAAAGTTGGTCCTTCACTCTCTATATATTTACAGATAAGATAACAATAGAAAAATAAATAAAACTTTTGATAATATGAATGATGTAAAAACATCAGCTCATCATTTTCGTTTTTCATTAAAACCAAATTTCAAAACAAAATCTATTGATAATCATGTATAATGATCTAGAATCAGTTTATTTGATTCGTCCATAGTTTTAAACTAAAACTATTATTATCAAATGAGAGAGAAAATCAAGTAAATTATAAAATACTACTGCACAAAACAATCGGAAAAGATATATTATTCATAATATGAATATGATGAAATTTTTATAATAATAAAATAGACGTATGACTTCTTGTGATGAAACAACAACGAACTAAATAAAGAATGTAAAGAATTACATGATGAAGGCCAAGTAAATATTATCTTTTGAATAGCTATCTTCTGCCGGTTTTTTCCTTCACTTCTATAATATCACATGAGAATTAGAAAGATATATAATGTTGTGTTTTTCTTTTCCATATATGAAATATTAACGATATATTCACATAAGCAAACTATCGATTATTGATTTTGATTAATTACCGGAAGCGTGCATGTTTATTTCTTTTATAGAATAAAATTTTATAATTTGATTATAGATTATTCAAACCATGATAATACACATATAATTGTTATTCATTTTCTCTTTTATGTTAAACACGAATTATTACTTACGACGCATTTATGTAAATACATTAAACGTAGTGAAGTATTCTATATTTAACTGCTAATTGTTCTTACATAGAAGCTTTTGAGATAAACGGAATATTTATCGTATAATAAATGGAAATTTACTTTAAAATTTTATTAGAAAGCAAAAAACAATATCCTTTTTTTTCTTATTCAAATTGAACATTTCGTTGACGAAATAAATCTTTTAAAATCTCATCCATTTGAGCATTATGACCAGCTAATTGACGTGCTATTTGTACTGACCATTCAAAATATTCTTTAACACGTTGTTCTGACCAACCAATTGGTGTCTCACGATTTAAATCACGTAAATTATATATTTTATCCGCTAGACGAACAATAATAGCATCTGAACTTAATTGTTTAGCATTAAGAATTTGTAAACGTTTACGTTCAGCTTTTGGTAAATTTTTGTCATCAGTTAATTCAGCGACAAGATCTATAACATACATAGAAACACGCTAATAAAAATGAGAGATGAATACCGGCGATTCGAGTTCCAAATTCTTGTTGAAGTTCTTCATGTGTTGTTTCCGTATCTTCAACTGTATCATGTAAAAGAGCAACCTAAATAATAGAATTTATCCCCATAATCAATCTCAATTGAAAAAAAATACCTACAATAAGTAAATCAATATCTTTAATACCAGCTTCATTACTCAAAATATGTGCAACTCCTATTGGATGATTAATATAGGGTGTTCCATCTGAATCTTTTCGTTTTTGAAATCGATGTTTATGAGCAGCAAATTGCAATGCATGCATAAATTTTTCCATATCTATTAAGTATATATTTAAAATATCCCAATTCTATCTTATTCAAAAGCAAATAAATATATATAGTTTTTTTTTTGTAAAGCATTTTTTTGTTATATTTGTTAAATTAAAAAAAATATTATCTAGTAAATATATACAAATGTGAACAAGAAAAATAAAATAAGTATTCATAATATAAATATTTGCACAAAAGTCACCAAATACTGTAGAATAAATAAAAAGATAAGACAAGTAACCCCATTATACCAAGACAAATAAAAATAGAAGCACTTATGTATATTTACGATAAATAAATCATTCATTTTTAACGTTCTTCATCTATTGTTCGTTCAGGTACTTCTTTTATTGTATTTATTGGATATTGCGTTAATTTACCAAAGCTATTACGCATTTTTTTATCATTTCCAAATGAAATATTATTATTATCAACAGATTCAATACTAAATCGATTGTTTAATACTAAAAATTTGAATAAAAACGAATCAAGTGAAATATGAAATCGAAAAAACATTTACCATATGGAACAAGTATTAGCGATGTATTAGATATATTTGTATTTAAATTATTATTGCTATTATCATTTGGAATAGTTGAGTAATATTTAGTTGTCGAATCAGTGAATTTCCCAATAAAATTATCGAGAATTTTATAATTTAAATTTGTATTCAATGTTTCTAATGGAGCAACAACAGCAGTATCCGAACAGATGACTAAAACAAAAGAAAGTAAGGAAAGAATTCAGTTTGAATCTATACATACGTCCGGCTTGTTTACGTTCAAGTAATTTATTCAGATCAGGTGTAGATTTTGCGCCACTAATCACTCTTGTACTAAAAATACTTGTTAACGGAGCATAATTAACTAAACCAAAATAAATTCAAATAATTATTCTTTCAAAAGAAATTTTTTATATACAAATATGTTTATCTGGTGAAGCACCATGAACTGTATTATAATAACTATGTTGTAATGTTGCTTCTATAAAAATAGAATATTATGTTTCCATTATTATATATGTAGATAATATTATAATCAGTAAAATTAAAGAAATAAAACTAAGAAGCAACCCTGTTACAAATAAGCAAATACAAATCATTAAATTAACTAGTATGTATGTGTATATGTGTTATCAAACAGAGCAGATGAATCACACATGATTATTTTATTTTTTGCTAGATTTATCAATACACACGCAACTAGTGTACCCGAATTTCGACGTAAATAACCATCATTATTTTCTGAACCTGATTGTAAATAGAATCTTGCTGGATTAAAACCAGGTATTACACTAGATTTTCGACGTAATTTTCTTGATGATAAAGGATATGATTCAGACTGATGTGTATTTATGTCTAGAAGGAATATTAAGCAGCAAACCCATGGTTAGTATTTATGTTATATTCTATAAATGGCTACAAAAATACAAGAGCAGCACCAAAAAAATACGTAACTACATGTAATTGTCTCCCACCTAAGAGACGACGTGTAAAAACTTTGCCTTTTTTAAAATAATAACATCCAAAAAATATGCGAAGTTTAAATAAATTTAACTTACGTTGTAAATCTGATTCGTCATCTTCAAGAGATTTTGGTTTTAAAACGTAATTATTGTTATGATTATTCGAAACTAGATAGAGAATATTATAATTATTTAAAAAAAGTTGTTAGCGCAATCCCTGGCGGGTGTAAAATATGAAACATGATCTAATTGTTGCTTCTACCTTAAAGAAGATAGTTTCATTGTATCTTTATGAAGCGGATTTTGCCTCATTCTGTAGCATAAAGGTATAGAAATATAGGAAAGAAATAATTTATATATGATGTACTCGCTTTATTAGCGTTTTAACAGTTATGTGACTGTGGATATCTTAATCTTTGCTTGTTTACGTCTACATCCACACCCTATAGAAAGGCCTATGATGCCTTGCCGACCACGGCTGTGACGAGGTTAAGAGAACTTATGTCAGTCATGTCTGTGATTTCGTGTCGGTCACGTCGGTGATGATTTACTACGATATTTCGGCTACTTGTGCTGCTTATGTCGCTCAGGTCTGTGACGCTCTGTCGGTCATGTCGGTCATGTCTGTGATATTTTGTCAGTCACGTCAGTATGAGGGAGGAGGAGTGAGTGCAAATTTCTACCACTTAACACTCCTTTTAGATCGTGTTTCACAAAAGAATTTCATAGATAAATTTACGTTTTGTTGTACTTGAATTAATATCATCAATATTTGTTTGTTCTGATGATCGACTTGTTGTTAACCCACTACTACTTCGATAAAGTGTTTTTGATGATAAAGATCGTTGTTTAATAATTCTCGGATCATTTTTTTCAGGTGATTTATTGCTTTTAATTTTATTTAAAGTTGATTCATCACTTGATTTCGATGATGATAATGATATTAATTCTGATTGTGGTAATGATGATGACATATTTGGTTCTAATTCGATTTCACGTGGTGAATCAGGTATTGGTACTTTTGCACTACGTCTTGGTGGACTATGTGCAGCTTCTCGATTACTTTTTGGTAGAACTGTACGAATATTATTAGGATTTGATGTAACTGAATCGATCTATAAAAGAAAATAAAAATTTTAGTTTTTTGTTCTTCTCTTCAATTAAATAATTTACTTCGGGTGGGACATCGAAACATCCATAAGCTCCAGGTGAAATATGTAATTCCACATGAAAACGTTTTTCTGAATCTTCTTCTTCACTTGAATCTTCATATAACATTATAACAACTTGTGTTAAATAATTTAATTCAGAAACTGTATCTAAATAATCCATTGAACGTTTCCATTGTTCATCATTTGATGTCTAAATATAACAAAAAGAAAATTTATCAATCATTTAATAAATATATGGTTATTATTTACATCTAATAAACCTCCATAACGAATTGCTGTCAGTAGTGAATGAACATGAGATTCACTAGTAAAATAAAGTCGTGTACGAACATGTCGACCAGGTGTTTGAATACCTTTTGAACAACTATAAAAACAAACAAAAGAAAGATTTTTCATATGTATAATAACAGATATATTAAAATACCACATGCATTAACATGCAGTCGAAAAAATCTAATGCCTTTTAAATTACTTTCTTTTATCTTAGCATATGAATATAATCCTTTTACCATTGAATCATCATGGAAAGAAAAAGAATAAAAACAAAAAAAAATAAAAACACCAAAATGAGCCAAAGGAAAAAATAAATAATGCGGCATAGATAAAATGATACCTGATTCGATCGGAATCGAATTGATTCAAGTACCTATGGTTGTTTTTTTTTAATTCTTATATATTTTCTTTCTTATTAATAATTAAATTTAAATATCTTACCTTGGATCTAATTTATTAACATGTTCATCATGAGTAAGAACACCGGTTAAATTACATTGAAGATCTATAAGTAAAAATTTTAGATGTTGGAAATTTATAATTTTGTAATATACCAGCTCGAATTTTTCTAAGTAATGGTGTAACAATTCCACGAGCAATACTTAATTTTTCTTCAACTGTCATACCATATTCCTGAAAAATATTTATTTCGAAATAATAATTTCTATGTTTTTTTTTGAATTCTTTTACTTGTGGTACAACAAGATCAGCTAATGCTTTTGAAGATAAATACAAATCTGTAGCATGAGGAAATTGAACAATACTTTTATTATGAAGTAAATCATATTTTATTGAATCATATATGTCAGGTACTTTTGATATATTAAATTTATCTTTTTGTACATTATAAAAATCTTTTTCTAATTTAACCCCTATGATATAAAATTATTTAATAAGAATAAACTTTTGTTAAAAAAAACAAACATACATCGTCTTAAACATAAATCCCATGTTTCGGAATGATAAAGTGTGTCTAAAATATATAAAATTAATAATAGGGAAACGTTTTTAATATTGAATATACCTGAATTTTCTTTATGTGAACGTGATCGAATAAGTACAGTCATTTCACGTATATATTCAAATATTTCTCGACATTTAGTAACAGGATTTTTAATATATCTCATGGATGATATTAATGATCGTGAACCAGTGGGTGCAATTACATTAAAATCCTCATTTGTAAATTCTCGATCTTTTGCTAAACGATCATGTAATGTTTGTTTAACTTTTTGTTGTTCTTTTGTTGAATCAACATCATTATCAAGTAGACCATTTGTATTTGCACTTTTAACCATTTGTACAAGTATAGGTGGTAATTCACCATCAAGTGCTAATAAACCTTTTGCAAATGCAGCAGCTGTCATTTGTACACGACCTTCATCTGAAGCATAAATTTTTAAATCATGCCGAAATGTGGAATGTAAACGAAGAAGACCAACATCAGGCCGATCACCACCAGCACCTTGCCCACCGGGATACATTTTACGAAATGCCTAATAGAGATTATTATATTAAACAAATATAAGAAGAAGATAGTTTTACTTTTCCAAGCGCTTCAGCTTGATTTTTTCCTGTTTGAGTTAATTGTCCACCCCATTTTACTACTAAGAGTAATGATGGTTGTGATGGAATGTCAACGGTTTCTAAAAAAAATTATTTTGTCTACAAATAAATCTTAAATTTACTTACCATCTTCACTACTGGATTTTTTTGGTAAACCTTTTGGTAAATATTTTAATTGAATTTTTCTATTAATACCAGAAAAATGTCCATATAATTCTAATACTTGTTTCAGTTGAAGTAATTTTCCTTTTGTTTCAGGTGAATTAGGAAATTGCTAAATTTAAAAAATAGTTCATATGGTAAGAAGTAAAACTAATTAGTTTTTCTTACATTTATTTGATTATCATCAAGTTCTTTTAATAATGTTCGAGCAATATCAAGTACTTCCTAAAAAATAAGAAAATCAATTATTATTTTAATAAATTGAAAAAAAACTAACTTGTAATTGACCAGGGTGTTTTAATTTCAAATGACCTGTCTTTGGTCCATTATATTTTTCAAATAATTGAAAAAATCTGTTATTAAAAAATAAATCATTCAGAAAATGAATATATATATGTGCATATAATCTTACAATGGATGTAGAACAGCCATTTTCATTTTTTGTTTTGGTGTTCGATCACCATGTCGAATAACAGCAATAACACAACGAAGTTCCATTCTTGTACCAAATACAGTTGGTACAAATGGTGGATCATCAGGTTGATAAGCTATTGGATATGGAATCGCATATGCTGATGAAAGTTCTCGCATAATCATATGTCTTAAAAAGTAACAAAAATAAAAAGAGCTCATTAAAATTTCTTTAACAATACCCAAGAATCGATGCACAATCATCATAATATTTTGTACTATTTTTAACAAAACTAAAACCATTTACATCGCAAACAAATGATTTTCCTTCAGCACGAAGTAAATCAAAACCACATACAGTTTGCTTAAAATAAATAAAAGAAAATTAGTTTCTATTTTGTTTTAGGATATGTATAAACTTATATACTTTAAATGCTAAACATATTTTCATAGCAATTAATTTTTCATCAGCACGTAATATAACTGGATAACGTACTTCTTTACCAAATTCATCTCGTTCAACTTTACCATCAAGTCCAGGAGATTTTCTTGCTTCAGCATGTGCATATTCAGCACCGACTGTATAAACCTATAGGAAAAAAATTATTATTTATATAGGAAGATTCGAATACATACTTTAACATCTGTACCATCGGTTGGCATAAATTCTTCATAAATATATGAACCATCTTTACGAATATTATTCTCTGCTGTGTATACACTACTTCGACTGCCAATCTAAAGGAAAAATATTTCCGGTCGAGAAATTTCAACAAAAGTCATGAATAAAGACCTTTCGAAATAATCTTTGTGAACCACCACCAGCTGACGATGGAAAATAAATATAAACATCATGATTTTCCGCTGATACAGGTTTCTCTACGAATGGTTTATGAAATATTTCTCCATCAATTTCAATTTGATCATCTTGTTCATTAACAGTAGACAATGTTTCCCATGTTCCGTCTTGAGAATAAAAATGAAAAAATCTAATTTAATAAATAAAATATTTATTTACCTATATTTAAAATTCTTCGAATTACACCATAACGTGGTTGTACTATACCAGCATCTTTAAGTATTTCATGTACTTTTATACGATCCATAATATCCCATTGTTTATCAAGATCATTGATAAGAAATGGTTGATGAAGACGTGCATATTCTTGAGTTTTACCCAATGGAAATCCTTTACTATGGAAACTCATTAAAACATGACAAAATGGCCATTCTTCAACTGGTTTTTCATGTATAGTTGTTTCAGGAAAAATATGTATACGAAGAAATTCAAATTGTTCTAAACGACGTAGAATTTCTTCCATTGGTTTAGCTTTGATTTTTTTCCATTGTGCACAAATACCAACAGTTATATAACGACAACTCTCCTAGTGAGATAAAGAAAAGAAATAGAATTTTTATTTAAAAATTAAAATTCAATATATACTTCGCTGTCATTTAAGGTATTATGATCTTCCTCAATACCATCAGATTCATCATCATGTAAAGATTCATCACCATATTCATCATACGTAATATCTGCATTATATTCACTCATTTCTTTATTATTATTAGTATTATTATTATTGTTATTCAATTAAAAAGAAAAAAACATCCCTATCGATATATTGATTTACGTTACATCTGTTTTTAACTAGCAGAATTTTCTCATCATATATTGGTTCGTTCTGAAACCTATATGCATGTGATTAACGCCCTCTGTCATTATTATGTTTTTGAGTCACTAGATATTGGACAAGATAAATTCAACCCATCACATGTTATATGTGTATTTGGAGAGCCGGTTAAACCAAATTTTATCGTGTGTTTTTTAACATCATTATCATCACCACATGAACATCGACAATTAAATTTATATTCAGGTGTAACAATCTAAATGAAATTAAATAGAATGAATTTATTTTTAAATATATATATAATCAGATCTATAATAGAATCCATTATCGAAAGTATACTTAGAATTAGTAAGGATATTGCTTGAAGTAATTCAGGATATTTGTCTATAACTAGAACATAGGGACGCTAGAGAATGTCTAAAAATACCAGACTAGTCTACTTAACATATTACGCATGATCAATGATACACCGGAATAGCAATTTATTGAGGTAAATTATGAATTCTAAAGAAAGTTAATCTTTTAATTTGAAAACAATTATTTTGACATTAAATAGATGCATTGATGCATGTACGCTCAGTCTGACAACAATAATTCAAAGAAATGCGGTCTAATTGTTTTTCCATGTATTTTCCTATCGTAAGTGATCAATCTACTTAAAAAAGTCACGACTCAGGAAGAACAACAGATAGATTCTATTCTATGAATAAAATAAGATTTTCTTGGGATATATAATTTATTTACCATTTCATATAAATCATGTAGTAAATTATTATCTTGAAAATCACAATTAGCTATTTTCTTTGTTGTATCACAGTAACAATTACAATCGAGAAATTCTAATTGAAATTTATCTTTAATATAAACATGTGGTTGTGGTAAATTTGAATTATTTACAGAAGATATTGTATTATTATTCAATGGATCATCGATAGCATTACAACTAACACGTGAACCCATAGGATAAGAAAAATAAAGAATGATTTAATTATTAAAAAAACAAAATAATAGAAAGGCGCTAGGAAAAATATCGACAATGTAAACAACATTAAGTAAATAGTTCATTTAATCTCTGTCTTTTTCGTCGTCTTCTTCGAAATGTTGTTAATATCGTAGTTGATGCTATATTTTTATTAGATAAATCCTGATTTAAATATCGTACATCAATAATTTGTGATGAAGGTATTGATCGTTTACTCGTCATACTTAATATAATTATGAGAATAATAATTCCTATTGTAAGTATTCCAAATGCAGAATAACGAAATCGTTGCCAGAAAATATCACGTTCTTGAGTTTTTCGATAATTTGTAATACCTAAAAAAACTCTTTTTCTATTTATAAATTATTATCCTCGATGTCTAGACGAATCAGATTTTCTCCACATGTAATCTATTCTTGATATAATAAATGTCTATCCTATACTCATTATATCAATTAACATATTGTTAATATTAATAAATAGAATATGGTTGAGTAAAAGAAATTGACATGTAGTGCATGTCAAATTTGTCATGAATTTTGTACTAGGAAGTGATCTTATGATAATTTTTATTTCTATTAGACTTTCTATTTATAGAAAAAAACAACATTTCAACAGATGTTTAAGTAAAAATTTTGTTAATTGAAATTGACGTCAATGCATGCTTCTAGAAGATTCTAGGTACTATCGAAAGAAGACATGTATATTTATTTGAATTGAAAATTTTACCAAATACAAGATTTTCATTTTTACTAAGCATTTCTTCGGATCGATATTGTAATTCATCTAGTTGTTCACGTCGATTTACTACATGTTCAAGTGCATATCGAAGATCATTATCAGTTTGATCAACTATTTTATGCATAGTATCTAAATGTTCTTGACTTTCTTGTGCAGATGTACGATTATTTAATACTATAGCTGATTTAATATTTAAATATGATGATGGTGAATTCTGTTTTTCTAATGATTTTTCATTATTTATAATAATTGGTACTGATCGACTTGATTTCAATGATAATTTACCGAGCATTTTTTTTGTGGTTCAAAATTATTCAATATTTTCTTCATGTAAAAGATTCAAAAATTTCTTTTTTTTTTAGTTAAAACAAAATTCCTCTATAATTCCATAATAGAAAAACAAAGCGCGTAACAGTTTGACTGTTTCTAGATTTATTTTTATTATATACAATGTAAAATATTTATTTACGACCAACTCGAAATGACCATTGATACCGTAATTGTTGTCGTGATCGAAATCGAACATAACAACATAGAGTTTCAATAATAGCTTGACGAAAACTACGTGAACTATATACATATAGAAAAGGGTTGAGTAAGGAATTTATATAACCAAACCAAAATATAATGATTTGAAGTGAATTTGGAAATTTATTTGGATAGAATATCATCGTCGGATAAGATATTGTAAATGGAAGCCAACAAATAAGAAAAACAGCAAGTAAAATTCCTATAAAAAGAAAAGAAAAGATTAGTTTTTCTTTTTAATATTATATACTTTAATAGGCTTCATTGAATATGAATAGTATATTCTTAATTGATTATAAAAAAAAATCTTTTGTTTAATCTTAATATAATAGTCTTAGTTTCCAAAAGAAATTTTAAAGGCTTTTACATCTTTAATATAGTTTCTATTAAGATAAAATTATGTGGGCGTATATGAATATATGGGAACGGGTCAACTCGTCATGATTTTTTTTGACAGGGCTTTCGTAACGAAAGTCGTGTCAAAAAAACGTGACGAATTGATACGTTCTCGAATATATTATCAAAGAAACAATTAGTTGACTAACATCAGATTATTTAACTAGTCTCACGTTCTTCACTTATTACTAGTATCTCTTTTTTATAAAATGTATACCTAGCATTCGGCTTGCTTTTTGATTTCGTCTTAAACGGGCTTTATGTCTTTCATGCATAAATTGTGCGACTGCACGTTGACTATAACGACTTGAATGATATGATGTTGATAAACCTGATTGTTGTGTATGACGATTTAAACGACGATGTTCTTCATCAACATTATTTTCGAATGATGAACTATGTTCTGATAAATCTGTTGGTACAATAGCAGTATTACCAAGACATTGAACAGATGAATGTAAATGTGATCGATTACGATCAGTTGTTACAGAATTTGGACGTGAATTAGGATAATGAGTACTATTATTAATAGTTCGATGTTGATCTTCAATAATTGCTTTTGTTATAACTGTTTGTGAAGGATTTTGATTTTGATAATAATAATATGATACACAACGTGCTGCTGGTAATGATGATGTACGTGTACTATGACGAGCTCGAACTAAGTGTTGTTCTTCTTCTTGATTATTATTATTTGAATCATGTTTTAATCGATTATCTTCAATTCCATCATTACAAAAACGTTTTTGTCCTGTAAATGTTGCTGTTGTGGCATTTCGAGATGAATAATGATAAGAAGCTGCTGATGATAATGTTCTTACTTTTAATAAATTAGTATTTATATTTCTAGTAACTGTTGCTGATCGTCCTTTAGATGTAATATGATGATATTCATTCGCATGTTTTCGAGTTATTGATACTTTATTTATTACAATGGGTCTTTCATTGGTACGTAAAGATTCTTTGTTAGTTGATTTTCTTGTTTGACTTCGTTGAAAATATTTATAAATAAGAGAACGTAATGATGTAAATGACATAGATATTGATGAACTGGTATTTTTACTATTCCGAGTATGATCACCAAAGATCGATGTTGTGTTGCCTGTTATAACGGATGTTTTCAAATCATTAGACGATGTACTCATATCGATTGTGTCCCAAGTACCTCGTATCTATAGAGAATAAAACAAAACAATATCATTGTAAGTGATCTATTAATTTAAGTATGACTAATTTTAATTTTCTTTTTGACTTATTTAATAAATAATAAGAACGGATGTTTTTTTCAAAAACTCTTTTTGAGTACACTTCAAATGAAAGAGTAAATTACGTTTATAAAATATTACTTATTATTTTTCTTTTGTATATAATTATTACTGGAAGTAAAGAAGAATAAGAAATTTTATACAGGAAATTATTTAGATCTTTTTTTTTAAAATATAAAACAAGGTGATAACAAATTTCCTTAAGCATGTAAAGTCATGATTCATATCGGATATCTATATCTTTTGTTTAATATATAATCTAGGAAATAAAATTCAAACAACTTACTAATACTTCAATATTTTTTATATTCACGATGATCCGTGAATAACAAGCAAGCATAAAGAATAGTGGTATATAGTAGAAAAGTGAACATAATATAAGTATAACAAATGGAGGTGCTGGATGTACACAGGATGGTTCATTTCTATTATAACGGTGCGCAATAAATATTGAACCTGGCCATATGGCAAAGGGAATAGCCCATGAACTGATTATAAATATTAATATAGATGAATAAGAACGATTACGTAGATGAAAATAAGGTGCTAAAAAAGAAACAACGTCATTCAACAAATAGAAAAAAATATTGAAATAAAATACCAGTTAATGCCCAATATCGATCTAAAGCCATAGAAGCAAGAGTAAGAAATGATGCTGTTGAACATGTAAAATCAATTGCCATCCAGACATAACAAAGGCGATAATCATATGGCCAACGTAAATGTAATGAATGTACTATCATAAGTGGCATGACAAATAAGCCAACAAAAAAATCTGCCAGACATAAACTGACAATAAAATAGTCAGAATAAGATCGAGCATGAAGTCGAAATTTAACTGAAAGTAATACTAATCCATTTCCTACAAAATAAAATAAAATCACGTTTACTTTTTTTTTTCGATTAGGTCAAAGTAACTTTTAAATAACAAACCTAATATAGTTAGAAGAGTAATCACACTGCATAAAGTAAGCACGCTGATTGTTCTAAAAGACCATATCCAGTCAGGATTTTCAGTAATATTTGAATTATTACTAATAGAAGTCATGCATAAATTTCAAATGGCAAATTAAATAATGTATCTAGGTCAATTTACAACTATAATTCTATAGAAATCGAAAGATTTCATAGAAATTCTTATATTAATAATAACGAGACATTATAGTATGGATTGTGTCGAATACTAAATGGTACGACAATAAGGATAATCACATTAGAGGACGGATATAGATAATTCGTCGATCTGGAAAGAAAAACACAAAAACATTAACAGCAGGTAATTTTAAATAGATTGATTGAGAAAAATTCCTAATATTTCTTACTAATGAAAAAGAGAAAACTACACGGGTGATGAATGGAAACTACGTAGTGGATAGAAACGCATGTAAAAGAGACGATGTGAGATTACGCATTAACAAAAATTAATGTTGAGCTGCTTAGTCTTTTCTTTTTTCTCTTTCTTTTCTACTTGTTGTAATAAAAAAAGAAGAAGAAAAAGCAAGAACGATATAGAAAAATGTATAGAGTATAAGTAGTAACTTCATTAACTGAAATACTCAATATAGAAATATGAAGCATTTTTTACATCTTTTCTTATTATCATGACAAGAAAGGAAGATAGAAAAGTAATGGAATTCTCTATTGTACTTTTCATTGAAATACTACTTTGTCTTTTTTCTTTTTTTTTTCTTTAATATGTTGAAGAGACTTATTGAGTAGTACAAGTAGTAGACAGATATCTATCATTTTTTATTGAAGCGATCATGGTCCTAGGTTTTTTTATCGTTTGATAATATCATTTTTCTTAATGACTATTATTATCATCATAAGAATCTACCTGTCACTAATCGTTAATGAATAAGATTGATTTTTAAAAAGACGTGAGACAAAATATCAAAAAACAAATGTGTAGAAACATCGACGAGAGAAAAACATACTGGTAGGGATTATTCTGATTTCGTCATGTATCAAGATGAAGCATCCGATTGATAATGTATGTGTTAATTTAATATAAACTTTCAAGTGTAAATAAGACGGTTTCTCGTCTTGTTCGTTGTCTCACAACTCTATAAGTACTTCAGAAAAGATTTATTGACAAATCATTCATGTTTGTTGTTGATTTTATCTCTATGCTAGAAATCGGTCAAAGGAAAAACGAATCTATCAATACAATTCGGACAATACTATGGATTTTGAAAAAGACTAATAAACTATGATTATTTATAAGAATGAAAAAAAAAGCTTGAAATCTCTTTAAAAAAATGAACTTGCCAGTAAATTGTAAGTCATTCTTTGCTTGAAAAGTCTATAGACAAGCTGAAGAGGAAAACGTAAATTAAGTGTATAGACAAACGTGTGTGTACTAAGATGATGGAACTACATGCGTAATAAAGTTCACCAATCAAATACTACGAGTATTTGACGAGTCTGAATACAAAAATGATGTTGACTTCTTTTTTTGAGGATGTAACAATTGAAACAAAAACAAAATGAATGAAAACTGCTTGCTTATGCATGTCTTAGTACGAGACAGGAAATGAAATTAGTTATAAAAATAATAATACAAAAATCTACATTATCGATTTGATTTAGTCATCGTGTTATTACGCATATTAGTAAACTAGACATATACAAAAACAGATAAATTGAACTAAATGATAATTATCATAAAATTAACTACAATTCTGAGTTTTTCTAAAAAGGAAGCGTAATATGATATTTTTTTTATAACAGGTACTTATTACTTTTTGTTTTTTAGCCAGACAGTATATTTACATCACAAAAAGAAAAACGTCATTGATTAGTCTGCACGAGTGCGGAATCTTTAGGTTTTTATATATAATGCACTTTTTCTTGTCTAAATGAAACAAAATTACTAAAATGTCATACTGTATTTTCAGTCAATATATTGAAGAATCTTGTGACGATGGAAATATATTTTTGTAAATGACAAATCTCTTGGGTTTTGCTATGTATATATGTCAATGGTGGATGTTTGTGTGCTTCACTAATTTACTAGCAAATAATAACGATTGCTAAAAGTTAGAAACTATAACAGAAGAAGAAAAAAAAGGAATGGTGTATGACGATAGATCAACAACAATGGCGCCTAAACTCATTCTATTATACAAGCGAACTACTAATCGACGTACTCAATTTATTTTTTCTACATCGTTTCTTCTATTACCATTTCATTTAAGAACATTAGAAAGAGAATAGATGCACTTGCCGGTAAAATGGGTCCATCTTTATTATTGATTGTTACTCTACCTTACATTAATAAATGAGGAGAAAAAAAAATCATATAGTTTTACAAGCATGTCAAAAGCAATGAAAACTCATAAGACTATCTTTGCTACACCAGTACATATCTACATATATAAATAATTAATTATATTTTGTTTGTCATGCTCTCAAGAATAGGCAGAAAAAAAATCAAAATAACATGCATGCAAAACGTCATTCCATTTGTTTATGTGATGAAGGCAAGTCATATAGATAGACACATGAATTGATTCCACATTCAATTATAGAATACATGCATCTGATCAAACAATCAGATATTTATATCTAATATACTTGTTGTCAATAGAAAAGCGCTTATTTTCTCTGAAAAAAAACTTCTTTTGAATGTCTATTCATATAATGGCGATATGCTTCATAGAATATTCTGATATATACGGGGTTTTTCTTTGACATTTAATTATAAAATATGTATATCAATGTCAACTACAATCAAAAAACATGCATATATATATTCATATAGAAGATTTATGTGATCTATAGTTTTCATGTAAATTATAAAACAAATAAAAAGATTGTTAAATAGTTCCGTGGGATTTTTACATACTTAACTATTTACATTTATTATTTTTTTGCTGACGTCATAGATAAAATCTTCATTCTATATGAAATAATATTTTATTTATATTTTGAACTTTTTTTTTTTTATAATGACATGTTTTCTTTTTGTCTGTATAAAAAACATTCTTTTCACTTTACTCGATATTTATTTATTTAAGTAAAAGAAGTAGATATAGAAAGAAAAAAATAAGACAAAAGAAAATTTTTTTTTGTTATTATCGACAATTAAAATTAAGTTGAGTTGGATGTGAATATGCACGTGTCATTTCAAGTTTTTTCTTTCGTTGAATATCAATTGGAAAACAATTCCAAAACCGAATTGTTTCATCAGCTGACAGACTAACAATTGGATTTCCTCTGGGACTCATTATTACCGATAGAATTCGTGATGTGTGTCCTTATAAATAAAATAAAAAACGTTATTAAAATATTAAAAAAAGTAGGAACATTATGATCTTTACCACGCAATGTATGACATTTTTCCATTGATGGATAATGCCAAATACAAAGATCATTACTTGGATGACCTTGACCAGTTATAATTTGTTTATAATCTGTTGACCAAAGAATTGATGAAATCTAAAATAAGAAGGATTGTTTTTTCTTTATAATATAAATCTATTTTAATTAAACTTGTGATTCTGTATCAATAGATTGTTGACATGTTCCATTGTTATTATTCCAAAAACGTAAATAACCATCGGAATGACCACCGCCAGTTGCTAATAATTTCGAACCTTCCCATGGACACCAAGCAATAGCCTTGAATAAAATTATGAAAATAGAATTATCTCTTTTTTTTGAAATTACTTTAACAGCTGCTTTATGTTCTTTAAAATGCCACAAAGGTTTTGTACGCGAATTTCCTCTTGTATTATTATCATCAGTTGGTGGTAATAATGATGAAAGACCGTCACCAACTGTTCCATTGTTCATATCTCCATTTGAATACCATTGATGAAAATCCCAAACACAAACAGTATTATCATTACTACCACTAGCTAAATATCGTCCATTAGGACACCATTTCAGACCACAAATTTCTTGACGATGATGTTGGAATTTAATAATACATTCTTTTTGGCGTACATCATATAAAATTATATCACCTGTATTACGTGTACCACTAGAAAAGCAAAAGTTGTTAGACTTCTAATCCTAAATGAATAGAAACGTTGGACTATCATGCAAAAACTATAGTTTTATTATTAAGATCAGTAATAATCTGGAGATTTTTTAATCAAATCAGTTTCATTGTATTTTAAATATAGTTTTTATTAATGAAATATAAAACCAACGGCTTGTTCTTGACAGCAAGGTTAGACTAATAGTTAAAATAGAAACTTTAACCTTATAGTACGCTTACAGTACTGTCTAAAATAACTATGTCTTTTTTCCTTATTATAAAAAGAATCATTATAGACAAATATTTTTCTGCTCTAATTATTATATTTGTTTGATGTTATAAATACTATGCAGAATTATACGTCATATGAATAAAGAAAAGTTCCTATAATACAAAATAATATTTAGAATATGTAGTACTGCATTGGATTTTCATATAGAAAAATTCCGAAAGGATAAACACATTTCACTTTCAAATAATTGAGCGATATTTACAGTTAATGTAAACATATCCCTAATAGTATATGAAAAATAAATTTTCTTTTACCAAGCAATAACATTTTGATTCCATGCAAGACTTGGGATTCTATCATCGTCATCAAGCATATTATTACTAATTAATTTTCGTTTGCATGTTTGTTTCTTAACATCATATATGTGTACTTGTTGACAAGATGTTCCAATAGCAAGATAAGGTGCTTGATTGTGCCATGAAACACTTGATATGTATTGTGTTTGTTCATCATCATCTTCATCATCATTTGATTGAAGTTCAAGTAATTTAGTTACATTACCGGTAGCATCGTTCCAAAGGAAAACACAATTTAATAAAGCAACAGCAATCATATTTAATGTTTTACCCCAATCAATTAAATTTAAATCTAATTTAAAATAAGAAGATTTAAGATTTTAAATAAAATTATATTTACAAAAATCATCAACTAAATCAGGTGCATCAAGAATGCGTTCTGGTGTTGAACTGATATATCGTTCTTTTGATGTGATTGTTAATGCTTCGATTTGTCTAGCAAGATCACATGGATCTAGTAAAATTTGTTATTTATATCTAATTGAAATAAATCACATACCTATTGGTCTGGGTTGAAGTGTTTTAACACCAAAATTATAAATTCGTCGATTTTGTGGCAAAAAATGTTCAAGTAATTCCATTGTTTTCTTTGCTGAATTTGTTTGTACTTGTTGATTTGTTCGTTTTTTAATACGACGTTGTTGACTGATTAAAGTAATTTGTTCGTTATTTGATGATGTTACATGAGACTTGTATTGAAGATTTCCAGAAACAAGCATATCAAGTGCAAAATCACAATCAAGATCAATACGACGTGGAATAAATCTAATTAGAATAAATATGATTTATAATAAATCAACTGTGCGAAAATAAAGCTCTCGAGAGAATGCACACAGGCCATAAGGAATTCTCAGAATAAATGATTCATTTTAGATTTTGGAGATTGATCAGTTAACTTCAAAGCTACATATATATATAAAATAATTTATTACCTATCACCACGTAAAACGTTAGGTACATCTCTTCGAGCACGTACAGACCATGCTTTTGGTTTTTTGCTTGAAGATATTCTTGCATCATCTGCCATAGCAAAATGATTAGTACGTGAAGAATTATTTACATTATCATCATCATCATCATGAAATGGACTACGAATAACACGTCGATTGATTTCCAACAAGCTAAGACCTATACGATATTTAAAATAAATACTGAAAACGTTCTTCAAAAGAAAAACATACTTCGTTCCATAGGAAATCGTTTTGGAGTTAACATGCCGATATGTGTCATTTGTGGTATTTCTTGTTATAGATCATAAACTGTTTAACTAGTCAAATATAGTTGTGTCACACAAAGAGCTAGAGAATGAATCATTGATCTATTCTTTTATTGGATAAATTTGAAAAATGAGGAAAAAAATGACATAGTAAAATAATGGCTCGAAAGTATCAGGAAATTGACAAAGAAATTCGAAGAATTGAAGGACAACTTCTCGTTGCAAAACAAATATGTCGAGAAAATGTATTTATATATCTTTTAAAAAAATATATCAAAAATATTTATTTTCAATAGGTTAAAGAAATCAATCATTTAAAAAGCCAACAAAAGAATGATTCTATTCTACAACAAATAAACGATCTCTTATCAATTAAATCACTTAATTCCGATGAACATGCCGATCAATTTAATAGATTAGTAAGTAGAACAAAAAAATTCTTCTGTATACGATTTTTTTGTCATTAGCTTCATTTAGTGTATGAACAACAAACCGTTAGTTTAGATAATACAATACAATATGATGAACAAGAAAAAAAGGTATGATCTGATCTTAACAAGACAAAAACCGTATTCCGATATAAAATTTCATTTTTAAGAATAACTCTATTCGTTATATATATAAATCCCCGTAGGTTTTATTAAATTAATAAAGCTCTTCATGTCTAGAATGAACAGTGCAATTCATTACTTGTTAATCTTTCATTAAATATTGCTGAACTTGAATCAATATTTGATAATGCCAAAACTTTATTTACACAACCAATTACATCCGTTAATATGTTCAATAGTAAGTGAAATGAGCAAATAAATATTTATATGAATTAATTCATTATCTTTAGATAATACGTCACTTCAAGAAATTGCAGATGATCAGCTTTCTGATACTTATATTAAAGAACGAGATTCAATTCAAATTTATGACCTTCAAAAACGAGTTGAGATACTACATAAAAGACTTGCTGATACTGATCAATGTGATGATTGTTTCATACAATAAAAAGAGTTCTGTTTTTTTTCTCTCTAAATAATAAAGCGCGTTAGATATTTTCATTTTTTTTTTTCGTTTGTAAAATGTCTGATTCTAGAAATAATGATTGGCAAAGATCAACTGGTGAGTATAGAATGATTTTACATTCAGTTCATATATAAAAATAAATGAATTTACGGAAGATTTATATTCATATATCGATTTTCTTAGCATTAGCATTTACAGGTGGTGGTCTATGTGGTTATTTAATTCGTTCAATACGTCCTATTGCTATATTAACATCAATGATAACTGGTGCTGCACTTGGTTCTTTAGCTACATATGAATATTTTGATAACGAACAAAAACATTTATCTTGTCAAAAATTACCACAAATTAATAATTTTCAGATTAAAAAGCAACACCAAAATGAATATTTTCCGAAATAAAAATACGTTATCGTCACATCGATTTATCGTATATATATAAATGGATGTTTATAAGAAACAAAAAATAAACATTAACAGACACACACTGTTCAAGACAAATAGAAAAAGAAAAAAAAATTTTTTGGTTTTAATATTTTGTTCAAAACAATTAACGATCATTTACATATATTTGTAAATATATTCATTCTCTACATTAAGTAAAAATTAGTCATGATACTATACAATTGATTTATCAGACATCTATATATATATATATAATTTCTCTATTGTTTTTCTTTACCAATGTGCATTATGTATATCAGCTACTTTTGTAAGAAACTCTGCATGACTTGCGTATAAGGGCGTTTCCGAACCAAGATCATGCCAAAAAGCTTTTGAAGCATCACTACCACCATGAACTTCAATTAATGCCAAATGTTCATTATTTCCATCATGAAAATTGTACGCTAAAAAGATTCAAATCGTTTTATATTTGCTAACTATAGACTTATGTACTTCAAGTTCGAATTTGTTCATGTTTCTATTTTTTCCTTCCTTTCATAGATTTTATTTACATAACCTTCACATAATTTATAATCAGTCATTATTTTTGCAAAAGAAACACTTCAAAATTGAGAATTTATTCAGTAGACAACTTCGTCGAAAATCATTGTTAAAGAAATTTTATTTTCAGTATACTATCGGACTTTTATAAACGTTAATTAAATTTCCAACGAGAAAAATATCCGTCAACTATTAAAATCTATCAAAAAAAACGTTGTTTTTTCATAAATATTGATTATGTATCTAATAACAGACATCATGATATGTATTTACAGACACTCGATATAACTCCTAATTAAAGTCTATAAAAATAAGAGCTATTTTTTTGTATTCTCACCTGTTGTTTCCATCCAGCTATTATCTGTATTTCTAAAAAAAGAATAAATCGACTGATTATAAAATAATTATATGAATTATTTTAAATACCTTGGATCATCAACATAACCACAATATATTCTAATTCCACCATTTTCAAAAACATCTTTTATTGTTGCTAATAAATTATGTTTACTACGTTCATCTAAATCTGGAAAATTAAGTGTTTCTTCATGAAATTCACGTTGTAATGTGTCAGTAACTTTTTCTTTTTTTTCAACCATTCCACCTGGTATAGCATATTCATTTGTATCTTTACGAAGTATACAAACAAATTCTAAAATTTGTTTTTGCGTTCTAGGATGCACCATTATTTGACCATTTTGATCACGTTTCCAACGTGTTACTATTGGATCAGCAGCATGATTTGGACCGAAATGACCTGAGAAAAATAAATAAAATTTTCTTTTCATTATTTTTAAATAAAAAGTATACCAAGATGTCCTCGTCCAGTTAAACCAGTACGTCCACATGGATTTTGTGGTACACGTCGAACAACTTTATATGGTCCATGATAAGATCTTCTATCACATAAGCGATCATCTAAATTCCATGGTATTTCTACTTTTGGATCATCTCGAGGATCTTTATCAACATATTCTTTGGTGGATGTTTTAACTTTTTCCGATGTAAATTCAACCGGTTGATACTCATACGAGGTTGACCAATTTATTTTATTATTTGGTACAACTGCTCGATATACTGCTGGTTGATCTTTTGTACCTGTACGAGTATATTTTGCATTAACACATGTGTTTTCAGATTTCGATGGATCACATCCTTGACCACAATTACGACATTTATGATGTGGGGGAATACGATATACTTCACGTTGATCGATACGCGTATTCAAATGAATATTGAAACGCGAAAGAAAATTACCCATGTTTTTTATTCAGATATGTAATGAATAGTAGAATAATAACTGTAATATGATTATCATCTAAAAAACATTTTCCATGTAACACATGAAATTTATTCCTATGCTTTCGGTTACTATGGGCTTCTATATATTCAAGTGTTTGTACGGTTATGTATGACGTCACATCCCTTATTCATCTTACCTACTGACGTTAATCGCCTACACGTGTATATAAAAAATAAAGGTTGTTTTGTTTCTCAAACGAAAAGGAATCAACTAAAGACAAGGTTTTCTTCTATCAGGTGTTTTATTCATTAGAAAACATTATTCACTGTTTCATTTTATCTTATGATGTGTTGCTAGGTAACCAAGAAAAAAACTCAGAGAAAAAAAGAATTTCTCAAGAAATTTTTCCGTTCTGTCATATCTAGAAGAAAAAGAAATATTTTTTTTTTTTGCTTTCTTTTTTATTGTATACATCTTGTGCTTGTATATCACAGAAAAAGAAAAGAAGGCAGACTACAAAGAGGTGTGGACCATCCATTGCATACAAAAAAAAAAGAACAACAAAAGAAAAACAAACGAGATTCTTCATCATAATAATAAACAGAAAAAAAAGTGAGAGTACAATTTATTCGAACTGAATTAATCTTCATTACCCAAACATAATATTTAATTCACTGTATTCAGAAAAAAAAACATTTATATATATAGAGAAAGAAAAATTTATAATTGCTTTATTATAAACGAAAAAAAAAAAGATATAGCAGCCAGAACAAAAGAAAAAATAATGATAAGAATCAGTTTAAATTATTAGAAGAGAATGTGCAAGAAAAAAATTTCGAAAGAAAAACTTTATTTATTAAATGCTGATGCAACAGCCCACATAACATCCATTTTTGAATCATATTTACTTGTTTCTTGATCAGGATCAAGATCAAGTAATTCACGTACATGTTTCATAGCTACTTCATAATCTTCATCTGATAAAGATGTGAATGCATTTTCAAGAACATCTAGAAAACAAAATATACAAAAAATTCTATATGGATTTATTTTTCTTCTTACCACTTGAATGTGCAAGATAGATCAATGCTAATATACGTCTATCTATACGACGTGGATCATTTGGCCAACGTGTTAATACACTATCTTGAAGTTTTTTTATTAATTTCATTTTATGTACGTTATCATTAAGTGGATGTGTTGTCATATCAAATAAGAAAAAATTTTGTTTTTCTGTTGTACATATTCCTTTATCAACAAGATTCTTTGCTAAACGTTCACGAACATTACGTAGTTGATATTTTAATTTTAACGGATTCCAACATTCACCTAGAAAATAATAAACTATTTTATATGAAAAGTAATTCAAAAAGATTGTGCTCTATTGATACGAGTACATTTTCATGTTCTTCTATATTTAGATTGGCCTCAAAAGGTACACAATTTATTACGATTCTCAATAATTTTCAAATAAAAAAAAAGAACTACGATACAATCCTTCTTCGAAATAATACTAGTACATACAAAAAGTACGAATAACACTAATTTGTCCTTTTTATCATGTTATTGATCTATTATTTACTGAATACCGCCTCCGCTTGAAATGCATATAATGAAAAGTACAAAAAGTGTATTCATTTAATTCAGGACTTTTGAGTATTAAGTAAATAAGTTAGCTTTTATAATCAATCGCAACGAAGAAAAGAAATAAAACTGAGATATTCTAATACATATTCTAAATTAAACGAAATTGTAAGTGGAAATTTTGATGAACTACATAGTACTTTGAGCTGTATTCTAATGAACAATTTAAAATTTTGCATACCACTAAGATATTCAATCCAGGTTTGTACTGTTTCAGGTGGTTGTGTTTCTTTGATATGTCGTAATGATTCATCAAGTAAAACATCTCCTGTTGCTGTATCATCAAGTAATACAACTTTACGATTAGCTAATGTTCGACGACGTGCGCCAGTCTTTTCGAGTTCAACACGACCACGAAAACTTAATTCAGTTAAAATACAACCACGTAAACCTGATGATATACAATCATTCCAAAATGATGTATAACCCTATGAAAGAAAGAAAAATAAATGTGGTTTATTTCTTTTTTTGTTAAATTTTAATTAACAAACTTCTCGATCTTTTAAACCAAGTAAAAGTACTTCTTCCATAAGTGTAAGACGTGTTTCTTTATCATCATCATTATCTAGTTCATCATCTTTATTTCGATCATTATGATCATTGTCATTTGATTGAAATTGATTATTACTTGCTGATTCGGTAAATGTTCCACTAGAACTTGATGATGCTGGTTTAACAACACGTCTTGTAATTGTAGTCATTTTTTATTATCCGAAAAAAAAGAAATTGTTTTTTTTCTAAAATATAAATAAATATACTATCAATCAAAGTCATCTAGTAAATAATTTAATGATACATATTCAAATGAAACTAATCATTTAGTTGTTTTTGTTTATTTATTTTTCTATGGAACATATTTATGATGTAGGAATCAATAAAATGCAAGAGCGCATGATCTGTATATTTGTTTTGTTCATCATTAAAATACAGGCAGACATTAATACAATGAGTATGAGTCATTCATTATATTTTTAGTTTATATTAGTGTAGAGTCACTAAAAGGTAATGACAAATATTTTTTTTTTCATAATAATAATTTCAAAATGGACGCAATGGGAAGGAAGTACAGAAAGGGTAATGATAACTTTCGGTAAATAACGACATCTATAGGACACTAGATGAAGTCTACTATATATATAATTTCTGTGTACGTGATCTAAATAAAAGAAATATGAATACTAGAAAGTATAATTTTACTAAAGAAATATTTATTATATATGATATTATTGACGAGCAGACTGTACTTGAAATAATGAGTTTCCTTGAAATAAATGAAAGTCTACATCGAAAAATATCTTCGTTATAATCGGTTCGACAAGTGAAATATATGTTCATAGTTTAGATGAATTGAAGTTGAGAATCATGAGGTATTTTATCTACCGAATTATTATCGGTATGGTTAGATGAGTAGAGTTAACTATTAAATTTTTCAGAATAATAACTGCAATGAAACTGTCGCATATGATTCAAGATCATCATTAGAATCGATTATCGAATGTATATTCTATCAGCATGCTATGTCTTTCTATCGAATTCTAGCTATATTGCATAAAATTAACTGAACAACACTGGAAGATTTATCTACCTGATCTTCTATCAAATTATGCATTTATATGAAACACATAGGAAACTATTCAGATCGTCATATCAGAACTAGAATACAGATTTCATTTCTTTTCCTGTTCAATTGTCAAACTGTCATTAGTAACAAATAGTAACTAAATATTACTACATTTTTTGTTTAAACTGACTTTTTACGTACCACTACAGATAGATTAATTCTATAATATCTCGATCCATTGCCAGTATATCAAACAAAAAATAATAGTGACAGAAACTGTATCGTATTTCTAAATAAAATACTCATTTGGCTGCAATAACTTTTATCGTAGCAATGAATAAAAATCTGTTTAATCGAATCATATAATGAATTGTAATTTAATCGAAAATTTATGTATCATGGTTAAACCTTTCATATATTTTGTTATTTGTAAATCAAAACAATATTTTTAACCAATTAATCTTTTAATAGAATGTCTAAATAAT
Organism: Adineta steineri; assembly: GCA_905250115.1. Taxonomy (NCBI): domain Eukaryota; kingdom Metazoa; phylum Rotifera; class Eurotatoria; order Adinetida; family Adinetidae; genus Adineta; species Adineta steineri. The sequence goes on along the minus strand of CAJNOI010000008.1, from coordinate 629,172 downwards.
CAAATATGAGAAAATAACTTTACACGATCGTCTTGATTCATTTTCGTATTCTATATATTTTCATTAATAAGCCATTTTATCTAAATCGAAAGTTTGTGTGCATCTGCTATGTAGCCAATTATTTTCTTTCATCTTCACAGTAGCAGGTGAGAAGAAAAAGGAAACGTAATCAAATCCAAACTAGATCGATTATTAAAATCACAAGTTTATCTCAACCAATGTATAGTTGATAACACTAAGATCTACAAAAAAATATATATCCTCTATTCGTTATTGAATTTTCAATGCGAGTGAATATTCAGTTTCTTCGTTATACACACATCTAGTTGCTTTTTAACACCTCCATTCATTCCTTTGAGACTAGAACTCAATTAATTCTTACACATCAGTAGGAAATCAACTGTGTGAAAATTCATGTTAAAATATTGTTTTCTTTCAATTGCTCATAATAACTATACAACTATTTCCTATTTCAAATGTGTTATTATGAGAAACCGGATGATATATGAAAAGGAAAACAAAAGAGATAGTTTTTTTCTCTCTCTCTCTCCTTCTCTCTAACGACCATGTCCATCTGCTTGTACATCATCGCAATGTTTAGCTCGTTATGACACCTTTTCTTTTTCTAAACGATGGACGAATAAAAAAAAGAAATTAGTTGAGCATCTGACGACGAATTCTTTCCTTCCTTCTTCAATTATGTCAATCGATAGAATAAATTCACACACCTGTCTTAACACTCATTCATTCATATTATAAAAATGATTCATGTACGTATCGACAATCATCATTCAACTGCAGTTGATATTTATGTTAATATTTCTGAAAAAAATATGATTACTTCATCATCACCTATCTCATCCAATGATGAACATATTTATGATCATTTAGTTCATAATGAAAATTATCTTCCACGACAATCGAAAATTGTTAAAAATCGAACAGATTCAAATCAATCAATAAATAAAAAAAATTATACACTTCAACAAGTACTCGACAATGTTGAAACTATACAAAAACAATATGAAAAAGTTATTCATACACGAACAACATCATCTACATCCACATGTTTCTTTTCATTTAAACAAATAACAAAAATATTAAAAAATTTACGAACAATAAAAACAACAAAAACAAATGAAGAAATAATTGAAACAAGTTATTCGGAAAATAAATCGCCATTTATATTTGGTGGTGAAACTTTACAATGGATTGCTTTACCACAAGATGATGATGCTGATCATATTTATGAAAATGAATTTATTCAATGATTACGTTTGGATTAGACATATTTAACATACCGGTGATTTCGTTTTTGTGTACATATTTCTTTCTCTATATAACATAATAAATAACAAGAAATAGATATATGCTGTCATCAGAAAAATTATCCGACTTCGATATATGTGTAGGAATGACATAATCATCAGAAGATATACTTGATTCATAAAAAATATATTTCGCTAACATCGATAATAGAGGTAACTGTGAGAATGTGAATAGGGTGTCAAGATAGACATTTATACTTGAAAGTATATATTTTTATTGATACCATTTATTTTGGAATGGTACTGCTATTAAATAAGATCATCAAATAACTATTGAGAAGATGAATGCATTAATCGATTGAACTACTCATTCACATGAGTATTAGTATGCTCAAAATAAAACATACAATCTATGAAATTTGTAATAGCAGTTGTTCATGACATTAAAACAGTGGGATGTACGATACCGTTAATTACATGTCTCGTATGTAATATGGCGAGCTCTTTCCATATATCAAAAACAAATATCCTGCTGTAGTATTTAAAAGACACAATATTTCATTGACTGAGGTTATACTGAATATAGCTGTCATTAAAACAAGCATGTATTAAATTTCAAAATATGTCATTAACAACTTGTCTTACTTAAATATTCTAATAGTCATGAAGCAGAAAGAGAATATTTCTATTTTTCAAGATCTAAAAGGAATGAATCTATCCTACCCCGACAGACAAGATCTCTAAAAAAACGCGTTCAAAATTCGTAAATACACCGTTTTTACGGATTCTTAACGCGTTTCTGCGCAATTTTTTGGAAAGCGTTCTACTGCGTTAAAATCTACTCAGTATTTACTCGTTGAAACGCGGAATTCGACATGGTTTTACGCGTTATTTTGTGAGTTTTAACGCTTTAAGCACAGATTATCGACGCGTTAACCGCAGTAGACAAGCTAAGGGAGATAAAAATCGTAGAAATGTGCGCTTTTCCAGATTTTTTTTCGTTAAAATTTCAAAATTTCTACGCTGTATTTCTCTGTTTCTTTCTGAGTTTTGTCTGTCTAGGTACAGGTGTATTTCTTGTATGAGAAATTCGATATATCAGTTGTGTATAGTGTGTAATCATTTTTCATACAAAATCAATGATTTAACTTAGAATCTTAGTTCTAGTACATAAAAATTATATTAATTTCACTAGTGAATACTTTTTATTTTGAATTACTTAGATTTTTAATACTTTTCTTCTGGCAAGGGAAATTAAAAAAATATGATTAATGTATTAAGAATATTCTTCCTACAGTCAAATAATCTGATGTCTCATATCATATAAGGACAAATTTTATATAGATTAAATTCATTCAATGTCAAAATCGAAAACTTAGATATATTCATTTCTTTCACTTGATGTTTATCATTAGTATTTGAAAAATAATTGCAAGTCATACTTTTTTTTCATATTTAAATATAAGACATCTTGGTAGAATGAACACGTCGAAGTCTATAGAAGCAATTATTAATAAGCATTATGTCTGCATCGAGAATTTTCTAGATTAGTCTGTTATTTTATGTTTAGAATATAGGACATAACAAAGTATCGTTAAAAAAAACTAGATTAAAGGGTACTAGTTATCCGCAAAAACAAAATGTTGATGAGATTTATATGACTTACAGCTCAGTTTTTATTATCGTTTTACAAAGAATTTTGTCTGAGTACAAGCTCAAGAGTTTTGCTTAGAGCAACCTGTGACATTGTAATAAAACCTTAGCCTGCAAATTTCACCCACGTCCTGTTTTTGTAATAGAATATTATCTGTATGTTTAAAAGGCTTTTGTAAGATTTTTCATTGAACTTCTTTGAAAAAAAAAATTGAACTAATTAAATTGATGAAAAGATGATGACAAGATAAATTAGTTTTATCTGACATACATCAAATTGATGATTATTTGCTAATTTCTTTTGACATAATCATCTTTCCCATTGAATATAATATTAATACGTAATTTATATCTTCTTTCCTCATTAAAAACAAAGAAAAGAAAAGTTTCTCTGAGCCAAAAAAAGAAAAACGGATATATAGAAAATGATTCATTTATTTCCGCCATTCTTCATTCTCTTCATTGTATATAATCAACCAACCACTAGTCGTCCTCTTTTTCTACTTTTAGTTATCCAAACTACTACGTCTTACTTTTTCTCTTTCTTTGTTAAATAGAAGTGATAGAACAAGATTCTTTCATCTTCAAGTTTAGTTTCTTTTTCTGTATCACTAACATGGAAGGTAAGAATACTAAGAAAAAATAGCCTTTTTTTGTTATAAAATGAATCTATTTTAATTCTTTCAAAAGGTTGTCCACGTCTTCCTGGATTAGGTTTCGATTTAAAACTATCCATTGAATCAGTTAATTTATGTGAAAAAATTCCCAATGTAATATATCAATTCTCTACAAAAATTAGTATTGATTATTTTTCTTATTTAGTATATTAATACTCATTATGAAGAAAATGGTGAAAATTTTACGAATGAATGTGAACAAATGAATCGTCTTCGACAAGTAATTTTCTAAAAGCGAAAAGAAAGATAATAAGTTTTTGTTTGTTTATTTAAGACTTCTATCAGTTGTTCAATAGATGAAGTTGGTGTACAAATTCTTAAACGTTATTATTGTCAATTACAGTTATTGTCTAATCGTTTTCCTATGTTACCTGATACAGAATGTTCTGTTCGATTTACTTGGTAAAATGATTTAAAAGTAAAAGAATATTTCATATTTTTTTTTATAGGGAAGATGCATTTCAAAGAGAAGATAATACATATAGTGATATTCGATTTGAAGAAGCTTGTATATTATACAATATTGGAGCAATGTATTCAAAATTAGGTGCCCATGAATCAAGAAAATCACATGAAGTATATGACGAAAAAGATATTTATTGAATTAATTTTAATTTTATAGAGTATGAAAGATGCTTGTACTTATTTTCGATATTCAGCTGCATGTTTTGAAAAATTACGTGATCAATATACACCGTATTCGTTAGATTTCAGTTCAGATATATTAACATGTCAAGTTGATATTCTTTTGGTAGGAGTTAATCTTTATTTGAATATATTTTGTAATGAAATTTATATTTTAAAGGCACAAGCACATGAAGCTGTACTTGAAAAATCTTTACTCGATCAACGACCATTATCAGTGAATGCTCATATAGCAATGCAAATATCAGAATATTATAAAACGGCACTTGCTAATCTTATGAAACCAGGAATTAATTCAATTGTATCAAAAAAATTTCGAGTAAGATTCGAAAGTTAAAAGATGTGCGTGTGATAAATCTTTCATGTCTGTAACGATTAGGTCATTCGACTGTAAGTTTAATGTAGTAGAGTACAAAGATGTTTTGTGACAGACTAATAATAGCATGTAGAATTCTATGTTTTTCCAGATGTATAAATAAAGACAAACAGGTATATACTGTTAAATCAATAGTATGTTTACTTATCTTTTTTAGGAATGGCGTGTCGCTTTAACATATAAACTATCGTATTATCTTGCAATAACATATTATTGTTGTGGTAATATAGCTGAAGAGAATAAAAAACGTGGTGAAGCTGTTTGTTATTTTGAAAATGCTGTTGAACGACTTAAAGATGGTTGGAAAAATGCGGAAAAAATTTCATCAGACAAAACAACGATATATAAAGATGCACATGCATTTGCCTATGATCTTATTATGGAAAAGTAAATTAAAAATTTATTATTAATCTAAAGAAAATAATTGAATACCTTTATATAGATATAAATCAGCTAAACGTGATAATGACAGTGTCTATTTTGAGAAAGTACCTTCATTATCAAGTTTACCAGCGATACAAGGTAGTTAAATTTGATATTAATAAAAAGAGTTTAATTATTTGAGTTTATTAAAGGAGTTATTGTGGCTAAATCACAAGCATTTGATTGTCATAATCCTGATGTATGTGGAGTAGATATTTTTCAAAAACTAATACCAATGGTAAAGTATATCTTGTGATGAAATGCGAAGTTTTATATAAATTTTGATATTTAGGATATACATCTAGCTGCATCGGAATATAGTGAAGAAAAAGCAAAAGTTTTACGTAAAACTGTTGAATTAACAGTAAACAAAAATCAAGAACTTGAGTAAGAAAATTTATATAGTTCATAAAACCTATTCATTTATTTATTTTAAGAGCTTTTATGAGTTGTTTACAACTAGATCGTATTCCATTAAATAATGACTATCTTCGTTTACCACATGAATTACTTGATTGTTGTGCTGCTGTTGCTGCCCGCTCAAACATGTTGAAAGATTTAATTTCAGCTATGCAAGGTATGTGGGTGTAATTGTATTCTCCTCAAAACTAAATTTTTATCCTATTATAGAACTTAATAGCCACCATTGTAATGTAACTGAACAGATAACGAATATTGAACCACTACTTCAAACCTTTGAATTAACCAATAATTCAATAAAATCAAATAAAGAATATCAAGATTTACAAAATAATGTAAAAAATATTCATGAAATGATGTTGCAAGCTAATGAAAGTAATACGGAATTACATCGATATATGACAACAATGATGGAACATTTGAAAATTCTGAATTTACCGATTGAAGAAATAGAAAAATCTTTACCAACGATAATTGAATTTAACAGTATGAGAACTTTATTTCGTTTGAATTATTTTTTTATTTTATAATTTAGATGAAAATAATAAATCGAAATTATCACGTATTAATGTATTACTTGAAAAAATTGAAACAATGAAAAAACAACGTGAGATATTATTAAATGATCTTCGTAAAAAACTCGATAGTGATGATATTACAAAACTTGTTCTTATGCGACGACAAGAAAATCATAAAGTATAACTTTTCTTTTTCTTAATTCAATTACATAATTATTCATTTTTTTCTAGACTTTATTTATTACTCAAATAAAAAAACATGAAGAACTGATCAATACTATCAAACAAAATTGTACAGCACAAGAGAATATTCTTCAATCATTCACAGAAGCTAATGCAGATATCGCTGAATTACGAACAAAAATAACAAATACATATGAAATGTAAAATAAATCTCTTTGAATATTTCATACATATTGTTTTATTTCTATATTAGTCGTCAACGATTGATTCAAGAATATATCAATTCATTTAAATCATATAATGCTACTCTATCGAAAGCAAATGAAGGAATTGAATTCTATAAGAAAGTAATAGATGTTTTTGAGATCTATTTCAACTATATTTTATTGTTTTTAGCAAAGTACAAAATTGAATTCATTAAATGAAAATTTGATTACTTTACAATCTCGACAGCAACAATCAAAACCTCTAGTAAATTGCCAAATACCAGCTCAGTATAGTACATCGGATTCAGACAAAGATTTGCAAACCATTCCTGATCGACCACGTTTGAAGGATTATTTAGCTGCTATGAAACCTGATACGTGGGGTTCAACAGCAAATCGTTCAACACCTAGAATCGAAGATAATATTTATATGCCGCCACCACCACCACAACCAACAGCAGTATCTCATATGAACAGTAATAATAATTATTATACTAATACAATGCCATCGTCTGGTAATTTGTATTCAAATATGAATGGACAACCTTATACATCTTTACCAAATTTTAATTCATATCAAATGCAGCAGCCGATTCGTTCTGAACTACCGCAAATGCATTATGCACCACCACCACAACCATCAGCTCCAACAATACAACCGCCATCGTCTTTTACATATCAACAACCGATGTATAATCAATCGTATTCATATGATCCAAATATGAATAATCAATCTCAAATGAATTATAATTCTTCTAGTACTCAATCATTTCCTCAACAACAATTCTATCCTTCTCAATCTCAACAGCCAGTTTATCAACCGCCATTACAACATCAATTATCACAACCAACATATCATTCAGGTTTACAACATCCGTCCATGTATCAATCTCAAAATTTTAGTAATTCAAATCAACAATCTGTGTCACATTTACCTACTAAATTTGATCCATATCGTCCACAACCAGTTGGTGCGTATGACATTCCAAATGTACAACAAAATACAATTCCATCACATCTTATTAATCCTCAAGATATCTATCGTCCTGGTGGATTACTTGGAATAAATCAAACACAAATCTCATCATTAAACAATAATAATTATGATCAAAATCAATTTGTGAGATATATTCCTTCTTCTTCTTCAACTGTCTCTTCGTCTTTTGCTAATTTATCAATGAACTAGATTTCGAATGATTTAACTTTAAGGTTATTTTTTTTTAAATAAAATTACAATTTGCATGAATAAAACTGTTAATCCTTTATTTTTTTTTCAATTATTAAATCTAAATCATCGACGTATTGATCCGTATGTTATTGTAAAGAGTACAGCAATTCATATACATACTAATTATTATTATAACACTCATAGAGCTTCTTAGTTTTTTGATTAAATTCAGATTTTTCTTATGTTGATGATAGTGCAAAGTACAATAAAAAATATGTTACAACGCAGTTTATACAGCAACATTGTTCTTTGATTTTGAGTTATGCTCGGTATTTAATCGATATTTGAATGTAGTGATGAATATGAAACATACTAATAAAATGCATATTTTCAAGTATTCATTCTTTATTTTTTCTATGTGGATTAACTATGTATTTTGCTATTTATAATTAAACGATATTATGTTCGATACCATCTATTGTCAGTTGATGGTACACATTTCATATCCCAGTAAATATCTCCCAGCTAAGATTTCGTACATACTTGTTTCTGTTATGAATCGATTTTAAACAAGTCCGAATTATTTTGACTAAAATAATCTCTTATGTGGAGGATGAGTAAGTCAAAAAAACGTTATTGCGTGCATTTTTTTATCTATATCTGAATAAGCTCAAAAGTTTATAAACATGATAGTTTTCCTGTATGAAAATGAATACCATAATTAGTCTTGAATTGCAAATTACAGGTTTCAGATGTATTTATAGAAATATCATTAAAGAAAAGATTCGTAAAAAATGGATTATTTGAATTTATCGATTAGACTTTGATCGATTTCTGCATTAGTATCAAATCTAATATGTTCATTTTTTATTTCATTCCATTGATAATAATTTCCTCGTACTATTTCATTTTCTCTTGTTGAAAATCGTAATTCAAGTAATGAATTGCTACTTCTCAAATATAATATTAATAGATTTGATGAGATTTGAAATAGAAATCTTGGTTGTTTAGTTAATTGAATAGGAATCATTTTTGTATTTGATGATTTTCTGAAATAAAATTCGAATAATTTTACTTCCAATAAATCATTATTCGCGTCTGTAATTGGTAAAATATGTAAATATAAACCTAATTCTTGTAATTGATCATAAATTAACTCGTTTTGATCTAGATCAATCAATGGAATTATTTTATTTTCATTTGTTATTGCAACAAATTCTTTTGTTCGTATACAAGAAATTTTCAAAGGAAGATTACATAGAGAAATCAAATGTTTCATACAAGTTCGTAATTTCCATTCTTGAGCCGTAGTTAATCGAATATCCGGTTCAATTAAACATACTTTTAACCAAGTATTAATTGTATGTGGACGAAAATTTACATCAGTATTTAGATGTATATCAGATACAATCGAATGCCATGATGTACTCGTTTGTGTAGCAACTGTAGTATCCGATGGATCATGTACCATAACACTCATATCATCATCAATTATTGTTGATGATGATGATGAAGTATCAGTGTCAAATGACGGCACACTCATTGATTTGATAAATACAAAAAAATCAAATAATATAATATAACAGATGCGCCGTTTTCCATATAAGAAGAAAAAAACTATTAAAAAAAGCTTGTGAATATTTTTTAGCACAATTTACATATACTATCTATGTTTCACATGATCCAAAATGAAACTGCGTAATTTAATGTTAATATTTGTCCAGAAAAATAGTAGCGCTATATTTTGATATCTTTGTTTGTATTGTCTTCTATATATATTTCTTCTTCTTACATATTAATATCATGTTATGATGATGCAATGTAGTCTTCGTATTGAAACACACCTCTTTCCACACTGCCGTTACTCGATTTATTATGATGGTCTAACAGATTCGACTATTCTTATTTCTTCGTTAGAAACAAGGCGTTCTCTCTATTCTCTCTTTATTTTTCTCTTATTCTTTATATTCGTTCCATATATAAATAAACAAAAGTACATATAATTCGTTTCTTTTCTTTTTCATCGTAAAATAACTAGACACGATTACATTCCTCGATACAGAAGGATTTATATTTTCAAATTAATTCAAAGAACATGTCTCTCAATATTGCTCAAATACTCCAAGATGATTTAATTACGCCTATGGTACGAAAAACAGCTTATGGTCTTGCAACAACATGTATACTTGGTGCTGCTGTTTATGCTGGTTATTGTGTTGCAGCACCGGAAAAACATATTATCCGGCAACATCGCCATCCTGAACTTAATGATCAGGTAGGCTATGCAATCTATATAAAGTCTAATATAGTATTACAATCGAACATGACGTCAGTAATGACCATATGTAGATTGAAAGAAAAAATCTGTTACATTCTTTTTCTGAATAATATTACTGACTTAATAGATATCAATAGCGCACATGGAATGTAACTAAACGTACTCGTTTTAAGACGTTTTTTATTTATATTTGAAAGTACAGATTGTTTTTATTTTGACATGCACATGAAAATAACATTGCAATGTACTTTATCGTAATATGAACAACAATAAGCAAATAAATGGCGAGTACGAGCTCTTTTAATAATGAAATGTATGCAAAAAGAAACAGAATGTGTACCGGAGACACTTGAAGTTTTCTGCAATGAATTCATACAAATATTTTCTTTAATCTATGCTGATATTTATTGTAAAAGCAGACAAAAAATATAGGTATGCAAATTAAAGTCTGTCTCGTGTTGAGTCTACGATCATAATCAAAATTTGATTTACGTCGTTGTATTTCGATATACTGTTTGAAAAACTATAAGGGTTTATGTCAATAGTGTACCTTGATTCGACTAGGTTATTAAGACAAAATTATATTGATGACTCATAACTATTTCTTATTAAACGTAAAAAAATACGGCAGCAGCGACATAAGTAGTCTTACCTGACAGAATTCAATCTTTGACATTTACAAATACCTAGACGATGAAATAAGAAAAATGTTTTGTATTAGATTGTGACCCTGCTGTTTCATTGATAAATATATGAAAATAATTTATGCTTAATATAATCGTGTTTGACTTCTAAATTTATTTTATTAATTAGATTGAAAAAGTTGTTGATTCATTAAAAATAACTGATGATCAACTTATACATATTATGCATATATTGGAAGAAGAGATGAGTGCTGGTCTTTCACCAATAACACATAAACAAGCAACAGTAAAAATGTTTCCAACATATGTACGAAATATTCCAAATGGTACGGAAGTTGGTCAGGTACTTGCACTTGATCTAGGCGGAACAAATTTTCGTGTACTTCTAATTGATTTACGTGGTAATGCAAGAGTAGAATTAACATCGAAAATTTTTGTTATTCCACAATCAATTATGATTGGTGATGGCAGACATGTATGTTTATCATATTTTTTGTACTTTAATTGTTGTAAAAGATAAAATATTTTCAATTGAATTTAGTTATTTTGTCATTTAGCTGAATGTTTATATGATTTTATGTTAAAAGAAAATTTATTACGTACAGGAATATGTTATCCATTAGGTATGTATGAATATAAAAACAACTGGATGTAATACTAGAAAAATGTTTTTTTTTTCAGGTTTTACATTTTCATTTCCTTGCAGACAAGAAGGTTTAGCATCAGCTCGATTAACATCTTGGACAAAAGGTTTTAGTTGTTCAGGTGTTGTTAATGAAGATGTTGTTAAACTTTTACAAGAAGCTATTAATGAAAAGGTAATAATATAAGAAGTTCAAAGAAACATTATATATTCTTTTTTAGGGTATTAATGCAAAATGTGTAGCATTAGTAAATGATACAGTTGGTACATTAATGGCTTGTGCATATAAAGATCCAGCAACTGCTATTGGTCTTATATTAGGAACTGGTACAAATGCATGTTATATTGAAAATTTAGATAAAGTTGGTACATGGAATAGTGATTATGATGAACCAAAACAAGTTATTATTAATATGGAATGGGGTGCGTTTGGAGATAATGGTCGTTTAAATCTTATTCGAACAAAATATGATGAAGAAGTTGATCTTTCATCAATAAATCCTGGCAAACAAATGTAGATTTTTATTTTTTACTAAGTTCATATCATTTTCTCTTTATATTTTCTAGTTTTGAAAAAATGATTTCTGGAATGTATATGGGTGAAATTGTTCGTTTAATTATACTTGATTTACTTCAACAAGAATTACTTTTTCTTGGTCATCGTGATACATATGGAGATTATAAAACACCACTTTATAATCGTGGTGGTTTTTATACGAAATTTGTTTCTACAGTTGAAACTGATGAAGGTGAACAATAAAGTTTTATTTGATTTTACATTTCTTTGATTGATTTTAAAGGTATTAAATTCTCAAATACACGTCGAGTACTTGAAGATATTGGTATTCATAATCCTACATACGATGATTGTGCTATTGTTCAACATATATGTCGACAAGTTTCTAAACGTGCTGCTAGATTAGCTGGTGCTGGTGGGTGATATTTGTAATTTTTTGTTTGTCGAAAATCTATTTGAATATAATTCAAGGTTTGGCTGTATTGGTTAATCGAATTGGTAAAAGTGATGTTACTGTTGGTGTTGATGGTTCACTCTATCGATATCATCCACGTTTTAAACGTAATATGGAAAGATGTATGGAAACATTAGTGAACAAAGATGTTAAAGTAAGATATAGTTCCTTATTTCAAATATTTATATATATATATATAGCAAATTTAATTACGTTAAAAAGTCTTTTATTAATTTATAAAACAAAAACACTAAAATAAATATCTTTAGTTTGCTCTGGAAACTATTCCTGATGCGAGTGGTATTGGTGCTGCTGTCACAGCTGCAGCTGAATGTCGTTTATCTAAATTGAAATAAATGACTGTAGAGTATAGTTAGATTAGATTAGTTTATTGTTTCATAGATTTGTTGTTACTATGCTGCATGTATATAGAAAAATATTATGTTGATAAATAATAAAAATAAAATCTTGTGTTCTATATTAATAAATATATATCTTTTGTTTTTATTTACAGTTTAAATTATCTTTATCTGATGATGGTGAGTTATGAAAAGAATTTCGTTTTTTTTATAATAAATAGAATTATATTCTTTTAGGTAGTGGTAAAGGTGCCGCTATGGTCGCTTGTGTTGCTGGAAAACCTTATCTTGTAAATTCTATTGTATCTGATGAAGAAACAGCTGATTATGAAAAAATCAATTCATAATATCTTTGTTTTTATTTGGAAAATTCTTCATTCTCTATCTTGGAGCTTGAATATCGTTTTCGTGTTTTATTCTTTTATGTTGTTTTAGATCTGAGAAAAAAAAACGTTAACTTGCTTTCTTTTGCTCTCCTATTAATGTACACAGTACTACTATGATATGTGATTTTAACTATTTATCTTTATATTCGTATTTTTTGTTTTGTTTTGTTAAGAAAAAAAAGCAGGCAAAAGAAAGCATTAAAATAAAAGAGATCAAATATGATATATACTGTATCTTTTTATATTTTATCCACATTTTATTTGTCAGACAAAAAGATGCTTGACATTGCTTCTGGATCAAATAAATTATATGATTGATATATACATTCAAGATGAAATTGTATTCAGACATGCAATTGCTTGAAAGAGGCACACTGACGATATGTAATTTAAATGTAGTTTTCAATGTAGTATTCGTTATTAACGTAAACTAAATAATAAAAATTTAGTCACCGAAGATATATATAAAATTAACTGAAATTACTAATATTTAATCAAATAAAAAATGTTCGAATTGGATTGCATTATTCAAATATACATAAGGATTCGTAAATATTGTATTTATAATAGATAATGTTTTAAAAATTAGATTTCATGTATTTAGAAGTCCTGTGATTTCTAAAAATGTGTCCTACTATTCGTTTCAAAATAAAGGAAATCTTACGGTTTTGGCCATTGAAACACATACAAAACATCACCATTTAATTCAATCCGATAGAATGTCTAGAAGCTGAGATTTCTATAAAAACAACCACCACCTTCAAAAGTTCTGTTACACTTCTAACTCTCACGATGATGCCAGTCAAATAGCTCTATCTTTTTTTCTGTTGAATAAAAGAAACCCATCTATTCTCTAGTATTCCAAAGTGAAGTTAGATCATATGCTCTGAAAACTCTGAAATATGCGCTTTTCAAGCACAAAAGGTTAAGAATCAGGTATTTTTAAGATTCCAGAGCATGAGAGAATAGATGGATTTCTTTTATTCGATAAAAGAAAAGATAGAGGTATTAACTGGCAGCATCGTGAGAATTAGAAGTGTAATAGAACTTTTGAAGGTGGTGGTTTCTCATAGAAACCTCGGTCTCTAGAGAACCTTTGGAATGGTATCGAATGATAATGTCTGTTATGTTTCGATACTTCTCTTTCTAGTCGTTAAAAATTGCAACTTTCTATCTTCTTCATATTAATACTTATTCAGCAACTCATAAGGTCTCTTTTATTTTGAAACGGATAATAATAGATCTGTTTTATGAGCTATATTCAATATCACAATATATAGATAAACATAAAAAATACAATCTAACTATATATCGTACTTTTAAAAATTCTTCGTCATTTTACGAGACCTCACTCAGCAATATAACAAAACAATTTAATTCCATGTAAGTTATTCTTCTTTTTATTGTTTCCAATATCTTTTTCTTTTTTAGATTGTTTTATTTCCAGATTACTATTAAAGGTAATATATTTCTTCATCTTTATTGCAGGGAGTATTTTCTCAGAGAATCAGAAACGTACATATTTCTGAAAAGGTCATTTGAATACATACGCATGTATGTGTATTGCCTCATCAGGCAGCTTTGTTCATTACGTCTTAACTATTTGTAGAGTCCTTCTCTGTATGCGCGTGCGAGCCACTAAAAGATAAGGTTAAGTCAAAAATAACTTATCAAAGCTTTCTTTTATTTATATATCAAATATTCTCTCTAATTTCCTTTTTACAATTTCAATACTCTCTTTCACATTTTTAATACTAGGATGAGTTGGAGGTAATGCATGTTGTTTGATGTCTAGAGCACGTTCGTAATATGAGAGTGCTTTCGAATAGTCTTCCATCTTGTTATACACCACACCGATGTTGTTGTATGAAGTTGCCAAATCAGGATGATTTGAAGAAAGAGTATTTTGTCGAATTTCAAGTGCTTTTTCATAAAATGAAAGTGCTTTCGAGTACTCTCCCATGTTCTTATACACATTACCAATGTTGTTGTATGATATAGCCAAATCAGGATGATTTGAAGAAAGAGTTTTTTGGGAAATTTCAAGGTCTTTTTCATAAAATGAAAGTGCTTTCGAGTACTCTCCCATATTGGAATACACATTACCAATGTTGTTGTATGAAATAGCCAATGAAGGATGATTTGTAGGGAGAGTGTTTTCTCGAATTTCAAGTGCTTTTTCGTAAAATGAAAGTGCTTTCGAGTACTCTCTCAAGTCGTTATACACACCACCGATCCTGTTGTATGAAGTTGCCAAATCAGGATGATTGGGAGGAAGAGTTTTTTCTTCAATTTCAAGTGCTTTTTCATAATATGAAAGTGCTTTCGAGTGCTCTCCCATATTGCAATACACATTGCCGATGTTGTTATATGAAGTAGCAAAATCGGGATGATTTGAAGGAAGAGTTTTTTGACATATTTCAAGGTCTTTTTCATGAAAAGAAAGTGCTTTCGAGTAATCTCCCATACTGGAATACACTAGACCGATGTTGTTGTATGAAATAGCCAGATTAGGATGATTTGGGCGAAGAGTTTTTTCTCTAATTTCAAGCGCTTTTTCGTAAAATGAAACTGCTTTTGAGTAGTCTTCCATGTTGTTACACACTTTACCGATATTGTTGTATGAAGCAGCTAAATGGGGATGATTTGAAGGAAGAGCTTTTTCTTGAATTTCCAGTGCTTTTTCGAAATATGAAAGGGCTTTCGAGTACTCTTCCATATTGTAATAGACCTTACCGATGCCGTTATATGAAATAGCCAAATCAGGATGATTTGGAGGAAGAGTTTTTTCTTTGATTCCAAGTGCTTTTTCGTGAAAGGAAAGTGCTTTCGAGTATTCTCTCATGTCGTCATACACACCACCGATATTGCTATATGAAGTAGCTAAATGGGGATGATTTGCAGGAAGAGTTTTTTTATCAATTTCAAGTGCTTTTTCGTAAAAAGAAAGCGCTTTCGAGTACTCTCCCATATTGGAATACACCATACCGATGTTGTTGTATGAAGTAGCCAATGAAGGATGATTGGCAGGAAGTGTTTTTTCTCTTATTTCTAGTGCTTTTTCGTAAAACGAAAGCGCTGTCGAGTACTCTTCCATGTCGTCATACACATTACCGATATTGTTGTATGAAGTAGCCAAATCAGGATGATTTGAAGGAAGAGCTTTTTCTCGAATTTCAAGTGCTTTTTCATAAAATGAAAGTGCTTTCGAGTACTCTCCCATGTTGTTATACACACTACCGATGTTGTTGTTTGAAGTAGCCAATAAAGGATGATTTGGGGGAAGAGTTTTTTGATAGATTTCGAGGGCTTTTTCGTGAAAGGAAAGTGCTTTCGAGTATTCTCCCATCTTGTCACACATCATACCGATGTTGTTGTATGAAATAGCCAATGAAGGATGATTTGTAGGGAGAGTTTTTTCTCTAATTTCCAATGCTTTTTCGTGAAATGAAAGTGCTTTCGAGTACTCTCCCATGTGGTCATACACAGTACCGATATTATCGCATGGAGTAGCTAAATCGGGATGATTGGGAGGAAGAGTTTTTTGTTCAATTTCAAGTGCTTTTTCGAAAAGTGAAAGTGCTTTCGAGTACTCTCCCATATTGTAATAGACCGTACCGATGTTGTTGTATGAAGTAGCCAATGAAGGATGATTGGAAGGAAGAGTTTTTTGTTTAATTTCAAGTACTTGTTCGTAATACCAAATAGCCTTTTCATAATCACCCTGTTCATCTTTGATACATCCTAACTGATTATAATAAAGCATTTTTTCACTCTCATTTGATGTCTGTTCAAGTAATACGTTATAAAGTTCTTCAGCTTTATTAAATTGACCAATTTTAATCAATAATCCACCCAATATTTTCCATCCAGTATGACCAGCAGCTTCCTTTCGTATCCGATCAGTAAGTAATCGTAGTTCTTGATCATCATCTGACGTTAATTGTAGTTCAACTTGATAAAGGTCTTTGTTATTGTCCAATTGTTTAACTGCGGTCACCCGAAACACGGTGTGCATTGAGAAAAGAATTTCTTCTTCTTCCTTAAAATAACTCACTTCTTTGATAAAGGCAAATGGTGCTGATTCCAAGCAAGGATCAATGGACATTACAAAGAGAATGCCAACCATATCTGGTTTTGTTGAAGCACTTCGAGCAAAACTGAGAGACACTTCTTTATCTGTACTGGTGGACAAGAAATTGTTAAATGATATAAGTCCACCTTTTGCTTTCTGAAGTTTTTCAAAGTCTGATTTCACAAGACCTTGTCCTCGATAAACTATAAAAGGTTTTCCTTCATACCTACCGACCTGTTGTTCATGCAACTGTTGAATTTGTGTATGTACATCACGTAGAAAGAAGCCCATATTAATGATTATATCAGCATTCATAATTCGAAGCGCTTGATTAAGCATTTTGTAGGTAAAACACTCGCGTGTATACCACCATATTGCTTTTTTTGGACGATAGTCACGTTCGAATTCATTAATTACTTGTAATTCAATTGTATTGCCACTAAAAACTGAACGACAGCAGGCTGCTAAGTCCTGGATTGCATTGGGGCCGTATTTGATATCAAGAAGAATCTCCTTGAATAGTTGGGTATACATAAAAGTTGGCTCCAACTGATTTAAATTCTCAGTTGAAGCCATTTCATTTATCGTCAGAAAACTTACAGCAATTGTTTCCTGATCGCATTGTTTAACTGCCAGTTGTAATGCTTGACAGATGTCTTTGATATTTGTATGGACACCTTTGATTTTTGTCCAGTTTTGTGCCCATTCCTCATGTCTGGATTTGTTGTCACAGAAGATGTAAATGGCATCTAACTGTGGCATACTATGAATTTCAGGAACCAAGTGTTGACCTAATAAGCCTGATGCTATGACAAAGGCTCGTCCCTTGTCAACTTGGTTGAGTACTTGGATGCACTGATTCGGTTTAGTGCATACGTTGACATCATTGACCACATTCTTTAGTTGAGTGAGTGTGTCTTGGCAATCCTTTATTCCTTCATCGATGCTGGCATCTATCCAAACGAGAAGATAATTTGGAGCCATACGTTCTCGTGGTTGACGAACATAAGACGCTGTTGCTCCATGAGAGGATTTACAGTTCTGTCTGGAACATATCGGGCCCATGATACGTATATGTTGATAAATGTATGCAGTTGAAGGGCTGATTAATAAATGGTTAAGAAAACAAACCAATGTCGTCATTTATATGAGTATCAGATCTCTTTATCTCAATTTTTTCATAGCGTCATTGATTATTTTCTTTTTTTTATTTTGAGTAGCTACAACAGAACTTTGTCCTTTGCATTACTTCATGTACGCTATAAAACCAGGTGAGTACAAAGAACAGAAAAACGAATTCATTTTTTCCAAGTTTCTTCACAGATAAGAGATAATATTGTCACTAACAAAAAAACATATTTGCTTTGTAAGTAATGCACATTGAAAACCTCCAGCAGTAACCCTATTCTAAAATTCTAAAACTCAAGAATTTTAGCATAAATAGACATGAAATGATTTGATACTAATAAAGATGGGTATGGATGTAAATGCAGATTCACCTTTTCTTTACCTACATCCTCGTGCTCTGATCCTTATAATAACTCCAGTAACCTTAAAGCTACTCGTACATTTTCTGTTTCTTTATACTACATTGTGTATATTCTGAAATGTTATATGTCGTCTGACACCATCTACTATAAAATTCTACTAACTCTAATCTTATAGAATTTCAATTATTCAAAAGTTTCATGTATATTGATATCAAATCATTATTAGAAATTATTTCTAGAAGAATCTAAGCACTACACAGGCATCAAAACAAACATGATTAAGCAAAACCCTACTTGATTTAATAAGTTATGTAACTTGCGAATAAAAAACGGAAAAAGTATTACCGTTCAGAGACAACTCTGGTTTGAGAAGAAAATATTTGACTATTGATTAATGAGTTAAATACCCACACCCACACCCTAAATACGTACGAAATTTTATGTAAGCGTTTTTTGATACAAACTCATGACAAAATACAGTAAGCATATGAATTTTATTAGTACTCGTAGTTTTAAGTATTATCTACTAATATTTCAGGTAAATATTTACAGAATGAAAGAATCAAGACATTTTATTTTGTACAGTGAAAGTAACGAATATAATAGCTTTATGAGTTTCACACAACATCACATTAGTCAATGTCTATGTAACAAAATCTTCTGTTATGTGAAACTCTTAAGTTCAATGATTTTATTTTAACAAACAGTTGTTGTTAAATACACTTTTTCAATCGAATGCAACATAGTTATTAGTATTCTTTTTTGGCACTGAATCAACTTATTTTCAAAATAAAGTTCAAACAGAAATGATCTCATTTGTCTTATTTTGAGATTGATACATAAATAATTGTAAAATATTTAATAATTCATCTATCATTTATTTTTTACATATCGGTAATTCTTTTGCAAAAAATTTTCAACTTTGTCTTAATTCAAAACAAAACAATAGATAACAAATTGGTTTATTTTCGAGTTCTCTTCGTTTTCGATGGTGTTTGAATTCCACCCTTTTTACCAAGTTTATTCGATGTACGTCGTGGTTTTCTTGGTTTACTTGGTTTCTCTTTATTAGTCTGATGCCCTTTTTTCTTTGAGGGCGTGGCTTTCATATTTTGTAGTTTAGACATTTTTTTTGATAATGGCATCTTCATTCTAAAAATATATAAAAGAAAAGTATAAAGAAACTTCATCTTCTAATTCTTTACTTTGTCGTCTTTTTTGATGATAACTTCATATTGCTTTTGTTAGTATCATCATCATTCTAAATAGTAAAGAAAATTAATTTAAGAAGTACCTATGAGAATTTCAATGTTACTTCTTCATCTATTTCATTATTATTTATTTGATTATGACCCATAGTTAAACCAGAATTTGAGATTAATTGATCATCAATTTCAGCAATTTCAATTGTATGATTTTTTAATTCAATGACTCGTTTTTTTGTATTATTTTCAACTGTATCAAGTAAACCTAATGCTTCATGTCTTTTTTTCATATCTTCACGTCGCTTGAATGAAAAAGAAATAGATTCAAATAATTAATTATTTCTTTTTTCAATTACTTTTTGTCTTAAAGTTTTTAAATCACTTTTTATTTCATCTTCAAGTTCTTTTTGTGCTCGTTCACGTCTCTCTTGTTTTCGCTTATGAAAACCTTTAAGATAATCTCTTAAGATAGAAGAACAAATTTAAGATTATAAAAATTAAATAAGAAACTTTACTTTCGTGCTTGTTCATCAAAAACCAATTGAGTTTTTGTTTGACGATTTTTTTTCGATCGACGTTGAACAAGAAATGACGGGGTACCTTCTGAATCATCCATAATTTTCTAGAATTTATTCCTATGTTAAACTATCTTCATACAATTTTCTCGCAGCATAAAGATAAGATTCAAGTAATTCCAGTGATCTGGTACATGCCAGCTATTTAACCCTTTGTTACGGATCACCCATATATGATATTTGAAGTTTTTAGATATTACTGTCATTACAATATCATTTAGACTCGACCAAAAAGACCCCTCTCTTTGATGGTGGATGTGGGCGAGATAAATAAGATACACCCACACTTACTTTTAAATGCTTCCATATATTAAAAAAAAGTTATTTCAGACAATTTTAGAACGAAAAAAAAACCCGTAACCAAAGGGTTAATATGTAAACTGATTAATGCAAATCTCAACTAGAGTTGATCGTGAAGAATTCCATTGCTTATATTCCGATTGCAATAAACTAAGTAACAAACAAAAATGTCGCACTTTTGTTGTTGTAAGAAGAAAAAAAAACTTGTGCAATTTCTCAGTTTATAATGTAGACAAGAATATTTCAATCATCTGTATATTCATGAACAAATTTTTGTCAAACATCTATCAATTTTTAACGATCAACTAATTTCAAAAGTTATATCATATCATGAATGATCGTTTCTGATTGGTCCAATAACATTCACCAATACATATTAACTAGAATTAAATTCTTATATTTTAATTTTTCTATTATTAAAAATTGTTTTCTCATCTATTTTCTCTTTAAATTTATTTAAAAAATTTTTTTATTATCAAAATCCATCTTTTACCAATGAAATATCCATATGGGGAAGCAAACAAATCTTTTCTCATTTAACAGACACAGGGATCGACCGTTGGCGCGTGTGTCCGTTAATTAGAAAAAAGAAACATGTTTCTATCATCATTCAATTTTAATTCTAGATGTCCATTGATCATTATTAATAAAAGCAACAATGACGACAACAACAAATGATGACATAGATTTTGATTTTTCACAATTAGAAGATACTTTAATTAGTGATAATCAAAAGCAAAGTTTACTCGATTATATGAATCAAATAAAAAGTCAAAAACGTTCAATTAATGATGAATTTAATCAATTTAAATTATCAACAGGTATTTTTTCAATTCACACATTTCTTTCTTTAGTATTTTATTTTTGCATAATTATATTATTTCATAACTAAGCGAACGAACGAATGAACAAGTGTTCTTGTTTCTTTTTTTTCTTCTATTTTTTTTTGCTATTTGTAATCTTCTCTATGATCCAAAACAATATACAATATGAATTAATATGTAAGTATCTGTGCATGTTGCTTGAGCTTGAATTTTTCGAGTTTCCGTTTTTTTGTAAATTAAAAATTCGATTATTTTTCTTCTCGTCTTAAGGTAATAATATAAAACGACGACGTACAAAACGTCAAATGTTATCAAATTCAATATCATTACCAATGGTTAATAATGAACAAACAAATAATTTACAAACAATGATTGAAACATTGATTTATATAGTACATGAAATAAATCTTGAACAAGTAAAGCTAACAACAACAGTTAATCAATTAATAAAACGTATTAATCAAAATGAATTATATTTAAATCAATTAAATATTAATATTGAAACATTATATGAACAATTTCATGTAAGAAATTTTGTATTTTTAATATAGAAGAGGAAAATAATTTTTCATTATAGATAAAACAAGATTCAAATTTTGAAATAGAACCAGTTGAAGTATTAAAATCATCGTTTATTGATGATAATTGTCAACAACCAATTGATATGAGTACAACAAGAAATAATTCATTTGAAAATACAACAAACAAAATTGGAAAAACAGTATCGAATAAGGTACATACAGTTCATTCTATAGTAGAAATAGTTGGATTAAAATTCCAATGAAAAACAAAACATTGAATATGCAGTGGAATTATTACGGAAGTCAAATCGGAATACTTTTCTATCAATATCTTTGAGAATAAGCTTCAGACTAAACAGAATAATGATAGTTAAACAATTTTCTAACCTTATATCGATCTTTTTTTTAGGAATATATTGAACTTGGTGATCCATCCATTGGTTTATCTTGTCTTGTATTAAAACGTAAATATGATCAAGTACGTCGTCGTACTGAATTAGCATATATTCATGGTGAAAAACGTGCAATTGGTCGTTTATTAACATTTTTAATACGACAATTTTTTTCTAATGAAGAATTACGTAGTGCATCATTAGACGGTCGTGTACGTCATACTCAAGCATTAGCTGAAGATCGTATGTCTATTATTGATAAACATTTACAAACAATATTTGGTATTGATTATAATCTCTATCGTATAACGAAAGATTGTGCTGAACAAGTTAATGTTGTTTGTCGACATGCAAGAAATCCAAAGAATTTTTTTGATAATAATAATAATCATAATAGTAATAATAATAATTCAAATATTAAAAATGAAATAAATCATTCAATACTAAATCAAAATGATATTATTGATGATGATGGACAATTGGATGAATATGAATCATTTCAAGAACAATTGTTTATTCAAGCGAATGGTAAGTTTCGTATTCTGAATTGAACTATAGATATAAATCGAGATTCTCATTCAAAAATAATTATTTATTCCAGGAGCGTAGCGAGATCTCCAAGGCAGAGAGGAGCAAAACTTCAGTACTTCAAGTTTTAAAAGCAAGGGGGCGTGACACCCCACGCGCCCCTGATTTATTCTGTGTATTTCGTACGTTGAAATCTATCTTCAGTATGAGAGTGTCTATAATTTATTTACAAATGAAAATAAAAACTTGTTTTTTTTTGTTTAGGTTTACCATACAAATTAGAATCACCATGTGATACTTAATATGAATTAGATTACTATGGATTTAACTTTTCATCTTTATTACCTATAATTTCTTGTTTTACTTTTATTTCTAACTTTGTGCGTGTGTTCTCGTTGTCTTAATCATATGTTTATCACCTTGCTTGTTTATTCATTCGTTCGTTCGCTTAAACATTTCTTGATATTTCATGTTGAGCTTGTTTCATGATTTCATTTGATTTATTTAGAACAACGATTTCATGAATTAGCACGTGAATATGATACTGTTCGTAGTGAAGTCGTTAAACAACGTGAAATTGAAAGTCAATTACGTAATGAAAATGAACAATTACGTTAGTTGAAAATTAAAAGTTTTCGAAAATAGAAGAATGAATATTTTTTTATATTAGAAAAAGCATCGAATGAGATTGATCAACAATTAACAACTATTCGACATAATGAACAGCAACTTAGTACGAAATTGGTTAGTTTGTAAATTTTGTTCTTATTGTAAAAGAAATAATTCTATTCAGGAAACGACACTGGAACAAGTTCGACAGTTATCAACAGAACGAGAACAATTAAAAAATATTATTAATGAAAAAGAAAAAGAAAATTATGAATTACAAAGTAAGTATTTTTATTAATCACTGAGTTTCTATAAAACTATTGCTGCAGAAGAGATATATAGCGTAGTTTTCAGTAATTTCATCAGACGAATATGATTCGATTAATCAAAATATTTGTAAGCCTTTATAAAATCACTGACAATTAATGAGTATCATCAACAGAAAATTTTTATTTTGTGCTTATTCATTTATAGAACAACGTGAGTCGCTAGAAGAAGAAAATCATCAAGTACATAATACAAATACTTCTACAATTACACGTTTACAAGAACTCGAAACTACTCGTTCTCAACTTCAAGTAAATTTATAATGAAAATTTCTCTCTAATAAAATTTACAACTTATTCTGTTCTTTATTTTAGAGTTTAGAAGCATTATGGAATAAAGAACGACAATTATTTACTGAACAGTTACAAACATTAGAACAATCATTAATCGAAAGCAAAAAATTATCTATTGATCGTCAAACAACAATCATGCAGTTAACTGTACAATTAGAATCAACTGAAGGACAATCAAATGCACAAGTTCGTTTCTTATTTTTTGAATACGATAGATTCGAAATTTATTTGTATTCTTTTTTTTTTAATATAGAAACGTTCATTAGATATGGGTCTTGATGAAAAAAATGAAGCCATACTTAATCTTGATCGACAATTACGTGAAAAAACACAAAGAATAGAACAAGTAAAATTAAATGTTTTCTTTTTCGAAGAAAAAGATTTGCATACATAACAAATAGACTCGCTTGTATGAGAAATTTTCGTTATCTGCCATAATCTATCTAAAAATGGCAAAGGTCAAAAAGTCATGCTTAAGTTGAATTTCTCTTTTAATTTGTGTATGATTACAAGTCGATTTTGAAATCTATAGAATCCTTAAATTTTACTGATATTAATAAGTCTTTTTTTCGTATAGCTTCAGACTGATCTTCAACGAACTGTACGTCAAATGGAAAATCAACAAATAACATCGAATAAAACAATTCAATCACTTAAAGTATATCAAATGAATATTTCAGAAAAAAGATAAAGAATTCTTTATTTGGAATAGAATCAAATTGATGAATTAGCGAAAAAAAATTCGATTATTAATGAAAAATATGATGAACAAAATCAATTGTTAGTTAAAGTCACTTCAGGTTAGTTTGTGTTAGAGAAAAATGATTAATATATATGTATAAATATGTGTGCTTAATTATAGAACGAGATGTCATCAAAGCAGAAATGAAAACATCGAATGACATCTTCGAAAAACAGTCAATGGAAAATGGTAAGTGATGGGAATGTATTAACCACTTGCTGTAGTCATTGAGGCAGTTGTCATACTTTTGGTCGAAGGTGATACTCCCGAATCTTGTGAACTATACCAGGGACCTGAAAAAAAAACTATAGAATTCTATTCGTATAATATATAGAAATCTTACGTATTTTTGAAACATGTATAATTTTCGAGCCTCGAAGCACTGATGCATAACCTGCTAATACACCAGCTGTCGTATACATTGGAACACTGTAACAAGTGAATACTGATGCTGGCATTGCTTCAAATGCTTTTTGTGTAGCGTCGCCTGTAATATCTTGACAGCCTTCCTTGCCGCAGTCATCGCCAAATAAAACTGTGAATAGAGTGGTTAATATCATAGTTGAATCTGTATTAGCTTCAATTCCAAGAGTAGAACTTATAATAGTTAAATCGGTTATATGTTTGCTTGGTACATATGAAAACATCTAAAATAGATTACGATAAAAATATAGATATTTTAAAACAAAATTCTATCATATATTGAGAAAATCGATAATGAATATCTCTTTTTTTTATATACGATTTTCTGAATAGATGATACTAATGTTAAAGTCATACTTTTTTTTTGATTTGAGCCAAGCATGATGGACCAACTTGATCACCAATATAATCGCCTAAGCTGGAAGTAGCAACTCGTTTACGTCTGGCATCTGCTACAGCAGTTGTTACACTCGACGTTTTACTTGTTACTATATTTGAATATATAGGCATAAGTGATTAGAAAAAATTTTAATAAAAATATAATACTGAATTGCTTACCTGTTTTTGCTGCGACAGTATCATCAGTCACCATAACTGGAATTAACGACAGAATAATAACCAAAGCAATTACTAATAAACAACAGCCAAGACTGCACATAGCTATAAGAACTGGAGCCCAACCAGCGGCTCCTCCGCCTGATCTGTTAAAGAATAAGGATGAGAGAAATAAGTGATATAAAATTTTAATCAAACCTTACCTTAAAGCTGCTGCTTTATCACGAACAGTCTGCATATTTTTTGAATAAAAATCAACTACTAACGTTCGATTCTGATGTTTCAAATACTTCTGTACGAGAAGTTGATTTTTAGTCGATGAGAACTCAAATAGAAAACGCAATTCATTTATATACTGAAGAATTTTTACTTAAAAACCGTCATATTTTCATGACAAAATGTCCAGAACAAATTTGTTTTTTCATGTGTCGGTCCTAATAATTGTTTATTTATACACAATAAATATTCATGAAAATCTCAATTCTAACATGACTGTAGTTATGTATCTATTATATATTAATTTGTCTTTAATAATCATTACAAATTGATCGAAAAATGCGTATCAATGTTTTCTTTAAAAAATATTCAATAGAAGGAAGTCAACATGATCAATATGTATTCCATAAAAGTTTTTTTTGTCATGCTTTTCATATGAATATTGATATTTTTTCTTCTGACGTATGCAATAGTTATATCAAATGAGTCGATGAGAAAATATCTTTTTACTTGATGTATACAATGTACGTCATTTTGACAGGTACATTCTTTTGTTTATAGAAGTCATGTATTATTTCAAAAAGTCAGAGTTTCCATTCAAATTTAGACACTTAATTTGATATTCTAATAAATTAGTCAGAGTGCATGTGCTTTAAGTCAAACTTCTCTAATGTTAAATTCTACGCAAATTATTGATTAAAATTAAAATGTAAATTAACTTTCGAGTTTATAAGAACGAATATGCTTTTGAGATGCCAGATACTCTTTTATGTCTTACATATTTAGAACTGTCAGTTTAAAAAATATGGTAAAATATTAATCGATTTCGTTATATGTATCCATTTTTCTATTTATCATAAAACGTTTTCAGAATGAAATTCGTCGAACGAATACATATATCTTGTTTTGTCTCAATTTAATGTAAACATCCTTAGTTTGTAGAAATAAATAGATGGTTTCATATTCTTCAGATTAAGTTAAAAAGATATGATATGTTGTTCAGTAATTATACATCATTTAAAAGACTATCTGATATAGCTATAGCTTCCTATCAGTTGTTGTCTTTATTTATTACGGCGAATTTTCATTGTATATGAATTTCGTTTAACAATATTCATTCTTTTTTTCTGACAAACAGCAGGATAGTATAACATATGATGACAAAAATTAGAAAATGATTAATAGAATATATATGCACTTCGTTTGATTGTCGAAAATATTTGTTTTTAATTGAGTTATGATAAAGTCATGGACATAATTGTCTATTATTAATGAAATATACAGAATACTTTATGAAAATAAATCGTAAAATTACCACGAACAATTCTGAGTCATCTCATCATTTAATAATTCAAACAATAAAAAGAAATACATGACTTGCGTTACGTATTCTATCGGAATTTATTCAGATCGACAGAAGTATTGATTGAGAAAAAAGGGAGATTAGCATTTGTAAATTACGATTTCATAAATAATCAAAAATTCAGTATAGACATCAATAGATTAATACATTCTGATCAAAATAAGATGTGATTCTTACAGGGAATTTTCCTTGTTTAACTGAAATACAAATTTCTACAGTTCTACATCTTTTTGAAATCAATAAAAAATAATTTTAACTGAGAAAAGACTTGTTCATATATGTATATTCCATCGTTGAATAAATTTTCTTTTTTGGTAGTTTAAGACAAATTTGTTTATTTTTGTCTCTTAATTATTAACTGTATACTGTAAACGATTGAAAATATGTTCGAATTAGTTATATATTAAGCATGACTACTACCCTAACTAGAGTAAATGAAGGATATCAAAACATATTATGATCAGCACGAGTAGTAACACGCAATCGAAATGAAGATCTCAACGCGAAAAGATTATTCATCAAAACTTCATTTAATTTATCTATGAAAACAAAATGATCATTTGTTATCGTACGAAGTATGCGTATAAATATAATTTTCATCTATTTATCTGAAGATTTATTTATTTTAATAAAACAAAAAATAGTTTGTTACTTTAAGAAATTCTTACCAGATATAGGTAAGTGTTGCTGGTAATATAAAAAGTATAATCTTATTCGTATACACATTTATAGAAGAGAGATAATAGTAATAAGTCGTTATTTTCATAACAGAATTTTCAGTTAATTTCTTCTCCCATTGTATGCCACATTATTACAGAGGCCCAGGAATAGAATCTTTAACTAATATTTCTACTATCGAAAGATGTATCATATAATTTCGTCTGAAATTTAATAAATAAAGATTCTGTTTATTTATTTAGAACAAACAATTCGTCGATTACAAGATGAATTAGATAATACAACACAATTACTTGAATCCATTCGTAGTAAAGGTAATTAATAGTTTGAGTTTATCTATCATTCTATGGATATTTATTAGGTGCTGATCTTACTCAATTGACGAATTTTCTTGATGGTACACTTAGTCATATTCGTTCAAGTGATCCACTATCATCATCATCAACAACAACATCAACGACAACAACAGTAATAGAAGAGAAAAATAAAATTTTACATTTTTCCTTGTTGTTTTATAGATTTGTCCGGAATGTCGTCAATTAAAGAGTGCACTTGTTTTAGAATTAACTGGTAAAGAACGTTTTCGTTTTGGTTATGAACAACTCTCATCGGTAATTATTAAAATGAAGATAATTTTATAATTTTATTCTGGTAATTTAGATGATTAAAGAAGCAGCACCGATACTTCGAAGACAAAAACAAGATTATGAAGCATCATTTGAAGTTATTGGTAAATTAACAAGTGAATTAAATGAAGCTAGAAAAGTAAAATAAATATTTATTATTAGAATAATTTCTTTACAATTGATTTTCTTTTTTAATATAAAGGAATTATCAGAATTACATCAATTATCTGGAGAAAGTATTGAAAATTATCGTTATATTCAACGTGAAAATCAATTTCTGGTCAACGATAATAAGTCCTTAGCTACAAAGGTTAGTTAATAATTTAATCTTTTCTTCGGAGTAAATATTAGTTTTTCGGAACATTCAACAGGCTAGAAACCCACACCCACACCCACACCTTCAAGATTCAATTCATCTCTACTTGCTTTATTGAGAATACATAGAAAAATATTTCTCTTTGTAATTTTAGATTCAAGTTCTTTTGTCTGAAATCGAAGAATTACGTACAGGTAAGCGTTTATCAGAACGTGAAACATCATCTGAACATGATCCGAATCAACAAGTACCATTAACATTTCGGTAAATATATATTAATATGAATTTATTTGAATTCTTATTTATTTTAATTAGAAATGTTGTTGAACTTCAACATGTTAATCAAAAATTAGATAAACTAGTACGTGAAATGCGTGCTCAAACTAATGCTGATGATGAAGATCTTAATCGAACAAGATTTGATGAACTTAAAAAAGAACATCAACAACAACAGGAAAAATTAAAAGAAACAAAAAATCAATTAGATGCATTAGAAACACAGGTTTATAAATCTAAACAAAAGAAAAAACTTAACTAATAAATGATTCTTTGTTTTTCTTAGATGTTATCATTAATACAAGAAAGAGATTTTCTTCGTTTATTAGTTTCACGTTCATCATCATCACAATCTGTATATAAAAGAATTTTAATAATTAGAGTATAAAAAAATTCTTGTTTTCTTCTAGACATCATCAACAAGTCCAACAGTTGATATTCATCAAGTAGAAAACTTACGTGATCAAGTTAATCGTTTACAAGAAAAAATTGAAGTTCTTACAAAAAAAAATACACAAATAATAAATGAAAAAGATGATCTTATCAGGTAAATTATTTCTTTTTCTCCTATTAAATATTTTATTAAACATATTTATTCTAGAACGTCAAATGAAAAAGTCCGTTCAATTCAATATGAACTTTTAACAGCACGAACTGAAGTTGAACAAACGAATGAAAAAGTATATATTGAAAAATTTTAGTTTTTCGAAAATATATTTTATTTTTTTTAGTTAAATTTAATTAATGATGAACATGCAACAAATAGATTAACAATTGCATCACTTAGAACAGAAATACATGGTTGGCAAGAAAGACATAATATGTTAGCTCAAATTCGAACTAAACAAGAACAACAATATTTTCATGTTTTAACTGTACGTTTAAATAGATTGTGATAGTTACCCATTGAAATTGAGGATGGACGGCGTTTATTCATCACCCACTCGAATCACCTCAAAATATACAGCTACTGTATTTTTTCGAGTGGGCTGATAGAATTTGAGGATAGGCGGCGCCCACCCACTGGATAAGACACTGTCATAGACAATTACTAAGGAGATCGAAGTTTTCCTGTAAAAGAAAGAGTTCTATGCTTTTATAAAAAATTGTTTTATCAAGTTTTACTGTGCCTATATTCTCGTAGCTCTGCTGAAAGATCATTTCTGATATACGACTAAAAAAAGAATCATCTGATCGTTCATCTAAACAGTATTGAATATCCTTCAGTCAGGACTATTGTAGATCCGCGAGAAGAAAACATAAGACTTCGTTTAGTAGAGGAGGCGTGCTTTGCGAATTGCTTCCGAAGGATATATGAAAGATGCAGACGAATGAGGGTTTGGAAACAAAACGAACCCTTTCAACCTCATCCGCATCTTTCCGGATCACGCTTTCGAAGTATTTATCTTGTATTGAAACGAATGAGGGAGTTATGCAATTTTTTCAACATTCTGTTGAGTTTCTATCAATCAAATTCTTTCTTAGACTCATGAAAATTCGATGATAAGATTAACAAAAATGTTTGTCACAAATTGTTTACTAATTAATCTTTTTCCTTAGGAATTACGTCAATTGAAAGATGAAAAAGCTACATTAGAATGTCGTTTAAATACTTCAGAAAATGAACATAAATTTGATTCAATTAAATTTGAACAAATCGAAAATGAATGTATGCTATTAAAAAGTGAAATAATCAAAAATGAACAAATTCAACCGGTTATTGAAAAACTTCAGGTATAAAATCAAACGAAAAAAAAATTTCAATTAACTTTTTACTTTTCTTATATAGAATTTAGCTGAATATACAAAAGAAAGAACTAAAGCCATGTTTGAAGCTAAATTAAATGATTTAACTGCACAAAATAATGAATTACGTCAAAGAATTGAACAACATGAACGTGATAAAGAATTAATGGAACGTACAAATCAATCACGTTTAGATGAAATAACACAAAATTTACAACAAGAAAAACTTAATCACACAGAAACACGAGCAAAATTTGTGTCAGAAAAAGAAAAAGCTGAACAAATACAGCGACAAGTATAATTCATAAATTTTCATATAAAAAATTATTTTCTTATTTTCTACTTTCAGCTTAAAGAAATCGAAAGTAAAGTCAATTCAAATACAAATCAAAAGAGTGGTATAATATAATTCATATTTTATTTAATTCTATTTCATTTCTATTCATTCAAAGATTTTGAACAACAACTAGGCAATTATGAAAAAGAATTAAAAATGCTTAGACTTCAACTTGATGCAGCTAATAATGATTTAGAAAGTATGAATTTAATATTTTATTAAACTTTAACTAATTTTTCTTTTATAGTAAAACAAACATTAATTCAATCTGGTGTTGATAATGCTAATGAATCAAATATCAATGGACAAAAAGCAATCGAAGAACTTGACAAACTCAAACAAGTAAAATTTTTATTAAGAATTTTTAATAATCGAATGATTTAATTCTTTTAGGAATATACACAAAAATCATATGATTATGAAAGTGAAATAGATCGACTTAAACAAGGTAAATAACGGGATCACGAATGAGGATGAAACAGTATTTTATCTAGCAGTTGGGCTGAGTGGGCGGCGCCCAATCGAAATTTCGATTCGCCCACCCAAAATACGAGACTTAGACAGAGCACTGTTAGTCAACGCCCATCCAGAATTTTTATTTCGCCCACCCAAAAAATGAAACCTGGATAAAATACTGGGGTAAAAGGGTTCGTTTTGCTTTTAAAATCCCATCCGCACGCATCTTTCATATACCCATTTTTTAATCAAAATAAATCATTTGTATTTTTATTCAGAAGTTCTTAATCATCAATCAATTATTAATCAAAACGAAGAAAATGTACGTTCATTGAATGAACGTATTCAAGCAATGAATGATCAGTATCAAATTGATGTAAGTCATATCTTATATAAAAATTCTATTAATTATTTTCTTTTAGTTAACACAATCAACTGAACGTTATGATCAAATACTTATGGAAAAAAATGAAATTTTACAACAATTACAAAATGCTGAACAATCGCTTAATGAAAATATGGAATTAAAAGAAAAAATAAATCAAGTAATTTAGATATATATTTCGCATATAAACTATAATTATATTAAAATTTAGTTTGAATCTACAATTGAAGAACAACAAATGAATTTTGATGAATTAAAAACACGTTATAATGAACTTTCACAACAAACAGCAACTTTACAAACAGATAATGAACGATTATTTGAACAAATTCAACAATATGAAACAACAATTTTACAAAAAGATGATCTATTTAAAGTTCAACAAGATATAACACAACAAATTGAACAACGTTATGCTGAACTTGAACAAAAACATAATGAACAACATACATTAATGATTAAAGTATATTGCAGATGCTATTTAACTAATATTGAAAGGCTAAGAATAAACGAAGAGTTTTTGCATTTTTGTTTCATCTATAGATATTCATTAGCAGGGAGCTGTGAGTTGACCCAAACCCGGGATCCGACTGAGTAAGGGTACGGGTCTAGGTCTAACAAGAAAACATTTCTCGGGTCTGGATTGGGTGCGGGCTCAAAAAACGGCGGACCCACAGCTCTCTACCGCACGCAGAGGGTGCTAGATATTGATAAAAGCATCCGGATCTGCGTTTGAGCCTGACCGGGTCTGGGTCGGATCCGGGCCCAAAAAATGGTGGACCCACAGCTCTCTACTCGTTAGACAATCGAAATACAGATGTGATTAGTTTTTTCGAGATTCTTGTTGTATTAAACTTTTAGAATATTTTAATAATGACTAAACCCACTTTTACTGAATGAATATCTACAGATCAATTAAACATTTTAGTAACATAGTAGTATTTTAATAAGAGCGAAAAATGGATTTTATATTTCGTGTATACGAACTATCGAAATAGAGCAGACGAGAGAATAGTTTGTAACTTATTGATATCTATATATATATAACCTGTACTTTATCTATTACTTCTAGTTATCAACACATTTAGCTGCTAAAGAAAGTGAAACACTTGCTCCAACAACTGATTCATCTGTAAATGAAACTTGGAATACTATACTTGCAATGAATAAGTAAATAAAAATCTAGAGATGATTTTCATTTTTTTTTCTTAATTCTGTTTGTTTTAGTTATCTTCGTGTCGAAAATACTCGATTAACAGAAGATGTTGAACGTATTCGATTAGAAAATGCACATTTAAATGAACGTAATAATACATTAGAACAGACTTATTTAAATGATCAACAAATTATTGATGAACTCAATGTTAAAAATCAATCATTACAAATATTACAAGATCGTTTTGATAATGATCAACAACAAATAAATAATTTACAGGAAAAATGTCAATCATATGAACAGGCAAAACAAAATATGCAACAAGAAAACTATACGTTTCAAACAACAATTGAACAATTAAATCAACAAAAACAATTATTAAATAATCAAATTAAACAATCGGAAGATAAATCACGTACAAATGAAGAACAAGTAACAGTTAAAACAGCTGAAATGTATGTAAAAAGTCAAAGATATATCGGATAAAAGTACTAAGAATATGTTCTTTATTTTATTTTTAAAGTGAACGACAAGGACGTGAAATGGAAGATTTAAGAGGAAATATTAAAAAACTTGAAAGTGACAATCAAGAACTTAAACAAATGACTACAAAAGTTTGTTAATACACTTTGAAAAAATGTTTCGTCTTATTCAAATTTCTTTTTAATTTTATCAGTTACGAAGTATTGCAATTAAATATCGCTCAAATGCTGCAGCTGTAGCTGCTGCAGCAACAAATGCTCCAACTACTGCATCAACAACACCGGCTGATACAGATGAATTATTAGCTCCTGGATCAACAGAAGTTACACCTGGTGTTGTAGCACCACCCGAAGCAAATAAAGTATGATAGAAAAAAAACATGAAAATCATGTTTAAATGAATAAAATTTCATTTAGAATCGACCATTACCAAATGATTTATCTGAAAAAATGAATAAACTTCGTGATGCTCTTGTTGCAGCACGTACAATAATAACATCTCAACAAACTCGTATGACACAAATGACAAATGAATTAACACGAGCAAAACAAGCTCGTATATCAACTGATTTAACCGGTTAGAATTTCATCAAATCTTTCATAGGTTTTTATTTCAATTTTTTTTCTATAGAAATTCATTCACTTGTTGATAATATTCGTCAAACATATGATACAGAAATTAATGATCTTAAACATATTATACAATTATTTGATAATACAGATCCAAATGAACATATGGCTGAAATCGTACGTTTACGAAAAAAAATTGATGAATTAACAGCAAATAAGGTAAATAAATCGTTGTTTTTTATAAGAATATAAAATATTCAATGTTGGTTTGTTTTAGCCATCGACATCATCAAATTTAAATACTTCATCAAATAATAAACAATCAGAAGATGTAACACCTAAACCAACTCGACCACAAGCATTTGCTGCACCTATGACACAGTTTGTTATTTATTTTTTCTTTAAAATTTTTTCTAATTCTAATTTTCAATGAATAGAGAACCAGCTATTTCTCGTGTTGCTCCAATGGCTCCGTTAACTGGTCGTCAAATTGGTGTAGCTATACCAATGACAGCGTCAGCGACACCAACTACGACAAGTACACCACTTTGGACTAATACTGCATCAACAACGGCGGAAACAACAACCTCACGTATGTATTATGAATCTATTTAACGATATATTATAATGACTCTTTAAATAGAAGCTGCAGCATCAGTTGAACATCCAACAACAACTCAAATATCAACACCAGCGGGTGTTAATTTATTAATGAAACGTACAAGAACTGATGATAATGATCATAAGTATGTATACATCTATATGATAATAAGAAAATTATTTTATTATTAATTTTAGATCAACAGAATCTACACTTAAACGAACTAAAGCAGAAACCGAGGTAAATATAAAATACGTATTGCGAACAAGTAACAATTATCTCAAATGACTAGACTATATATAATAGCAACTAAAGTAGACAACTGAATACGACAAGAATGTAATAATAATTTATAGAGATACAGGAATTCGCGAGGAAATTAGATTAAATACGAAAAAAAATTTCAATTCTTATTCATTTCTATAGACTAACCCATTAATTGCTCATGTCGAACCACAAGTACGTGAACAACAACAACAACAACAGCAACAAATTCCTTCTCAAGTAAATATTTCTTTTGTTTTGCTCATTGATCGTTAATTTAATTTTATATTTATTTTTAAGGAACAACAACAACAACAAGAAACTATGGAATCAAGTAAATAATTAATAAAACAAAAAAAAATATATCTTTATTTTTATTTGCAGATGTGATAGATACAACACGAACAGATATTATACCGGTATAATATTTAGAAAATAAAAATATTTGTTATTTTTCATTAAAATTTGAACTATGTATTTAGATACAAATTGATAATGAAGGAATTCGTGGTTCTGTTGAAGAGACAACTTCACTTGATCAATGTAATGAAATTTTATCTTTACGTCAAGTTTTATTTATTTTTTATTCTTCTTTTTTTAAGCAATGGAAGGTGAATCTCGATTGAATATTACTAATACATCATCAACAAATCTTGATTCAACAACGACAACAACAAATGAATCAACAAATATAACTATGGAACAATCAAATGATCAACGTCGTGATATTTTACCGATTGTCTATGATGTTCAATCAATTCCAACTATCAACACTGGTGGACCGCCACAAATAAATCGTGGTGGTGTTGGTCGATCACGTCCTTTTTCAAGTGGTATGTTAATTTAATAGAGAAAGAATATGAAGTTTTAATTTAATACCAAAATTTGTTTTTTAGTTCCAGGTACTCGTCGACCATGGCCAGCACGAGGTGGTGGTGTCGGTAGTGGAAGAGGAGGCATAGGTGGACGTGGAGCAGGCGGTGCCGGTGGTGTTGGCCCATCCGCTCGTCAATAAAACATTCAATTTTTTTCTTTTTTTCTTCTCCTTTCTTTATATGTGATTGTGTTATTATACCAAATGTATAATCTGTAGTATGTGTATTTAAAATCTCGTTCTCTCTTCTATACGCTTCGCTTTGATTTGTTCATATCAGCGTAAAACTATAATGTTCTACATTGAAATACAAATTATATTGGATTCAAATAAGATCTACTATACATGGTGACATTTACTCACAATAACTATATAAGAAAATAATATATTTAACTTTAAAAGAAAATATCTGATAGTTTTGAAAACAATTCGGGTATTACAATCGTAAAATGTATCGATTTATACTGGAGTATGAATATTGATCATTAAGCACTTTTTTATCATTATATACAAATAAATCAGATTGATAGTATTATAATAGAAGAAAATTGTTTATGAATATAAAAATAATTGATATGTTTCTTTTAGCCATTGTATTCGATTAATTTATGTTCTCTCTGACAAAAGTTGAGCTAATTGAAAATATACTGCAATATTGTAGATATTCTATTTATTTCAAACAAAAAAGAACTGTAAATTTTCCTCGATAGCTTTAGAATCTTTTAAATATGCGTAGAATAATAAGTATTACGTAAAATTTATAAAATGATTTCCCAGTTCACTACGATTTAACCTATATATTTAATCGATCGGTACAAAGGAAAGAACATGTGATTATTTATTGTTGACGTCATGAATATAAAATATATTATCAAAAGAAAAAGAAAATCGTTTTCGTAACTATCCATCCATCATATTATGATCAACAGACAAAGTCAAAGTAAAAATATCTATCATAATCATTTTCTTAAGATTTTAGTGTACAGATATAATAGTTGTTTTTCTTGGTATTACGAAGTTTTACAAGATTGTTTTTGTTTATTCTTGAATCAATAAAAAATATACCATCATCGAATAGACGAGATCTGATGAGTATCGAAGTAATTGTGACTAGAAAGAAGGTAGAGAGCTTCAATTGGTTCTTCTGAGTTTTCTGACAATGAAAATAATGATCTCTAAAATTTTCATTACAACTGTCAAGAAAAGTTGCGAATAATTCTTTCTCTCATGATCTCCGTCGCTAAAAAATTCCACTTCTGCGAAATGAAGTATAATAAAATGATTCTGAAAATCTATTACTTTATTTTTCACCTCTGTCATATAAAATCTTTTATTAATACTTCTATATCCTTATTTTCAAAATAATTCTGATTCATCAGACACTGATTAATAATAGAAATATCCCGTGATGACAAAGTTATACTGAGACACTAAAAAATTATATTCTATAAAATAGTATTGAATTTGTAAGGTTTCCTTAATATCAGAAAAAACCAAATATTTGACAGAATGTATCTCAAGAAAATTTTAATGATCTATTTTATACCTCTTAATATATTTACTAATGATTGTTCTTTGTCTAATATAATTATCTGTATATCTTGCATATCAAACATTGTTATATCATTTTGATCCAAATAATCATATACTACTACATCATGTATTTTGTTTGTTTTTTAATATAGAAAGAAACAGAAAAAAAGTAAATAAAGGAAAAACGGATAGGATAGGTATGATCAAAGTAAACAGACGACAAAGAAATTTATATTTTGGTGTCGTCTTAGGATACTACGAGGATGTTTATTGTTTCTTTCCTCCAGTTGCATCGTCATATTTTGAACCAGGAAAGTCTTCATGTCCAATAAGATGATATGGAGGTTGAGTTAATGCACCTGATCTTGGTACAATTACCATTCTTAAATATATATAAGCTAATGCAACAGCAACAATACCACTGGCAAGTATTGTATTATAATGTGCTTGTTTTTTTCCATTAATTTCTTGCCAATTACCTTCTGGTTTTGGTAACCAATCAAGTGTAGCTTTATGTTGCCATAAACGTTCATAAAGTGTTTTATATGGATCATGATGACCATGATGATGATCTACTTCACCATGATGATCACCATGTTGTACTTCGTGACTACCATGACTTTTATATCGACGAGAATCAACCAAAGGAAGATTGTTTGTAATAATAGCACGTTTTGCAACTGCAGTTACATTTGGCTTTAAAACACGTGCCAACATATTTAATTAAGAAATGAATTGAAATAGAGAAATCTAAAATAATAAAAAATTTCTAAAATATAAAACAGAGCAAAGTATTTTATTTTAATGTCTTGTTTTCATCTATGATTCCTTGTAAACAATATGGCGATGAATAAACCAATAGAATGTAAGAGAATAATTTATAGAGTGCGCTTTATACTTCTACATTTTCTTATTTATTTGTTTATTCTCATTTCTTCTTTTTTGTGATTTGTTTTCTTTATCCATCTTTTATTCGAATACATAGCGGTCTCTATCGTTTACTATAGAAAAAAAGAGAAAAGGTATTTAATAGTACTGCTAAAGATTTTTTTTTGAAATCTAAGATGTTTTCTTCTAACTATTTTTCATCGGATTACTTTAATTTGATTCATTATTCTAATGACATTTATCAGCTGGTTGTATGTACGGCCATTTTCTTTTCTACTCTAATACAACTGTTTTTTCTTTTCTTTTGCCTACACATAAGTCATATGTATGTTTCATTTTGTCTAGGGTTTTTTCTAATTACGAACAATAGATAAGATATAAAAACAAGCCTCAATGTATTAATATTTGGATAGATTACGAAATAACATGACAAGCTCAAATACCAGTCAACGACGTTTATTTAAAGATTTACAAAAAATTCGTACGGAAGAATTACAAGGTACATTAAGATAATTAAATTAACAAAATTATTTCTATTCATTTTATTTTAAGGTATTAATGCAATACCTGTCGACGATGATATGCGTGTTTGGAATGCATTAATTGATGGACCAGTTGATACATGTTATGAAGATGGATTATATACGTTAAGAATGGAATTTTCAGGTATTTAATATATATGAAAATATTTTTCTTTGCAAAATATTTTGTTTTTATTGTAGATACTTATCCATTAACACCACCTATTGTTCGATTTACATGTAAAATGTTTCATCCGAATGGTATAGAAAAAAAACGTTTTTCTTTTTTTATGTAATTTAAATTTTGTTATATTTTAAGTCTATGCTGATGGTAGTATATGTTTGGATATTTTACAACGTAATTGGAGTCCAACTTATGATGTTTGTGCTATACTTACATCAATACGTTCATTATTAAATGATCCAAATCCAAATTCACCAGCTAATAATGAAGCAGCAAAATTATTTTTGGAAAATCGTCGATTATATGAATCGAAAGTACGTAAATTAGTTGAAGAATCTATTATGGCTGATCAAATTCATAATGATTTAAAAATTACCGATGATTCAATACAAACAAATGATAAATCTGAAATTGAAACAACACCTAATGAATGAATATTCTCTCTCATTTATTGTATTTAACAGTCATTTTCATTTTTCTCTTTTGTTTTTTTTGTTATTAAAAAAAAAATTTTTTTTTTTCTCTTTCATTCATTAATAATGTATAAAAACCAAGAAAATATATATACATATATATATTCATTTATTCTAGATGTAAAAAACGTGCGAGCGTGCTAATTTAAGCACTGCCCGCTAGTTTATTACTAGTAAAATTCTTTCTTTTTTGTCTATTTATCTATTTATATTCTTAATAAGCAAAAATGCCTACACGTTCAACTTATAATCAACCAACATCATCAGCATCAAATCATCAAATAATCAATAATAATAATTTAAATCAATTACAAACAGTTAATTCTAATACGGATATAACATCTTATATTGGAAAAACTTTAACAATTAATCAACATCAAGTTATTGTTGAAGATATTCTTGGACAAGGTGGATTTGCATTTGTATTTCTTGTTCGATCAACTAATCAACAACGTTATGCACTTAAACGAATGTATGTTAATAATGAACGAGATTTAATTGTATGTCAACGTGAAATATCGATATTAAAAGAATTTTCAACACATACAAATATTGTTAAATATATTGATTCATCTATACAACGTTTATCTCCGCCATCCCAATCGAATCTACAAAAAAAACCTATATCTGATGATGATGATGATGATACTGAAGATGATGCTATTTATGAAATACTATTATTAACGGAATATTGTTCAAATGGAGCATTAACTGTAAGTTATAATATAACGAGCATATATACAGAATCCAGTTTTTCAATGGAATTTGTGTAGAATAGTTTCTTTTATATGATAGACTTCTATGAGATATTTGATAAATAATAATTAATATTTTGTTTCTTCGACAATTAAATTACAAGGTCAAGAATCAAACCAATGAAACGTCTCTTTTGTTAATATGTAAGATCGATGTAGAATGTGCCTGCGTGCAGTGTTTTATCTAGGTATTTCCTTTCGAGAGTGCGATAGCGATTTCCGGGATGGCGATGCCCACACTGCCCTCCCGCTGGATAAAATACTGCCTGCGTGCGTGATCAGGCGGTTAGGGAAAAAGCTCTGAAATGATCTTAGGGATGTACTGAAAACAATTAAGTTGCAGTTTCTTTCTCAGATTATTATAATTTATCTTTTTAGACTCGTTTAAATGAACAACGTAATAATGGTGTATTATTAAATGAACGTCAAATTTTACGTATATTTGCTGATATTTGTAATGCTGTAAGTGTATGTCATTATCGTCGTCCTCAACCGATACTACATCGTGATATTAAATTAGAAAATATTCTTATTGATTCTCATCAATCATTTCTTCTATGTGATTTTGGTTCAGCTATTATGCTTCCATCTTCAAAACATAATGATCATCAACAATATCAATCCACTCAATTAACTACAACAACTATTCAACAACTTGAAGAAGAAATTCAACGTTATACAACATTATCATATCGTGCACCTGAAATGATTGATTTATATAGTCGATTACCAATTACATTAAAAGCTGATATATGGGCAATGGGATGTCTTCTATATAAACTTATGTATAATATAATGCCATTTGGAGATAGTATTTTAGCAATACAAAATGGAACATTTCATATACCAGATGATATGTCACAAGTTTATAGTCGAGAATTAAATATATTTGTCCGATATATATTAGAAATCGATATCAATAAAAGACCAGATATTTGGCAGGTATGAAAAAAATGAAATACTCTCTCTTTCTTAGATATATTTCATTTTCTTTTCTTAAGGTTGCTTCTATAACGTATAAATTACTTGGTATCGACTGTCCAATTCCAAATCGATATCAATCAAAAATCCCTGATTTAAGTACAATATCAATGCCATTAACAGATAGTGAATTTCGTCATCAACGAGCAATGGCTTTAGCAAATGCAAAATCCACAATAACAAATACATCTGATGAAACATCTAATCTTGGTACAGCAGTTAACCCACGTGAACGTCCACGTGGTATGATGGCACCATCTGGTTCATTGATTAATTTTAATCAAACCACTCAACGACCGACAGCAGTTGTTGTACCTCCACTTGTGCCGCCAGTTCTACCTCCCGCTCCAATTTCAACTCTAGTTCCGAGTCCATCTCGATCTTCTCATCAACGATCAGGTTCAGCAGCTCAACTTATGTTTGATGATGATTTTTCACAATTTCCAAATCATGCTCTTAGCTTAACTAATATTTCAAATGTGACAACACCAAAAGCTGCAATAGCAACACCTGAACGTAATGTTTCTCGCGCACGACCATCACCACCAGCATCATTATCTGCAGCATCTAGTGTTACTTTACAACAACAATTATTTCCTCCTCCTCCACCTTCTTCAAGCAATACACAATTAACAGCAACACCTTTAAATCATCATCAACATCGACGTAGTGCATCACAAACTATGAGTCCAACGAATAATCAAATACCTTTTCCACAAACGTCTTCCATTGAACCAAATCCATCATTTGATCGTCGACATTCAATTGATTCATCGACAAAACAAATACAACCTGACGTACTTTTTATTGGTGAAGCATCTGATGATGATGAAGATGATGATGATGAAGCATTAGAAACAAATTTAAATAAATTAAAAGTTTATAATCATTCAACAGAAAATGTTAAATCTCGAGAAAGCCTGATTTTAAATGAAGATGATCGTTTATTTGCTAAAACATATACTATTAATTCACAATTAAAATCTGATGATGAACAATCATCATCATCACTATCAGATGATAATGAAAAAATGAATCGGGTATGTTAATCAATTTTTCTTTTAACTTAAATCCGATGAAAGTGAAATGTATATTGAGAGTAGATTTGAGACCTGGATTTGAATACACTGACATTTGACATTTTCTATTACATAATTGAATAAAAGAACAAGCGTCTGATTATGTAATGTATACTCTAATTAATTATTCATTATGTTATTCCATATGGAGTTCTATTCAGTTTCATATCTGGATATAAATGGAGAGATCGATTCACTTAAAATAGTTTACATAGGGAAATTTTGTTTTGTATATTTTTCGATTAATATCTATATTATATTTATATTTTAGAAGAATAAAAAGAAACCTCCATCACAACAAACACCATTACGTTCAAATCAT
Organism: Adineta steineri; assembly: GCA_905250115.1. Lineage (NCBI taxonomy): Eukaryota > Metazoa > Rotifera > Eurotatoria > Adinetida > Adinetidae > Adineta > Adineta steineri. The sequence continues at coordinate 586,413 of CAJNOI010000008.1, read as the reverse complement.
CATGCATCGACAGATGAAACAGATAAACATTTATCATCCCCTAGTACAACAAATAAAAATCTTGTTAAACGTTTAATTGAACGTTGTTCTCTTCAACAACCACAACAACAACAACCGGATGAGCCTATAACAACTTCAACACCATATAAACGAAAGGATTCTTTTATACTTTCCAATGAACATCCAATTGTAATGGGCGGTCATTCTGATAATAATGGCAACGATGATGATGATGACGATGAGAAACGTAATGTTAACAATCATGATATGAATAATGTTGGATTTGATCAATTGATTAATGAAGATTCAGATGATGATGTACCTTTACAAACACCAAATACGGATAAGACGAATGCTAGTAGTAGTCTTTTTACGACATCACGTCATAAAGAACAACAATATGAACATTTTCAAGATTCTGATGATGAAACAAATCATTCAACACCAAAAACATCATCTAGTAAGTTAGCAAAAACAAAAAAAGAGATTATTTTTAAAATTTTTCTCAACACATTTTTATAGAAGATATAACTTGGTTTTAAGAATAGAAACTAAAAGTAAATTATTTCCACTATCTAATAATCTCTTGATTCTTACACCCTCGGCTTATATTTAACGAAAGATTATTTTATTTTTATTTTTCTCTCTTGCCAATTCAATACATATATTTTTTTTGTTTTTAACTAATTTAGATCCAACAACAAAACTATTTAATCTCTTTACAACAAATTCAAAAACAAATCCATCCAATGATACAAAGCGTATAATTAATGAGCGTAATAATCAAACAAATTCTTCTTTTATTGATAATGATAATCCATTTCTTCACGCACCTTTTAATCGTACTCATCGTTCTCCAACACAAAAACAAATATCACAAGCTCCGTCTTCATCTATGAATGTTGATACAATATCTACATCTAATACTTCCTCTTTTGATCCAACTAGTATTGTTATTGGAAAAAGACTTAGTGCATTTGCTCCTTACCATAGACAAGAACCAAATTCTGGCAATAATGGTAAACTGATTTATTTATACGAAGAAATTAAATCTGCTAGGAAGAAATATTCTTCTATTTTCTTTGTAGGATTATGAGTTAAAATACGTATGACTAGATTTTTGCGACAAGGACATTTTTTTCTTTTTATATTAACGTCATTGTTTTTACTGCATGTAAATTACAATATGACGTATAATAAAAACTTACTCATGACAAAAATTATAATCTTATTTATAATAATGAATAGGATTAATTCTTATTCTACACATATAAAGACTCTAGACGATCTTAAGTACCTTCGATGACTTTTATTTCCTGTTGACTTGAAAGAATGTAAAAGAATAAATATCCTATGCAAATATGATTGTATATGGGTGGGCGTAAAAAAAAGGAAACCATGAGATCATAAAACTTCAAATTTGCATTGATAAAAACATTTTCTTTCTTTTTTTAACTAGTAATTGATCCAACATCATCATCATCATCAGCGTTTAATTTCGGTACATCTACACAAAAGCTTCCACATTCAGAATCTTTTCCTCCGGGTATTACTAATAATACGAATCCAAATAATCAATCAGCGATATCGAAAGATGTTTTTACAAATGCACCATTTAAAACAAAATTAACAACTAAACAACAACGTTCAATGGCAGCGAATAAAACAAATGCTATATCACCATCATCATCTCATTCAACTTCATCATCAAATTCTCAATTAATTGATTTTACTGTTCCATCACATTCAACAGTTGAATCAACAATAAAAGAACAGACTCTCTCATCGCCTATACGTCGTCCTGTTGGTTCAGCTGCTCTAGCAACAAATTTCAGTACATTTGGAGGAATAAATACAAAAAATGATGCATACTATTTTCATTCCGAACGTGTTAATGAGGGACATTCATCAGGAGAAGAATTAACATCATCATCATCATCATCAACACGAAAACGTCGTAATAAAAAGAAATCTTCCATAAATACCGGAAATGATTCTCAACAACATGCTTATGCAAATCTATCATTTAACGATAATATTGTCGATGAATTACTATGATTCTATCTAGTGTGTTCTTTTTCCGGTGACTTTTTTCAAATCCTTTAACCTTTATTTCTTATGTGAGAGTTCTACCATTCCATATCCTTTCGTTCTCTTTTCTTTTCTTTCTTTTTTTTTGATTATTCCATAAATGTCTTTTGTTCACGCATATACTTATGTGTATAGAAAAATCATTTTTCTTCACCTTTTTTTCTTTTTTTTCTCTTTCTCTGTGCTCTATATTATATATCTATTTATTCTTTTATGATCTCCATTATAAAAAAATAAAAGAAAAACTTAAACAATGCAATATATATATATAAATATACATGTATCTTTTTCAAAGAAAATAACAAAACGTATCTTTTTAACTTTAGAGACTATACTCAAATGAGAATTTATTTTAAACAAAGCGTTTTACTTGTTATCTGTTTGATTTGTACTCTTATTGGTATATATTCATGGCGTTGGTGGCAAGAATATGTATGAGATAATGATGTTTATATATATATATATATATATCAATAAATTTCGATATTTAGAAATTAATAATTAATCATTTTACTCATCCAACACCAAAAACTAACTTAAATGATTTAGAACAAGCTATTTTATTGGATAGCAGATTGATATCCAAATGTCAGCATTTTGCACAAGGCAAACAATCACTTGTCGTTGATAGTAAAGGTATTATTTACTGTAAATATTACTTCGGAAACTAGATATTACTGGTTAAAGAAATACCAATGAATGTTTAACACTTAGCTGATGCAAAAAATAATTAAAAAAGGGTTTTTTACTTACAATTTACATAATATTTTCCGCATTATATAAAGAGCAAAAACAATTCTCTTCTCATTTTTTATTCCTACGTGTAGGTTATGTCTGTGAACGTCGTCATTTAGAAAAAATAGACGGGTGTTGTCAAACAACATCATCATCTATTCTTGGTCCATATATCTGTGATACTTGCTCATCGACAACTCATTGTTGTAGTTCATTTGAACATTGTATATCGTGTTGTCTTAAACCTGATCATGTATGATTTATTTTCTATTATTTAATTAATTGATTATTGTTTTTTATTTTGCTAGCGTATTCATCTTCAAAATTATATTCGTTCTCGTGATTTAAAAACTAAATTACTTCTTTCACATTTATCTACATCATTTGACGTTTGTGTATCACGATGTCGAACGCATAGTAATAGTGTTGTACATGAAAATGAATATATTGATATAATACATAAATATTGTTTCGAAACAAATTTATCAAATTAAACCAAAAAAACACAATGATTGATTCTGACGATAAACGTGTAGATGAAAAAGAAATAGTAGATAATCCTCAATATTCACCATTTAATATACAATGGCTTGATACTAGTTATCAACAAACATGTTTACCTGATAGTCCATGGCAACAAGTAAATATTGTTCTTTATAAAATAATATCTTTTCAATATATAAAAATAGGTTCTTAATGATTTGGAACCAGTCTTATTTAATAGAATACATCAACAATTTAATAATTCTCAACGTCGACAAATACTTATCGAATTACTTGGTAGTCAATTTCAACAGAAATTCTTTGTAAATGAACCTGATAATCCACATATACTAGTTAGTTGATTCTGACAATACATATTTTTTAGTAAAGATTGAATTTATATAGATGCCACCTAATATGCTCAAAGAAGATCGACTCAAACTTGAAAATGAAGCAAAATCATGGTTACAAATACAAACACTTAAAGCAGCAACTGAAATAGACGCAGGTTTATATTTCATTTTTTTCTTCTAAAGTTTATCTTGTAATATTCTTATTATTTTAGCTATGAAAGAAAATGATCATCAGTAAATATAAATAAAAACTATATAAAACAAAATATATATTTTTCAATTTTTAGTACTAATCACTTATCAAATGATATGAAAAATTTTCTTACATATACAAATCAAACTGTATCGACATCATTTGAACGTTATTTAAATCAATTACAACAAAAACAGGAAGAACAAAAATTACAAGAATTAAATAAAATAAAACGTCAGAAAGAATTAACTGGAAGTTCAAAACTTCGTTCTATTCTTCCAGATTCACGAATGCACTCAAGAAAATTATCTGTGATTAACAGTATGTAATTAGTTAAATGATAGAGACTTTTTACTATGCAGTATCTGAAGGCGCAATTTGATTGAAATCCGAGAGGAGCACTAGTGGCGTAACCAGTATTTTGGGCGATGCCTGTGAGGTCGTAGGGCACACAAAGAAATTTGGCTTACAAAGCTAAAATGGGTAGTTGGGCGGCGCCCAATCAAGCCCGACTCTGGTTACGCCACTAAGGAGCACCTGAAAAGATTCCCCTGTGAGCAATAATATGAAGAAAATTATTTTCTTTGTTTAGAATCGCCATCATTTTCATATTCGACGACATCTCAATATAGTGATGTAATATCAAATTCGATTGTTGCATTACTTAAACATGATTTACGTCGTATAACATTTATAAAAGAGAAATTATTTGGTCAACAATTACCAATTGCACTTCGAGAAATTAGTTGGACGGAATATTTACTTCGATCTGAAAAGAAATCATTTAATTATAATCTTGTATGTTTTTTTATTTTTCGTACAAAAGTAAAAATAATAAAATATTTTTTTATGATTAGAATTCTATTGAACATCAAATAAGACGAGATTTTGCTGCTGGAATAACACGTGGTAAAAATGAACTTAAATTAATGGATCCATTAAATACTCCAATGAAAAACTTAATTGAAAATGATGTTATTGATGTAAGAAGAAAAGCTTTTTTCTAAGAATAAATAAGAAATAGTATACGAAAATAAGTTTATATAATCCGATCTAATTTAAAGATTTATTTATTCCGTTAAATACTACTTATAAGATTTGTATAAACCATACCCGAGCGCGAAACATTATATGTCTTTCTCTGTTTTAGACATATAGTAAAACTTATGCTCTTCAATCATATCTTAAAAAATATCATCTACGATTGACAATCAAAACCTTAAATGTTCTTTATACTTACAGAAAAGATTATGAAACTTATTTTATATATTGGTTATTACCATTTCAGTTATCATTTATGGATGAAATACATAAAGGTATGGAGTTTTTATAATCGATGTCTTTTTTTTATTGAGATTTATTTTCTATAGATGAAGAAATTTATGTAAGTGCAATGTATCTTGATTTATTTATTCGTCATTGTTTTCCTACATGGTCAAATATATTTACAATTGCAAGTAAAATAATGAGTGATATAGCAATTCATGATCAGGAATTTTATAATCATATTAAAAAAACATCGAAAATCGATGTAAAGATTAATACAAAAGTAAATCTTTATGTTCATTAACTTAATAATCATTCATTTCTTTTAATTAAGGATTTTGTTACAGAAATTATATCATTGGAAAATGAACAAAGTGAAAATGTCAAACAATATAATAATGAAATAATGACCGATCCAGTTATATTCCTTCGAAAATGGATCTGTGAAGTATGTATTACAAAATATATTATATAAATTATTGTTTTTATTAAGATGTTTGTGGGTATACTAAATTCTAATGCTGTACTTTATTTATGGGATCAATTCTTTATGATTAAATGGAATACAACCTATATTGAACATGCTGCAAAAGCAATACTTTATTTACTACGTGATAAGTTTCTGTGTACAACAGATTATGAAGAAATCCGACAAGTTTTTCTCGAAGAACCTTATCTATTGTATACATCAGATATACAAACAGCTTTTGTTCATCTTGCATTAAAACATGATAATCCTAAATACATTCCGGCTATGAATCAACGTGTACATTCATTAAAACCAATGGATAATATTCAGTATATTTCGAATAAACATAAAACATATGTCGGACAAATTGGTATAAAAAATATTTCATTAAATTTAATTTCACCTGTGGTATGTTATTGAATTAAATTTAAATTAACTGATATATTCTTTATATAGACGAAAGATCCTCGAGAAGAATTTCAGTATAAATCATTAGTTGTAGAAATTCAAGCACATGGAGGTGGAGAAAATTTAGGAAGTATTTCAACACAATCAGTACCTGTAATTCGTATGTTATAATTATATTTATATTTTCAATATTCTAAAATTATGAATTTTAAAAGGAAAAGAACAGACAACATATGGTCAGCAGAAAATTACGATCGATTTACTAGACGATAAATTAATTCTATTAATTAAACAAACACGCCAGTCTTTTATTTCTGCACGTATACAAGCGCTTGTCGTTGTTCAGCAACAGTTAGACGGTATGAAATTAGCTCGTTCATCTTTAAGCATTATTGTTCTTTTTATTTATTTATTAGCAAATACATTGAAAATTCTCGGTCATTGTCGTTTTCCACTATATATTCCACAAAAAATTGGTAATCTCGATACATGGGATGTAACATTTGGACTTGTAGAACGTGCACTACATTCCGGCATACCACCAACTTCGATTGATATGATACCTGATATACCTAAACCAGTTGAATCAGGTATGTTAAACATAGAATATACTTTAAAACCACTTTAATCGAAGATTTCTATCAAAAGACATAATAATTTCTTTACTAGTTAAAACTATCGAATAGATCAGTGACAACAACAGACAATGGCATAATGAAGTGTTTTATTTTGATAATAATACTATCTAATATTTTTGATATCTACTAGACTAACAATTCTTTTTTTTTTGGTTTTGAATGAATCTCTTTTCATTTTACACGTTTATCTTAACGAATCAATCTATAATATATTAAAATCTTAAACGAAATATTCCGACTATTTCAATTGATTAGAGCACATATTGGATAATACGTAGTTTACGACAATGTAAATAAATGAACAGATGTCGTCATTTTCAATATTTGTTGTTAATGACCTGAGGTTAGTGAGAAAAGATTTCTTCTTAACTTCGTGAGTATATAACATTGTATCGGCAGTTGTGTACCATGCCTGTGAATAGGTCAACGTATTTATAATAAGAAAAAGGCATCGTTGTTATTCGCAGCAAAAAAAAGATACTAATTGATTAACAAAAACCGCTCTAATTTAATATTTTCGATTTCTAAATTTTCCTTTTTTTATCTTAAATTATTTTTATAGATAAAATTGATTCAAGTTCAATCATTTCTCTTGTGATATTCGATCCAAAAGCTGAACAACATTTTGCTCAGTAAGTTAAAACTATATATTTCTCTATTCTTAAATACCGATAACTAATTTCCTAGATATGAATACCAAATAAACTTTTTTTCTGTATTTCTTATGTAAGATGCGATTCATTCTAGCTACAAATCATATTCAAAAAACAAATTGATTAAATGCGTCTCTGATTTTTGCTTCCCTTTTTTTTAATTCTAAATACTTATATAATAACTGCTCTCATCTATTCTTCTAGACTTTAATCAAATATATATATCCGTCCATATTTTATACAAATGTCAACTATACTATTAATTAAACGTTTAACTTATATTAGAATGTTATTATGGTATGTTGGAGTATTAATATGTTCATTAACGCATACATTATTTATTATACAAACATGGTCGAAAAGTTTTGTTTTTATATTAATTTTAAATTTTTTCATTTGTTTAATTAGTCTTTTTATATATAATTATCGTGGTTATTATCAAAAGACTAAACGTATTCTAGTCATTTTTTTACCAGTTTTTACAGTAGCTACATTTATTATTTATATTATTTATATGTTTAATATAAATTATCGTACAATGAATTTATTCACAATAAATATGATGAACAATGATCGACATCAAAGTTTATTATCAAATACATTACGATATCATAAATGTTGTCGTATACAAGAAGAAATTTTATTTGATTCACAGAATGAACGGGAATATTTTCGTTTATTTCCTCATTGTCAAAAATCAATTGAAGAAAATGAAAAACTAAAAGATCATTGGGATAATATAACAACATGTGGAACATTATTTAAATCGATCGTATTTTATACTAGATTTATTTTAATAATTGATTTAATATTGAACTTTAGTATTATGACTGTGAGCTTAATTCATATATGGGAAGAAACTGATGAATGGGTTAATGATAATCAATGTACACTAACAATAACAGATAATATTAATTATAAAGCAAAATAAATTTCTTTTTTGTTTGCTAAATAAATATAAATAAAGAATGCTGATACTGAATAAAATTATATTTCGAATGTTAATGATTTATAGAAGTTCTCTAGTTGTATAAGACAAGAAGAGTTTTTATCGACTCACTGTTAGATTTTCTTTCATAAGCAGGATAAATACTTGTTCCAAAAAAAAGGGTCAAAAAAAGGTGAGCTCGAAATTTGGAGTTTACGAATGTCTAGTTTTTACCGAAAATCTCAGCTCAGAACTTTAACCATCTATTTCTGACTATTCATATAGATACTATTGGCTGCTCTGAGTCGACCGATACTATTCAAGAAAAAACACATCGAGTTAAACGTTGGAATTTGTTGAAATACCACAAAACTGTAAACTCCAAATTTCGAGCTCACCTTTTTTGACCCAAGTTAAGTGAACTCCAAATCTAGAGTTTACGAGTTTCAAGTTTTTCGACAAATTGTAGCTTGTAGCTATGTGCCTTTTTTTTGAGCATCACCAGTCGACTCAGTACAGTCCAGAGTATCTATTAGAGCAATCAAAAACAGATGATTATAGTTTCCTGGTAGAGTTTTTCGTGAAAAGTTAGATATCCGTAAACTCTCGATTTGGAGCACACTTAACCCTTTCGTTACAGAATTTTTTTCTCTCTGCATTGAAACTCAGTAAATTTTTAATCTAGCTGTTTTTAGAGATAGGGACCAGTGACGGATGACAAAGCGTCTGACCTTGCCTTTTCGAAAATTTCAGTTTACGGCTGATAGAGACATATGTAGAAGATGATTCATCTATTTCCGCATGTGATATATGAATTATAAGTAGTACTGAATTTTGTTATACTTGAACGAAAATTTTTTAACTGCTGACTTTTTTATTTGTAAAGCGTATTGAATGTTTTTATGAAATAACAAAAAATAGTTTTGTGGATATGGGTGTGACGGTCGAAGAAAAAGAGAAACCCACATCCTTTCATAGAATATCCTGTTTAATTTTGCTTTCAAGAGATCGCACATCGATTTCTGTGAATTTTACTATAAAAAAAAGTAATTAAAAACAGGTGTAGCTTTTGTTATACTATTGTAATGAAAGGGTTAACTTGACAGATCAATTCAAGATATCTAGAAAGTTTCGAAATTTAATCGAATTAAATAATAAGAAATTATATAGTTCCTATCTAATCTTGATAATGATGAAAAATTACAAACAATTATCGATGTAATCATAATGATTGATACCTTGTCCTCCTTCAATAAGATACATGACCATCAGATGCAATAGAATGATTTTAAAAAAAGCAGCAAAACTGTAACATCCTTTAATTTATAATTCATTATATTTTTACATATTCAGAACTTATTACTATCGATACTAAGCCATTTCCACTGCTAAATCCTCGTTCTTAATGACTTTTTTTTTCTACTATGGTAAATCTTGTATATTAAAAAGTATTATATAATTCATTATAAATCAATTATGATTGAATGTCAAGTGTAACATGCGTATCGAAACAAAATTCTTTCATATTCATGTAAATATGTTTCAATTGAAATTTTTTTCTGTATCTAGCTATGTTGATTGACTAATAATGAATTAGAGAAGTATTGATATTATTTCTTCAAGTGTATATATATATCTCACTTTAATTTATTTTGCAAATAAATGCTCTTTTATATTGTTTTAACAACATTATCAATCTATTCAAATGTTTGTTTTCTTCTTTTTTTTGTTAATCTATTCAATAGATGTGTTTGTCTTTGACAAAATCTTCGTACAATTTATTTTTGCTTTCTACACATGAAATTACTTCGAAAATTCATAATGTAAATAATTAAACACTGAAAGATCAAAGAAAAAAA
>CAJNOI010000008.1:495337-576237 GCA_905250115.1 Adineta steineri | reverse complement strand
TTTTTTTTTTATTCATAATAATGTGCTCGTTCGATCGATGTATAAGAGTGAATGTGCGTGTTGACTTCTTCTACAGCATCACTATGATTGATTAGCATATTTTATTTCAATATGGTACAACTCAACTGTATTTCTTCTTTTGTTTGCTTCTTCTACTGCTGTTGCCATACAAAGTGTATTAAACATCGTGTTTAACATATGTCAATGTACAGACAAAAAAAAGAGAGAAGGTGTATGGGGGCCGTAGGCAAATAGAAACGGATATTTCTATGGTCTGATTAAAGCATAAGCTTCATTTTTTTCTGTCATGTATTCAATAAAGAAAAAACAACGATATATGTAGCAGCTGTAGTATTGTGATGATGATCATCATTCGGCAAATAATTGTTAGTGTGAAATATCAATTATACGAAGGAGAAGAAGATCAAAAGAGTGAACTCATCATTGAAGTTAAAATGCGTTGACTTTTCTATATATAAATAGATTTCAATGTTGTTTACCACCATTGATCTACGCATCGATAGATGATAAGACAAACATTGTATTAAAGAAAAGGTGTTGTGTGTATCGACTTATCGAATATAAAAATCTCTTATATGAAGAGAGTATCAACATGAAACAACCTAATGGACAGCTATTAGACACTTGACTAGTCAGAAAAAAAAGAGACAATCTTTATCCATAGTGTGTGTGAAGCACACACGTTAACTTGACACTTTTTCAATATGATCTTTTGACTTTAAGATCGTTTTAATATACATTTATATTTTTCACAACAAAATACAAAAAAGAAAAGAAAAGAAAAGACAAAAGAAGAAAAAAAAAAGACAAATGTTTATGTTATTTGTGTTTTGAATGTTTTGTTTTTTTTTTAAATTATTTCGTCGGTGAACAACTAGTTGAAGATGAATTAGGAGATGATAATGAATTTGAATGTGTTGAATGATCAGATGAATGTGATGGTGAACTTGTTGATGGTGGTGGATATAATAAATATGGTATAGAAGGTGTAATATATGGATGTATTATATGTGGTGATGATGATGATGATGGATTCGTTCGTTTAGTTTCATTCGATTGAACAACATCAACAATAGACCAAATTTTCGGACGATTTGTTGGTGGTGGTTGAAATGAATTTGTATCATTATCATTATCATCACGTTTACGTTTTAAATTATTTGAATTTTTATTTTGAATATTCTGTTCTTGTTGAATAACAACATGAGATTCATTATCATTCTCATCATCATCATGATCATCATCGTCATCGTCATCATCATCATCTTCCTCTTCTTCTTCTTCACTTTTACTATTATTTGTTGTTCGATGAAGTTTATTTTCTTTTTTTAATCGTCTACGAGCATTAGCAAACCATGTTGATACTTGTGTTAATGTCATTTTTGTAACCATAGCTAAAACCATTTTTTCATTCTTTGTTGGATATGGATTTTTTCGATGTTCATAAAGCCATGCTTTAAGTGTTGCTTTAATGAAAAAAAAAAGAATTATATAGCGAAATGATCCCATCCACTTAAAAAGGCTCAAAGGAATTTAATCAAATGTTTTTTAATGCGTTTTCTTTTGGAAACGAGCAATAGACACTAGAGGAATGTAACGTATGCAATCGATCTGCATATCAAACGAGATGAGATTTTTCGGTTAGTCACGTCTTTTTTTGTCATCAAGCGAATAAGCGGACGCTTTTTTTTCTTATATGATGATGAGAAACAAATAATAATGATGATATTGACTTATGGGAATAAACACGTTTGTCATTAAATTACCTGTTGTTTCACGAGTCGCATTTTTTCGTTTATGATTGGGATCATTAAGTCTACAAAAGAAAAAAAAATAAAGATATTTTCTATTTTATTTTCAACTTACGCTAAATTATAATAGAAAAATGGTTGCATTGTTGGATCCATCCATGAATTTGGTCGATACATATTCGTTGGCATTTTAGGAGCATTGTTTATTAATGAAGGCATCATTGAAAGATGAGAATAAAACGAAGATAATTCTACAGGATTGTTTGTCATTGAACTCATTTTTTACTTTCTAAAAAAAAAGATGAAAAGAATTGAGAGGTGGGTCTATGCTGTATTTTTTGCATGTAAAAATGCATGTCGAACAACACTAAGAGCAAATCGGATGTATGCTTTTGCTCTCTCTCTCTCTCTCTTATTATAAAGAGAGAAGAAGAAAAAAATACTAAACGAGAGAAATAAGGCAAGACAGACAACATTGCACGTATAGAAAAAAAACGCTTGTAGACCAATAGAAAATTTTCTCTCTCTCTTACTGCTGACTACCAATCTGTTTGTTCGACGGGGGCAAATTAAATAAATGAGCCGAAGAAAATAGAAGCTCACTATACCGTGACTACCTTCATAATAGTATCGATTTGCAAACACCTTTACTTTTTCTCTTTTGAAATAAGAAAAATTAGTGTACATGCATAAACTTGGTCTTTTTTTCGCCGTCTTTTTTTTCTGTATTATTAATAGCTTTTGTAATATTACCTTGTGATCAATTGTGTTAAATGACATATAACAATAATAGAACAATTTCAATACTGAATGAATAAGAAGATATTAAAGTTTTTGATGATTTGTATATAATTGTGTTCGAGGTTTGATCAATAATAATCATAATATATATGACAATGCAAATAATAGAAGAAAATATTTACAATTGTAACTGTATTATTCATATATATCTAACCGGTGTCTTACTCATATAAAATCTAGGATTCGATTGTTTACGGATTCTCTTTGAAAGATATATTGAAGAGTATGAATCTGTTATTATTCTTTAGCAAAAAAAAATAACAGATTATTTATCTTGACAAGGAATTCAATGTATCGCTGTTTTTTTCCTCATTGATAGATCACTGTCGAGAAAAAATCGAATGTTATGAAATAAATTATTTACATAAAATCTTGCATCATATGTTCTCCATAAAGTTAAAAGAGAATCAATATTTACCATCCTATGAATAGAATATGTATTTGACTACAATAATTCTGTAATAGATTTTCTAATGAAATGGTTTAATGAATATTTAATTTTTTAGACATGATTAAATCGAAATTTGATCTTTTGTATATTAGAAATGAAGAGAGAGAAAAAAATCAATGCATCATAAGTCTACAATTATAATGTTTCCATGTTCGTCACACGCGTTTATACACTTGAATTTCGTAATAATGCACACAACAGGAGTGAATGTTTCCTCATCGATCAATTTCGACACGCGTTTTCTTTTCCTTCCCTTCTCTATATAACTGGCAAGGTTCATTAGTTGGAGAGAAGGAAAAGCCTTCTCATTGTGAGATTATCGAGTGTGATGTCATTTTGAATCGATCTTTTTCCTCTTGAAAAATGTCTACATATCAATTGTTTTTGATGGGAAAACGACAAGCACATAACGATCATTACAAAAGAAATATATTTAAGCTATTAATTTCTCGTTTGTCTAAACACTGGATTAGAGCGACGTCTATAATAAACAGACAAATAATACATATAAAATTGATTCCATCTTGAAAAGGAAAAAAGATATATATTTTTAAACGAATACTTGAATTTGTTTATTCAATTAAATTAATTCATTATTTCAAAATAAACTCTTTTCGAAGGCACTTATTAATATATACATACATACACATTCATTTTAATTTATTTTATGTACATATATATGAATCATTTATTTGTAAATTGTGAAATTTTTTGCGGGTAGAAATTACAGGATATTCTATTTTAGATTTTTTTGCTTTTTTTTTCTTTCCTACTACTATGCGTGAACAAATGGTTTTGGACGAGAAAATTATCGGTGTTGAATTAAGTGCCAGTAAGAAGCAATTCAAATGGCCTATTCAAGATACTGATAAAAAACCAAAAGCAAATGAAGATGATGATAATGAAAGCAATGATGAAATGTCTGCTTTACAAAAAATTATTATCGTACACAGTGTATGTTAAATTCAGAGAGAAAAGACTTACAGTACTTTTATAATCCTGAATAATGATAGCATAAGGCTTCTTGTTAGAGAGTGTATTAATTCAAAATCTTTTAATCTTGACTGAATTGAATTTAGTTCCAAGTTCATTTTTTCCGTTGATATGTGATAATTATTATGGAAGAAACGATCAGGAGTCTGGTTATTACTAGCTTGTCTTTTCTCACATATATATAGCATTCATTAATTATAACCAGTGGCGGATCTAGGAAGGGGGGGGGGCGATGTTTATTTTTTTTGAGTATGGAAGAGAGATACATGGGGAGTGGGGGCGATTCTGGCTAAAAGCTATTTTCTGAGTCCAATCGAAGTAGTGTGAACCTATTTTTTTCGTTCATTTTTGCTGTAAAAAATCAAAAATAATTCGAAAAGGGGGCGATCACCCCCTTAAATCTGCCACTGATTATAACTTAGAACTATGTATTTATTCAGGTCTATTTAGTAGTAACATATTACATGGACTATCCTATAACGAATATAAAACCTCATTTGAGCAATGAAATGTCATACAAATAATATTTTTCTTCTTATTAATTTAGGCTGTTCTTGGTGTTGGAGCAAAGGCTGATCAACGAAATTTAGTACATTTAACCATCAAAGATAGTGATAAAACAATTATTGATCAACCTATTCTTTCATTATCAGTTAATAGAAATGATTCAGTAAGAAAATCTTTCTTTTTTTTAATTTATAACATATTTTTAAATATTATACACATAGATCACAGCATTCAATCTTCGTATTTCATTAAGTGAAGCTACTGAAGTAACCTTTAAATTAGTTGAAGGTGATGGTCCAGTACATTTAATAACTTCAAAAATACTTGGTAAGAAAAAAAAGAAGTTTATTCGTTTTATAATTGAATTTCTGTTTTAAGAACCTCCATTCGATTTTGGTGGTTATTCATCTGATGATGATGAAGAAGATAATTTCGATACAATAAGTGTTACAAGTGATGAAGATATGCAACAAAATGCTGGTGATAGAAAAGCTCAAGCAAATTCAGCTGATAAATCATCAAAAAAATCTAAAAAACAACCAGCTGGATCAGCTAATAGTCATGTTAATAATAACAATTCATCTGATGTCCAACAACAAAAGAAAAAACGAAAGAAAGATGAATAAAATATTTCATTAAATATATTTCGGAATATTTTTTTTTTCAATTGATAAAAAGAAAGAAAAGAACAACATACGAAATATTCGAAACAAAAAACAAAAAAAAAGACGAAAAAGTTTTTGTTGTTATTCGTTCATTTGTTATTATTTCGGTTTTTTTTGTCATTGTCTTTACATGTGAATGATTACAACCGATATGAATAGATATAAAAAAGAAAAAAACTATTTGTGTCTTGTTAACTACCAAACAGTACATTTATTTAATCGACTATTGCCTTGTCCTGGTTTACAACTAAATACTCGATCAAAATCAACAAAATTTGATGTTGGACCAAGTACTCTAAAATATATAGAAGAATTTTATAAACGTTTAGATTCAGTCCTATTTATATTTACCTAAATTGTCCAGGAGCATGAACTCCAGTCAGAACTCTACTCATTGCATATGGATCAGTCATTTTTGAACACCATACTTGTGCATAGTTAATAAAAAACATTTGCTCAGATGAATATTTTATTAAACCCGGCAATTTTTTATCAAGATTTCCATTTGCTTTTATCCATTTTTTATAGGCCTAGAAATCATAACATAAATAAAACAACGTAATATAATTAACTTACATAAAATGCTTCTTTTACTCCACCATTATCAGCAATATTTTCACCTTGAGTTTGATTTCCATTTATCTACGATAAAAAAAAATATTCGAAGAATAAAAAATCTGTCTTATGAATACTTACGGTAGTATTGATTTGTTCAAGAAAATATTGACTATACTGATCAACTACACATGTTTTACGTTCATTAAATCGTTCAATTGTTTCAGGTGTCCACCAAAGTATTCGATTTCCATCTTTATCAAATTGTCGACCATTATCATCAAAACCGTGCGTAATTTCATGGCCAATAACTGCACCAATACCTAAAAAAATATTTTCTTTACTTTTTTTCATCGTTATCATATTAACTTACCACCATAATTAAGATATCTAAATAAAGAATAAAATTTTTTTTATTTTAAACAAAATATATAGAAAAGAATGAAACATCCTACTTCGGTGCATCTTTATTGAAAAAAGGCATTTGAAGAATACCGGCTGGAAAAGCTAAAATTAAAGGAAAAAGATCATAGATAGCATAATGAATAAGTTTTATTTACTGATTTGATTTTTTGATGGTGTATAAAAAGCATTGACGACAGTCGGTGGAGTAAGACCCCATCCTTTACGATCAACAGGTTTACGAAGTGTTTTAAAATTTTCTTGAGATTTTATTTGTAGTACTTTTAAAATATTATGAATATAAGAACTATTGAATTCATACTAAATTACATAATTGAATAAATATATAGTAATAATATATTTTGATTTCTTCTTACTCCTTCATATTCCTGTTCTAATTCTGTAATATTATCGCTACCTAAATATTCCGGATAACCAATCTTTTCATCAATCTCTCGTGCCTATAATGAAATTTATTAAAATAATAGATTTCTTCTTTTTTAATTTACTTTTTCTTTTGCTTTATCTTTCGAAACATCATCCATCCATGTAGAGTCTTCAAGCATATCAATAAATGCATTTCGAATATTACGAATCATTTCCAGTGACTGAAAACAAAAGAAGCCAATGATTAACTGAATATCACTAATTAATATTAAGTATACGAAAGATGCGTGCGGATGGAAATTTGGAAACAAAACGAACCCGCACATATCTTTCGAGATCCTCATGATTCTATCAAGTCAAATTTGAGTTTATTTCATACCTGATTTCTTGCATTTTCATCAAAATATTTTTTTATATAAAGTTTTGCTACAGCAAATCCCATGTTACCATTAACATATGATCCACATGTTACTGAACGTGGACGTTCAGCACTTGTACCACGAAGTGCTCTTTCGAATTGTTCTTTTATAGTACGATAACGTTTTGGCATATTCGCTGCTCTATTCATCATAAATCGCCATATTAAATAATTTTGTACGGTACGTGGAGAATGTTGATCAATAAGTAATGATGCATTTCGTAAAAATTCAACTTCACTTATTGATACATTATCATTATCTAATAAAGTAACATTCGCTGAAAGATAAATTTGACGAACATAATTTGTAAAATCAAACTAAATCAGAATATTTAGAATAGTTTAATATAATAACAATCAATATGACTTACACTTGTATTTAATATTCGTGATAGATTATGAAGTGATGTACGTATCGTATCATTTTGTCTTGCTCGTTGATCCGCAGGTGTCCAATGAAACTAGAAATAAAATTTCAATAGAACTTAAAAGAAAACGAAATTATTACATGAGAAATTTTTCTTTCAAATTCATATATATCTCGAACATCGTTTTCAATCATTGTTGAATCATTTGTTAATGATTTAGCTAATTCATATATAAATTGTTTATAAGCTTGTGTTATTTTCGATTCATTTATATAATATTGTTTTTGTTCAAGAGCAAGGTCACTTTGAGAAATCTAAAAAAAATCAAAAAAGAAAATTTCGTTTTTATGTTATTAAATTAGTTTATACTCGAATATAATAAGCCGATGAATTTTTATCATCAGTTGCTGTACCACATTGAAATAACATATTATTATTGTATTCACGTAATTTAAATAATAATTTTGAAAGATTAAATTTTGTTTCATCCCATGATTGACCATGTAAAATAGGCCATCCACCAAGTTCATTATCAACAACAGATAGAACAGTATCAACACCATCAGTTTCAATTGCTATTTCATTAACACATGATTCATATAAACGACGTGCATTAGAAATAGCTTTGATATGAATAGTATCATCTGGAAGTGGTGATGTTAAAATATCTATGAAAAATACCGACAGTTAATAGCAGAACATACAGCTCTAAATACTTCCATATAATAATACTGATAAGAGAAAAGTTAATTTTTTTGATCATGCATTTCAACTGTAACCTTTTTGACTCATATGCTATATTCTCTTTCTTGACTTCAAGATAAAAGTAAATCATTGAGTACGGTAGTACAAATATTCGTGTTTCTATATTACGCATCACCTATTTTTGACATTAGAACGAATCAACAAACTATTTTGGAATAGTAAATTAATTATACGCTTAATATAGAAAACATAGATTTATTATAGTGTTTTTCTGGAAGAGGTTAATAATTTGACTATAATCATGAAATGTTAGGAGCAATATATTTTTTTATCATATAAGTGTTAATATGTTGTCAATCTTATTTCATAGGAATGCATGTCAATAGCATTTTCTATATTGCTGCAAATAGTAATAAAACATTTCTCTCGATGAGAAAAAAGATCTATAGTAATTCCTGCTAGATTAAAACATTTCTTACCAATGACATTGTTGTCTAATTGAGTTCGTAATACATTGAATGTATCTTGAGCACCGGCTGAATAGAAAAAATATATATATTTAACGAAAAAAGAAAATTTCAATTTACTATCATCAGGTATTCGATTATTCTTTAACCATGTTCCACAGGCAAATTTAAAAAAATCTTCGCATGGTTCAATAGTTTCATCAATACTTTCAAGTAAATAATTTGCTAAAAACAAAAAACATTTTTAAAATAATCTTAAATTTTTATCTATTTTTTTCTTACCTGCTTTAATGCAAAATGGTGTTAAACATAATTCATCTTTAACTAGAAGAAAGAATAAGAACTAATTCAAATTTAATTAATAAAACAAAATCTTACCTGCTATTGGTTTTATTGTTTTAGTTTTTTCAATACTAAATAAAACTGCTAATACAATTGTTGATAAAAGTAATATACCAGTAAGAATACCAAATAAAATGTAAACATTTTTTTTCACAGAAGATACAACTGGTTTCGGATCACTGCAAGGAAATAAGGGATTTAATGTATAATAGTCTTCTTGTGTGTCTGCCACTTTGATTTATATTAATAGAAATTTTTTATATTATATACATACAAAAATAGAAATAAAATAGTCAAAATAAAGTTATTATGTTTTATGAATTGATAATATTTTTCGTTTCTTATTTTTTCTATGACACTCGAGATAGATTAAGGTTACTACTTACTCTTTCGAATGATATGAATCAATACAAAAAACTTCAATAGGCATCTCGAATTAAAATCAATTCGTGATGATAACGTTATTTACAAGACAGTAAGGATATTCTACTATCTTATTTTTCTTCCTTTCTCTTTATTTTTATCAGTAACAAAAAAAAATAAATAAAATCTATGACATATTTCTGCATAACTATTACAATCAAAAACGTCAAACATGTATTGACGTTCTCAACAATGACAGTAATTTTCTTTCAAAACAACGTAAAGAATATAAAGAATGTATTCAAATTGATAAGAATACTCCTACTTTTCTTTTTTAGCTAATGATGATCAAATTTCTTCCTCTTTTTTTGTTTTACTCATTCGATCTACTACTATAAACAAAAAAAAATTTGTTATTTTTTTCTCTTCTATAACAAAAATATAACATGCTATTATTTTTATTACATACTTTATTTGTTTATTTGACATCTCTTGTTAATTTCGTCTACTATCTATATACATGTATCATAAAAGAAAAACTATTCTCAAATAATCAAATTTGTTTTTGTGATTCAACTCGTCTATTTAATGTTAATCAGTTCAGTTTATCACCTATTCTATGTCATAGATATTTTTACATTACATTACATAACATAATTCTTATGACATTTCTTTTGTTTTTAATCCATCTATACATCATGTATGTATAATCTTTTCTTAATAGAAAGAACAAAAGAATTTGAAAAAAAACATTAAAGATGAAGGGAAAAAGAAATATCTATTATTTATGTTTCTGCGAACTAAAAATGATAAAATTCAAAAAAAAGAAAAACTTCGTTTTGTTTTTACTAATCACGAGTATATAAGAAGGAAAAAAAAAATTTCACTGAATAAAAGAAATTTTTAATAGTATCAAATAACAATAACAGTTGATATGAAGCAGAAATAATGATCACAATAAAAATACTTTGATCAAATTTCATCAAGAAATCGATACTACCAGAATTAATATTGAATAGATAGGCAGACAAGATATTTTGTTTATTAATGAAGCATTTGAATGCATCATTAGGTAAATTATATTCATGACGATTATAAAATTTGAATTAAATCTATTAATCATAGACAAATAGTTAAATAAAATATTCATTAAATAATCAATCGATGAATTGTATGAAAAAAGCAAATATTTTTACTATTATTGATATCAATATTTCTTTTATTATAGGTTACAGAAGAAAAAACCTAATACTTTAAGATTACAGCTATCTTTCAATATAATGACAATTTTTCTATATCCAATCATTCGATAGATTTTATAATTGATTTGAATATGATAAATTTCAATGGTTCGTTTTTACTTCCTACTGAAACCTATTACTCTTTTATCTCAATTAAAATGAGTAAAAAGTACATTAAAATCGTTGAATGATACGATATTCGATTTATTAATTTGCACCTGTGTTTTGTTTTTCATATTTCACGTACTACTATGCCGACTAATAAAGAAAGGAATATTTTGCATTACAAAACTAAGATTATACGTCAAGAGCAGATATTTTCTTCAATATCTGTATGTTTTTTTTCCCTTCTCGGTCAGTCAGTCTGACCTAGAAAAATAATTCGACACTTCTTCTTCTCTTTGAATATTTCAATGTACAAATAATAATAGTAAAAAATGGATATATTATGCTTTTTTCTTATATAAGTTTTTTAATAAAAGTAGCACATAGATTACATAAAGAAGATATAGATGACCTTCAAACGATGTGAAAAAGTACCAATGGCTGAATTTTTTTAATCAAATCTAATTGATTGTTATTTAATTAAAAGACTTAGATACAAAATATTTCTATGATATATTTTTTAATATCACGGATTGTTTTTTATTTTATACAGTAAAATATAATGTGCGATTAGTATTATAAATGTAGATTTAGTTAGAATACAATATGATCTGTACTTTTATCTTTGGGAATGTTATAAATTTCAAGGTAAAAGTCTTTAAATATTAATTTATCACTTAAAAGTAACATTGTATTTGAATTGAATCATCGTCATTTTAATGATAAATTGTTAATACTAAAATTCTAAAATAGTCAATAGAACTACATTTCCTTCATTGTTTTTATTCAATTCTTGTGAAAAGAAATGTGCTATATATTAATATATAATAGTTAAAAAAACAGTGGGAGGTCGAGTTCAATGAAAATCATAAAATAAATATCATATCTAATTGTAAATGTATATATAATCAACTATGATTTCTTATATAAGAGTAAGGAAAAATATCATGTTCAAACTCAATAATCTTTCTGTAGTAAAATTATGATAAAAAGTAAATAAGTATAAACATGAAGATTTCATGATTTTCATGTCAGATTTGTATTAAAAGCTTTCTTTTTGACAATTATTAGACTTCTATTAACCTAAATATAGTTATTTTTCATATATTAGCATTTATATTGCTATTTTAATCTCTTGGGAATGCAAGACATATTTACGTCTGGCTTTGAATGAATGTAACGAAACTTGTGTAGACCTTTTATCATGCAAGTATAATTATACATACTAATACAAGCGATGAATATGTCACCAGTATCATAACGATCTGTATAATGTTGTATTCAGTCTCTTTGTAATTCATATATTTCTTTTTAACTTTTGGAAACTTTCATTTTGTCTCCAAAGACTTAATGAATCTTAGATGAAGTTTATACAAGAGGAGGCGGAAATTTCATTCGAACTTTCCGATTCATTTGCATTCATTTGCACCCAATCTCAACGATTCGTAACCTTTCGCAATGGCTGAAAATAAGATTTTTCTATTTTGAGTTTCTAACTATACAATGAATATAAATGAGATTATATCGATAATAATATATGTATACCTTAGAGATTATATAAAAATATATTTATGTCTATACAAAAAACAAAAAAAGGGATTATATACAAATAGATTGATAAAAGTAGTACGCCTTCAGGTTAATGAATATGATTCTATAACACAGAAACAAATTTTGTCTTTTTGTACTTGTCTATATTTTTAATAGCAACTGTCATCAACAGAAGAAAAATATTAGTTTTTTTCCTTTAAAGTTCAATTTTATAATAGGATCTAGATTTTTTTTTACTGAACTAAAAAATATTAATTAAAAATGAAAGGTCCATTTCATTTGTCTAATATTCCATATAAAAGAAAAGTCTCTATTTATTTATTTATAATAGACAAATTGAATGAATTTCTGTATATTAATATTAAAAAAAAAGAATAATATCTGTTCGTCTGGAATTTCTTTTCCAAATTATTATTTTAAAGAATAAATTCCTTTTCTACATTAAAAAGATATTGTTCTTCTTTTGGATGCATAATTGAATACAATATCCAAGAATCTTCTTAACCAAAACAATTGACAGCATGAAAAAAACAAAGCATGCGTTTATTGCCTTGATTAGGTAGACGTGAATCACGTTTAAACCAATTAACACGAGATATTGATGTTCGATCTCTAGTTGGTATTTCGTTGCTATCGATTAATAGATCTGTTTTATATAAAGATTTATGTTGATGATTTATCTAGAAATATATAAACAGAAAAAAAATTAAGTTTTACAATTTATTTAATAATTACCGGATGATGTTGTTGAAAATATTCATTGATAGGTACCAATGTTTCATCCTGTTCTTGAATAGGATATTGATGATTTTTATAACGAGATGCGCCATGTACCAATGATAAATTTAATTGACACATAGTTATAATGAATACACAATATGTCAATGAAATTAACGAAATATATGAAATAATTGCCATGTATCGTAGATAAATATATATAGAATGTTTATTTTAAATAAAGATTTTTTTCTTTCACAACAAAAGGAAATATATTCTTAGTTATAAAGACAAAATATAAAACTACCGTCTATATTTGATGTTCACACTAGGGAGAGAAGAAAAAGAGATGTTGTAACTTAGAAAGCGAAGTTTTTTCTCTCTCGTTTTTTTCCTCTCTCTCTCCCACTTTTTCATTTGAGATTTATTTATAGAGATATGATAAACCTACGACAAAAGGAAATTCAATTAAACAGAATAATTTATTATTTTAATATACATATTAATGAACTTGCTCATCCTTTATGATTAATACGTCGTGAAATTTTCTATTTATTTGATTTTAAATAATTTATTAATTATTTCTAGTTATACGTATATTATTCTTAATATCTGAAACAATCTATTCATTATACAAACAATTCTTAATATAAATGAATTATTTTGGAAAATATTCAATTTAAATTTTCTAATAAATAATATATAAATAGTTGAATTTTATTTTGTTAAGATTTTATGATTTTTATAATGATCATTTTATTACCTTCAGTTCGAAAGAGCGTACCTAATTGTTACTTTAACATTCATGACTATTTGCCGTATAATGTTAATATCTTTTTTAGGAAATTATTAAAATACCTCGAGTCTTATGACTTTTGGTTATTTATAAAAAAAGGATATTAAACTTAATTCATAAATTTATAATTATTAATACGCTCGTGATATTTAAATATAACGAATGACTCATAATATAACGTGTTTTTGAATTTTCTCTAGGCGAATAAATCTATAAAAGTTCACGATTAATTGGACTCTATTAGTTCGTTTATTTTTAAATAATAGATTACTCTACTACATATATATTTTTTTCTCTAGAAATTCTAATGCACTCTAAGTCTATTACGTTTTACGACATCAGAAGATTTGAGCTTTTTTTATTTTTCAAAAATCATATGATACAAAAATTAGCTTATATTTTATAAACTTTCAGTTAATATTAGAAGTTCTATAGACAAAAAGACTTATTAATTAGTCAGGCAATATTTTTAACGTGCAAAAAGATATGACTTATATATTATCAGGAGTATCTATAGTAAGTTTGTTGACATTAGTTCATTATATTGTCCTAAGTGACATATTTTGAATGTAACCTACCTTCATTTAAATAACAAGGCTGATAAGAGAAAATCATTTGATTTCATAATTCCATTCATTATAAAGGGGTGTATATGCATAACGGTCGCAAAAAATAAGGTATGTATACTTAAACATGAAAAACATCCATAAATAACACATCAAGTATACAGACATATGAAAATGTACTAGGAAATTAATGAATAGCTGTTGGAATCGAGATGTACTTTTTACTTTCTTATATTGTGAAATGAGATAGTTATCGTCTTAAAAAAATTGACAATATCAGGCCTGAAGCATGCCTGGTTCGATACCTAAAATAGTGAATAAATGTTCTATGTTTGTTTATTAAAAGAATTAATTAGAAAAGAGAGCACCCACGCTATAATGTTAAAATGAAACTTTAATATTTGACTTCATCACTAAATATAATAAAGAGAATGACAGTCGGAATCAAATAAACAAATAAAATAGTTTCGATTAAGTTTTTCTTATTCACTCTAATATCTATCAAGACATCCTGTGCATCTTTTTGATATGCTTAACATACCAATGTTTAATATTCTCAATATTAGTTTTCTTCAGATTCATTGCGGGCATTGTTTGTGAATTCTAATGAGTCTAGATAGACATATTTTGCGGAGCAGGTTTTCAAGATATATTATTCATAGATTAAATGATCTTGACACCATTGAAATGAACCTCACACGCATGGTGAATCCAAACGAGACTTGAAGTAATTCTCTTTGAAAAATTTCATGATAAACTTTTACATAACTATATTGGTGATACTAAAAATCTTGATTGAGAAATCTATCCTGTCCTGTTAAGCGAATACAATATGACAGATAGTTTTCGTATATTAATTAAGTTAGGATTATTTTTCTCATCAAGGTCTATGTTCTTAAACACAAGTATACTAGTAACATCCTTGATTTGATATGATCATGTAAAATAATCGATATTATTGCATTAGAACAGAAGTAAGAATAAGATATTGTGTTATAGGTTCCTGAAAATTAGTTTTGATGCCTTGTTTATGTATTGTAATTGAATGTATAGTAACCTGCTGTAACAAATTCATCAAAAAGTACAAAGTAATGAATTTTTATTTACATTGTAGTGTTTTTATACACTAACTAGACATTGAAAATAACCTTAGATCGTAAATATTAAGCGTATGTATATATGGACAATTTATTACTCAAAAGAAACACATAAAGACTTCGTCAACAATAAATATTATTCTAACCTATTGAATTTAAAACTGAAAATAAATTATTTTAAGAATAAAATATAAGAATCATTTGCATAAATAATGTACTAGAACTTGATATATAATCATCTAACATTTAACATAAAATATGCGCATAGAAAAATTATCTAACAGAATATCATATTGTGTGTCATCATACAAGATTTACATTTAATTAATTGATGATATCATGAACATCACCTATGGATTATTAAATTCTACATAAGAAAATAATCGAGAAATCAAATTCTAATTATACTCTTTTGTTTGGCGAAAGTCAATATATGTAATACTCAATCTGTTAATGGAATAGGTTATTCAATCAATAGGAAGCTGGTAGATTCTATTACATTAACTGATTAACTATTAATAATAAATAAACATTATGTTTCATGACTCTTTTGTATTGATTTCGATCAGTAATTATTTAATTATCAAGATTGTAATCTGTATTATCGCCAGAGATAATTCACATGTAAAAGATTTTATGTGTACTGATAACACTCAAAAAACAAAGAAATTATTAGCAATATTTACTTGTTTATATATCTCTCATGACAAGAGAAGGTTATTATAGCATTGAAACTCATTCAAGTAAATAAAGCAATAATTCAATTGGACAATGATGCAAATAGCATAAACTAAGTTTTCTTTATTATATGTAAGCAAATGAATTAATAAATAATTAGTACATATGTCTGCTTCTGTTTAGCATAAATATGAGATTTTCTTTTTTCTATAGATTAAAAATGCCAACTCTTACTTTAAATACAATCAATCATTGTATATATTGAATAAACTTAGTTCACTGACATTTCGCGATCAATCAAAATCTGTTACCTATCGAAATAGAAATTTTACTAAATGTCTTTTATATGTCATTCATCCCAAAACAAATAAATAAACGGTGAGAAAAAAAATGTATGGCAACAAAAGAAAACAAACAAATGAATAATAATAATATACGCTGCTTACAAATATGCATAACAAAAAAAAGAAACACCGGCTACTGATTTGTCTGTGATATGCACAAAGAAAAAAAAGAGAAAATAAATAGAGAAGGCACATCAAAAATAGATTGTCTCATTCTTTTGTTTTTTTTTTGCATTTTCCTAATATTTTTTTATTGTTTTTCTTTTCAATATAGAAATAAAAATAACAATCATTGTCTATATTGCATCTTTCACTATCGTTGAAGCTCGCATAGATATTTGTTTTGCAGATGAAGAAAAAAAATTACAATAGCACGAGAAAAAAAACCAAAACGCTATAAATGGAAGGTGTATGTTGCAAGAACAAAAAAATCGAATGTATGTGTTTTGTATAGAATCTATGTTTTTTTTAAATGAATATCATGAAAGAAGAAAACAAAGAAGAAATCGATTATAAAAGAATAAGTTTATGAATAGGCTGTTCTAAATAGTAAGTTCGAGAAAAGTGAAAATCATTCTCTCTGAGCAACTATGTACAACAACATCAAATAACAAATAACAAACAACATTAATAATCAGAAAATAAGAAAAAAGGAAAAAAAAAGAATCGATCACTTGTCTTTATCAACATCACCATCGATAATATCTTGTTCATCATCACTTTCTTCGCTGTCGCTTCGTTGGTCTTTTGTTACCTACAATTAAAAAAAATGTATTAAACTTTTATAGACACAAGTAATCCGTATTCTTTATTCTAATTACTTGATCAATTCGATCCTATCAAATTTCGATGACAACAAAGAAGAAAATAAAAGCAAATATAGACATAAACACACTCTTCTAACCAAACAGAAAAAGTACACATATTCTCTTATTAGACTCCACAAATGCACATTGAAATGCAATACGACTAGATTTAGTGAGGATATTAAAAGATACAAAGAAAAATGAATTAATCATACTTCGCCGGCTTTGCAAGCTGAAATCGCTACTTGACAGATTAGATAGAACCAAAAATAGTGAAGAATTTGAAGCAATATTAGAAGTCCATTGAATACATAATAAGCAGGAAATAAACCTAAAATAGTCATTTCTTCGAATGTCGTCGTATATAATACTCTATAATTAGAAAAATATTATAAGATAATATGTTAAAAAAGCAATCTGATCTATTTCTCACTTATATGGATAATAGCAGAGACGTGTTATAAACCAAACAACAGCAAATATCACGAACATTGTATCACAGGTGCGCTGCGCTCGCGCATACTTAGCCATTTTAGCACACTAAAAAAAATATATTAAATATTCATAATTAAAAAAACAAGAATTTTACTTCAAGCCAATAATCTGCGCAATCATGTACAACAAGTACTAATGCTCCGACACGTACAAAATTGACAATATAAGAAAATGAAAGTAATGATATAGTAGCAATATGATGAGTAAACATTTCCCAAAAATCTTTTCTTTTAACATCAATAAACTGTGAAAAGAGTAATGACCAATAAAAAGCAAGTTCCATCATATAATACCAATAAACATCATTTGTTAATGAATGATTTGGATAATTTAACCAACAATGGCGTGTATCCCATAGCCAAATTTTCTTAAAACAAAAAAGAAGTTTTAGAATTTAATTTACAAAAAAAAAGAAAATTACATTTTTTAAAATTATCACACCATATAAAAATATGCCAAGATAAAAAGTAAAACGCCAAGTTGATTCACTAAATTTAGTTAATGGGCTAATACGTGTACAACGTTTCACTCGTTTATTATCTGATGATTTATAATGATTAGATTTTTTATCAATATGTTTTATATTTGATTGATTATCATGTATACCAATTGATCGACCGAATGGTTGAGCAATATAATTTTCAAATAAAACTCGTGTTATATAAAGTATTCCAGCTAATGGATAAACATAAATAAGATCATGAATTTGTGGTAAACGAATACCATTTTGTTCAAGTTGACTAAAATCATTCCATGTAATATTTTCAGGTAACCAAAATTGATCATTCCAAATTGAGATATTCATTTTCTTTTCTTTCTATTGAATAATACTACATACTTCAAATATATATATAGGTTTTTTTTTAAATCATGATCTAAATCAAATTAATGTTTCAATATTTGTCATTTGTCAATAGATACACACATATATGTGTATATATATAACACAAAAAAAATGAGTTAAGATATATAGACAAGAAGATGAAAACTGTTTATTTATTTATTTAGTTGTCTTCTCTTCTTTTCTCGCTTTTTTTTTTATTCTATCTCTTCTCAATTTGCTGTTATGCATTGCATTGCTTGCTTGCTTGCTATATTTTTTCTTCTTGTTCTATTTATCGTCAATATAAATGACGAATCGGACAAGATTTTTGATGGCGCTAGTTGTTATATTTTTTGAGAGGCGGATGTTTTATGTTCTCTATTTAACAGTTGAGTAAATTCAGATGATTTACACATATCATTCAACCATAAACCTTTAAATAAATATTTTTCTTTTTCAAAATAATATTGACCATAACCATGTTTTTTATCTTCAAACCAATTACTTATGATTAAAAGAATTTTTATTAATTAAAAAGCAAAATATAATGATATTTAGATGTTATTTACCCTTCATAATGATTACCATTAACTAGAAAAATGAAATATATAATGATTTTTATATACATTCTTTTTATATACTTATAAAAAATAGACCAAGACCATGACGTTTATTATTAAACCATTCGCCTTCACTTTTTAAACCAAAAAAAATTTTGTATGTTTATTTTTGTTATTTTTAGGATATTTATTCACTATCATAATTAGATAATATTTAATTTCAGGATGAATCAATTAACCCAAACCTGTTAATTACCCATCTCTAATATCTGTATCAAAAAAATATATATTCTTCTCTTCCGCTTCCATATCTTTATCGAGTTACATGCTCGAATTATTGTGGTATACAATAGAACTAGTCAAGTCTTCTGAATATCCGTACGGACTACAATTAAAAATGCATTTATTTTTAAAAGTGTTTTTTTTATAAAAGTCTAATAGAATTTCCCAAAAAAAGAATATTCTATTCAATACACAATTGATTACGTTTTTATCTGATAATTGACAGGCGAATCTATTATAAGAGTAATTACGAGTAAACAGATATTATCTAAGCGAAAACAAATTCATCTGCATTAATTCCAGTTATACCGAACTATGTCACTTGGTGGACTCAGATGAAAATATGAATTCAACTGTTGCATATAGAACAAAATTTATTCAACTTACTACATATTTCCATTTTCATAATACATTCTTCCCCATCCTGATCTTTTATTATCAACAAATTCTCCTTCATAATATTCATTTTCATTTAAATACAATGTTCCATAACCATTCATCTGATCATTTTTCCAGTGACCCATATAATATCGTTGCATGAATTTCTCATTTACACAAATAGTTAATCTTCCATATCCATGTTTTTTATTTTGAAAAAATTCACCTTCATAAAATGATTTATTACGATGATTTATAAATTTTCCATAACCATGTTTTTCATTATTTAACCATTGTCCACGATATGATTCATAATTATTTAAATAAATATTTGCATATAAACCATTTCTTCCTATTTGTTGATATAATGAAGATTTTCTTTAACAATGACGAAAAGGCATGTTTTTTTAATTTTTTAGATTTATGGCGGGTACATTAATTTTAGGTAAAAATGAATTTAAACTACTTGATGAAATTGGTTCAGGTACATATGCAAAAGTTTATAAAGCAATCGATTATCAACATCAACGAGAAGTTGCGATTAAATGTATGTTACTTGATAGTGAACGTTATGGTCTTCTTTGTGTTGTTATACGTGAAATAAATCTCTTACTTGAATTAAAACATCCAAATATTGTTCAATTATATGATATAATACGACGTGATAATGAAATATATTTAATATTTGAATATATGAATATTGATTTATATCAATATATGATTCGTAATCATCGACCATTACCTGATATTCAAGTAAAAATTTATTTTTATCAATTATTAAATGGTTTAGATTTTTGTCATACAAATAAAAGTAAGTTGAAAAGAGAAGAGATAAGTTTTCTTACAATTATCTTTTTTTCTTTATAGTTTTTCATCGAGATCTTAAGTAAGTAAAAGATTATATAAAATAGAGTTTATGATGAGAAAATTGACTTGAACGAATGCTTTTATTGATGTTTAATCCAATAAAATAATGTTCGGGACGTTTGACACTGGGAAAAAAAATTTTTTCTTTTCCATAGAGTGTCAGACGAGAGTTTAGGAATAGAAATATATTTCCATCTGTCTATAATTTTATTATCGTATGATTGCAATAGCACTAGTGACTGCATTAGACGACAACAAGAGAAATGTTCGTATAACAAGTCAAACTAACCGAAAAAATGATGAATATTTTTCATGTATTGTTTTACACATAAACATGCATTTCGATAGTTAGATAATAGATTCATCTCCGCTTGGGTTTTGAAAAATGAACAATAAAATACCGATGAATCATTATAAAAATTTGTTGAATTGATAAAAAAGAAAATGATTTTGTAATTGCATTGCCTTGATGTAGGCTATCAATTTTCGAAATTAATTTCTACGTTTGTTATTGATGCATCTGTATGGATATCTGATACTATATTATAAAGTACATTCTGCCACTATTCATGATGATGATTATGACTTTATTGAAATTTGATCTTAGAGATCTATAAACACTCTTTCCGATCTAATTAGAATCGATATACAATGAATTTTACTTGTCATTTATTGATCGTATCTCATAAATGATACGAATTTAATTTTTTTTTAGACCTCAAAATCTATTACTTGACACCAAAGGTACATTAAAAATAGCAGATTTTGGTCTTGCTCGTGATGCAACTGTACCGAAACGTGCTTATTCAAAAGAAATTATTACTCTATGGTATCGTCCACCTGAAATATTGCTTGGAACTGATATCTATTCTAGTGCTGTTGATATTTGTATGTATAATACATTCTTTCTAAAAAAAATACAATCTTTTATCTATCTAAAGGGAGTGCTGGTTGTATTTTCGCTGAAATGTTACGAAATTCGCCATTATTCAAAGGTGATTGTGGAATTGCACAATTATTCTGTATTTTCCAAGTTTTAGGTAAGTTTTGTTTTTCGAAATCGAATAAATTCTTAATTATATATTTATCAAGGTACACCAAATGAAAAATTATGGCCTGGTGTTTCATCTCTACCTAATTATACATTTGATTTTCCTCAATGGCAACCAACATCATCACTTAGTAAATATGTACATTTAAGTCATAATAAAGCTGAAGATCTTTTATCACGTTGTTTATCTTATATACCGGAACAACGTTTAACAGCTAAACAAGCTTTACAACATCCTTATTTTGTACAAGATAATGAATAAATAATATTTAACCGATGGTTTCTGTTTTTTTTTTTCAAATAAAATGTATTTTATAAATGCATAATAGATTTAATTTTGTCCTAAAAAACAACAAAGTAATTTCGTTGAACCACTATACATAATTGTCAATAGAAATGTTAATGTAATACTAATCCATAAGATTGAACATGTATAATAAGGACAAAGACGATTATATTTATTTTGTACACAATATATATATGCTACAATTGAAAAAACACAACATATTAATGCTAACAAACTCATACAACTATAGAATATAATATGAAATATTGCACTATGTCGTGGAGTTTCCGATGTAAATAATGATAAAAGTAAATAATAGATATCCGTTGATGCCATAATAATAATTGTAATTGAAAATATGATTGAACTAGTATCATTAAAACCAAATATAATACCTAATCGACATGAACCAAATATATGTAAAAATGTAATAAGTAAGATTTCGATGATAACACGAATTATATGAACAGCTCCAAAACGATCGCAAGGAAACATAGTTTTTTGTTAGGAAAAGAAAAGAATATGCTTAATAATTTCGTTGATATTTAAAGCGGGATCATATTTTCTAATGAACTAGTCTTCCGTAGTTACACTATTTTAATTAATTCACATTCAGTCTTAAAGAATTAATAAAGAAGTCATGTTTATCCTTGACATTCATTGAAATTTATCATGCATAAAATATCATCATGATTTGAATAAGTAATCAATATTTTCGTTAAAATCATAATTTGTTTTGACATACAAAAGTTTGCATTAACATATAATATAAAGATAGATTAATATTCGAATATCTTCATTGAAATCTATCATTTATTATTAAACATCAAACAAAAAAAAACTATTTGTCTTTTTCTTATTATAAATCACACACAAAAAAAAGAAAGAAGAAGAAGAAAAAAACGCAAAAAAAAAACAACCGGGCTACTATTATATATTATAATACAAATAAATAGTCAAATATTTAATTTGTTTGTAAATAAGGATCTGAATTTGCTGTTATTAATTGTTGTTGTTTTTGACATAATAAATGATTTAGTTGATAAAATGAGGGTCGATCATAATCACATTTATGCCAACATGATGATATTAAATCAATTAAATCTAATCCTGTTGATGGTATCGATAAACAATGATTTGAATTACGTAAATTATAAAGAACTTGATCATCATCTAATAGACTATGTGGTCGTTCGGCCATTGTTAAAATTTCCCAAAGAAGTACACCAAATGAAAAAACATCTGATTTTGATGTAAAATGATTCTAGATAGGAAAAAAAAATCAATAATAAATATTTTGTTTTTGGTTATTTTCTTACCGAACAAATTGTTTCCCATGCACACCATCGAATAGGTCGACGTGTTTGAATATCATCATTAATTGATATTAATACATAATCATCTGTATATATCTCATTACACATAGCTAAATCATGTAATTTTATTGTTAAATCAAGTGTAACTAAACAATTTCTTGCAGCTATATCACGATGATAAATATGTAATGATTCTAAATAAGATAATGCTGAAGAAATTTGTGAACCAAAGAAAACTGCTGTTGCATATAGTGTATCATTCATTTGTTGTTCTTGTTTATAATGTTGAAGATATTGATAAAGATCAATACTTGATGAATCTAATGATTCAGTTATAAGAGACATTGTTGGTTCCGAACAAAAACCATATGCATGAATAATATTTGGATGACAAAGTGATGTTAAAAGACTAATTTCATTGAAAAATGAGATTCTAAAAATGAAAATAAAATGTACAAGGAAATGAATTAAATTTATAATTTACTTTGATTGAATAGATGCACTTGGGATAAGACGTCGAATTGTTATTGGTACTAATGATTGATTTACTTGAAATTCACCTTGACAAATCTAAAATGGATTATAAGATTATTTTGCATATAGAAAGACTTCTCAAAATCTAGCAAATAGATGAGAGAAAAGTACTCCCACCTCAAACATTCCCGTATGACTAAAGGTTTGATTTTGTAAGAATTATATCCTCTTATATATTTAATTTTGACTATGCGATTCAAATCCGATTATATGTTAGATGTTTTACTACACTTAAACTAATCTTTAACACCTTATTTTTTGTTAATCTAATTAAATTTACCTCTCCACCTCCGACAATTTGTTTTCGAGATTCTAATCTTCGTTTAATATTAATCTGATGCATTGGTATAAATTGATTTTGATTCATATCAAATGTAAATAATCTTTGTGTAGAATAGGCACTATTACCACAAACACCTTCAATATGATTCTGTTGAATTAATGATGGTGTACGTAATAAAGTTGTTGTTGGCATTAATTTAGCATAATGTGGTGATGCCGAAGAAGTTATACTACCATTTGTACAAAGTAAATATGGATGAGTTGGTCCTATTGTTGCATAACGATGTTGTGTTGAATTAAAATCAATATCACTTGATGCTGTTGATGCTGATGAATTTGTATGATTATGTATTGGCGTAAAATAATGTTTTTTGATCTTTTTATGGTCATTTAATGTTCGTTGAATAAGTATAATAATTGCTCCTAACATTAATATAATAGCCATTGTTGCAAAACATACAATAACATAAATCCAAAAATTATATGTTTCCTTTTGTGATTGTTCTTGAATAATAGATTTTGGTGTTATTGTTGTTCTGGCTGTTGTTGTTGTTGTTGTTGATATTGATAATGGTACAATAAATGAATCAAATGTAATTTCACTAATTAATATCCAATTTCCATCAAAATATAAACGAATTTTTAATTGTGAAGCAATATGATATTTTAAATCAATCATTATTGCTCTTGCCATTTCAAATTGATCATCATGTTGATTATGATATGTAATAAATGTTGAATTTTTTACTCGTTCATTATTATTATTACCAACAAATTCAATAGTAACAGAACGAAAAGCAAAAATATTTTTTGGATAATAATTATTTGCATGAATAGTCATACGAGAAAAATTTCGTAATGCATCAAAATTAAATGAGAGTGTTATGGAATGATTATGTTTTATTGAACGAGGTTTACGCCAACCAACCTGAAAATAAAGAAGAAAATTTTAGATATATTCCGATTCGATATAAAATAGAGTTCTCGAATGAGATTATATAAACTAATGTTCCTATTCAATGAGTTCTAAAAACAGTTTAATACATTTCCAGAATAAACCTTCAGTTATCATATGAATGAGAAAGACAAGACTGTATAAAATGACAGAATTTTATTTCCAGTCATTATTTAGAAGTATATACACGAGGAGTACATTACATATCGATTTGACAAGCTATATAATATATATATATATCGATACAGGAAGACGCTCACGTCTTATCTTGATATAAGGCAAATGATATATATATACTATCATCATCAAGCATCAATGAAGCAACCGCAGTTTCTGTCATTATCAATTTTTTATCAAGATAAATCTCCCTTCAAATTTCGCGCTATATTAATATTTAGAAATTAATAATAGTCACATACCCATTGAAATCCACGTGCATCTTCACGATTATCAGGTGCTGTTTGTCCATCAGATAATTGTCCAAGACCATCTTAATAGATTAAAATAAATATTTCGTTTCTTTTTTTTACTTAAATAAAAATTTTCTTACCATATAAATAACGTTGTTTCTCATCATATTGTCCGTCATATGTATCATCTTCAAGTTGATTTGTACCCTGTAACATACCGTATGATACGACACCATCTGTAAAAATACATCCGAATAATTCAAATTGAATACATGATAATTTTTTCATTTGTTTAATATTTAATCGAACATGTTTAGCAATCATAGGTGGATCAAGAAAGATTTTTTCTTTTTTATTATTTAATAAACGATATGAACGCCATATAGTATATTGATCAATACTATTCTCACGTGTATATTCAAGATGATAATTGATATCCAAAGGAATTTTCGATTTGATTTCTATAGATGTTATATAAGTTAAATTTGATAAAGTTACATGTAAATAAGGTTTAACATCAGTTATTGACGGACACCAATTATCTGATTTATCGATATTACTACTTGTTATAATTTTTGAATTAATTATAAGTGGTGTCTGACAAGAACTAGTACCCTCTAAAATGAAATGAAAATCTTAGAAAATATAATTCATATTTATTTTATATACATACTTAATTCCATAGATTTGACAAGAATTCCATTATAAAATATGAGTAATAATATGATTATCCTCATATTAAATGTTTGATATATTGAAGAGAAAAGCAGAAATGTGTATATATCTGAAACATATTGATATATATATATATATAGGGAGGGAGAGAGAGAAGAAGAAAGAAGAGAATGTATGGGAAAGGAGAAAAAACAGAATCGATTGTCAATCTTGACAGGTGTTTGTTAGAGCGAAAAAAGAATCCAATAATGCGATGAAGATTTTATTTTGCCATTTATCACTGTCTACATCAAGTGTGAAATTTTGTTCATGCCTGTTTATATAAATATATATATATTTGTGACGATTGATGGCATCCTGATAACGATCCTTCCGTATGTGTGTTCAATGAGCATGAATAGCCTTGAAACACGCATATACACACACGTATATCTATATATAAGTCGAATAAAATTCTCGTCTGTTTACAACATTAGGTCAGACATCATCATCATTACTCATAGATTTCGTCCTGCTGAGCGACGACGACGTGTTGATTAGATTTAATTTTGAGAATGAAAGTAAGCATAAATGATTAGACAAAAAGAAAAATCAAGACAAGAATAGGATCCATTCAAAATGAAATTATGGCTTATATAAATTTCATATGGTTAAACATATGCATTATGAGAAACAACTAGTCATGTTGCGCAAGGGCTGGTAGAGCCCTGATAAATGATTTCTTTTACGTCCTATATATACATATATATGTATATATACATATGTGCATGTGTACGCGTAAACGTAAGCGAAAAAGATTAAAAGGATGATTTGACGAAGAGAAAAAGTGTGCATATATATATATATATTTCTTGACGTGTTATTCAACGCACGAATGACTTGTTGACCGACAGAGTTGGATTTCGTCTATTTCATTCGATAAGATTTAAAGATCGACAGGAATAAAAAGAAAAAAAAAGAAGAAGAAGAAGAAGAAATAAAACCAAATGTTTATCTTTTCTAATAAACATACATGTCAAAAGAAGTGATTTCATTGATTCATCTCAATCCACACTCTAATGAGATGTGTCCATCTTTCTCATCACTGTATATACACACACACACATTGTACTCATTGATATTCTAGCAGGAACATACTCTTTAACTTCCTGCTTTTTCTTCAGCCGTCTATCAAATGATGGTGATGATGGTCACTGAATGAAAAATAATAATAAATGAATGGCCTTGATGACCGACACACACAAGTGTCGACAAGAGAGTATAGAATGATCGATGAGCCATCCCAAACGTTCACTGACATGAGTGGCCTTTGCGTGCTGACTGGCTATCGTCATAATTAGACAAAAAAAAACTTCTTCGATGCTGACTGACCTTTCAGATTACTCACGCTTATCAAGGACATAAAGGAAAAGACATAGATAATTGAACATTAGACTCACATCAACTGATGAGTGTTTTATAAGCTTGATTAGAAGATTAGCCTTGACAAGGATTTTTTTAACCAATTTATGAGACGAAAAAAATGACACGAAATAACAAAGAAAAAAGAAGAAGAAAAAATTATGAATGATATAGTATGTTCTGTAGATGACAGTCTAATTATAATAACAGGGAGAATGATAATGAAGGAAGTCAATGTTTCAAATCAAGAAAAAAAAAGAAGAATAGAAGGCATGTCCGAGATGGATGATGAACAATATAAGAAAGAAAAGAAACGTAATCTTAAAAGATTGACTCTTCAATTTTCGAAGTCACTAAAAATAAAAGAATAGAAGTTCACTTACGTATGTATTTGTTTGCCTATTTGTTCAGCACTTGTGCTGACTCTCTGTCTGTGTCTGACTGACTATAGTCATCATATCTAATGTCATTCTGTAGAAGACAATGGAGGAAACAATTATATCTTATACATACTCTCGCCTGTCCATACAATCAATCCACGTAAAGTCCATTTAGATCAAGCGCAAGAAAATGAGTGAAATCTGATGCGCAATAGAATTGTCTAAGAAACAAAAAAGAACGCAGGGGATGGTACTGTCGATTTTTTTTCTTCTTCTCTATCATTATTTATTGCATAATAAATTTAGTTTTTTTCTCTGTACTTATATTCATTCCATTCTATTTAATAGCAGCCAGTCGAGCGCTCTATCTCCAGGGAGAAAAAGAAGTTTCTCTTCATATACATATATATATAATATTATTGTAACATGCCACAATGTAATTGAGATACAGGGTACGATAGTGATTTAAACAAACCAATGCTCAGAATGATGACAAGTGTTAGAAATAGATAAGAGTTGTTCTCCCTCTGTCGCGTTTTTTTAATGATACAGAAGGCAAGGGAAATTATCATGTCTGGAGTTTAAAATGCGTTATGGCTACTGTACAATGATAGACAAAAGAATAGGTCAAGAGAAGGGGAGTGAGAACGAGAGAGAAAAAAAACGGAAGCAATCGACTTTCAACTATCCGCATTCGCGCGAGTGACATAATTTCAATTCAAGTGTAGAACTATTCATCACTTTTTTTTTATTTCATTTTATCATCAAACACTAGAAAAAATGAATCTATCATTGGAAAAAACAAATAGACTGACTTGTCTGTTTAAGGATTAGAATAAAAACAATACATGGAGAAGTGTGTGGGATAGATGATAAAGGCAAGATGAATGAGATATGTGTTTGTACACTTCAAATCTTTAAAATTGATCGATTGAGTTAAAAGGATCACTACATGAATGGACCTCGAGGCGTATATATATATATATAGATGACAATTATCGATCGAATATAGACAGGCAGACATTCTCAAGGTGATGATGAGACGTTATCTTCATATGAAGATAGATCATAACCATGCATCATATTATTCGTAGACATTTTTTTAATGTTTGTTATTGTTGTTGTTTTCAAACATATGGGAGTATAAGATATGAAAAATGTAGTCTCATCAAAATCCTTGATGATCTTTTCCGGTTCAAGAAAAGAAAAATTTTATGTTTACATTATACTTACATAGACGATGAATGACACATTTATGTACAAATGTCTGTAAGAACAACAATAATAATAATAACACACGTAATTAAATTGAACTTTATCGATAGATTACAATTTGTCTTAGATGTCATTTATACATATGTATATTCTTTTCTTCGGGTTTCTTTCTTTTTTTTTGTTTCAAACGTGTTTATTTCATTGCTACGCATTAACAATAAAATCTATGGATGTAACTGGTTACACAAGCAGCTCATCTAATGTGTCTGTATATATATATATATATATGTTCACACAAATGGGCAAAGATCGTTTACTTCTTTTTTCGTTTACACATCTCCGAACAATGGAGGAAGGTTGTTGCTAGAAAGACGAGTAACTCTTCTCAAGTATCTCTCTCTTCAATATATATATATATAAATCGGGTCTTGAAGAAGAAAGAAAAAAAGTACAAAAAAAAAAGAATTGGACGACATTCTCAGTACTAACAATTATTACGAACATGAATGCGCGAGAGCATATCTATTATGCATTATAGTGATTGTTGTTCTCTATGAAAGACGCATATACTCTAATTTCACGGCAGAACTATACACACATAAAGAGTGGTGCTCGACCACTTACTTACGCAACAAAAAACGCCGGGTACTACAACCACCGTCAATGTGTTCACCTTGGAATAAAAAAAAACGCAAATATTTAAAATGAAGAAAAGAAAAATAATGATGATGGAATATGAGCAAGTAAAAAGGAAGAACATCCTTCTTTACATTTACCTGTTTAGCTCGGAAATGAAGAGACGAAGAATAACATAGAGAATAAGAGAGAAAGAAAGCGATATTATCTCTCTCTCTCTCGCTTCATCCATCCCTCTCTGTCTCTTTCTCTCTTGTTCTCTTGCTTTCATCAATAACGACGACAAAAAAAAAATCAAAAGAAAAAGGGAGGGATTTAACTGATGAACAACTGGTTACCAGCGCTTTTCTCGGTGAGAACAAAAGAAAATTATCTCTAACGGATATACATTTGCGTGTTATGTTAAATAAAAATAGACAGAAAGAAACTCATTTTAACAAAAACAAAAAAATGGAACAAACACCTGTCGGATAGCGTGCGCATGTACAACATATGTAGAAATTATCGGAACGTGAAATTTAATTCATGAAGTAGTGACGGCGTGTGATAGATAAAAAACGTTGTCTTTCCATTTTTTTTTCTTCAAGTCAAATTAACTATTTCTGTTTTGTTCATACGCAGATGGACAGTCTCATTCTAAATAGATGTAATTAATGTCGTGTACAGGCGACCGCAACAATATTATCATCGACATGATCCATAAATTAAAACCGAGTGTCTCAATCAGAAAGAAAATTACACGACATATATATGGTGCATTCTTATCATTTTCGTGGTCCACTTATTGATTGTAACGATTGAATGATCAGTATGTTACTAACATGGAAAATAGAAAGTACTTGACGCGCTAAATTAAGACGAAGAGTCTGCAATATTTCAAAATTGACATCTGTCGTAAATCTCTTGCATGCTCACTTGTTACGATTTGACCTTGTCGGTCAGTTAACGGTTATAGTGATATGCAGTATTAAATATGATAAGACGAATCTACTATCAAGGACTAAACATATAAATATATGGACACACTCATAAGTATGTCGAATGAGCTCTTCTTATGATAGATCGATTTTAATTTTGTGAGTCGGACAAAGCTGATAACGATCAAGCAAACAAACTAGAGAATAAATGAGAATGCCATCGATGATAAAGATATACATTCAACTGCTATATACACATACACATATATATATTATTAGTCGATGATGGATGATAAATAAAATGCTTATTGCTATTTTAAATAGAGGGGTAGACATGTCAAGATTTCGTTTTAATATGAGTTTACTTCCTCGAAGTCAATCTGATTAAAAAGAATATGAATCATCTTTCTTCTTCTTCTTTTATTTTTAAACAACCTCAATTTTGGTTCATTGCCTTTAGGCTTGGAACAGAGCGGTGTATTTCTTGATCAACATCGAGTGATAGTCAAGAACATACTGTGAATTAGTAGAAACGGAAATGGAACGTGTATGCCCGCTGTCCATTTCATTTGTGTGTATGTATATATATATATATATATGTCTTGTTCAAAACAATCTTATCGCACCCACTCGCTTGCCCGCTTTTATTCCTCTCATCATTATCACATGCGTATAGATGTGGTCGGGTGGGCTTGCGGCGACAATCAACGTTACTCTTATGTCTAAATTATTTACTTTTCGTTTCTTATGTCTCTGATCTTGTTCAGTCAACTGAGAAATCTTGACTTGACAACGAAAGGTGACGAAAGATATTTCCTGTCTATGGCGTAATATCAATTAGATAAATGTTTTTTTTGTTGAATTGATGATATATATGTGTCTTATAACTGTTATAGCTTAGGCCATGAACAATCATCACTTATAATGTAGTTAGAGCTCTAACAATAGGAAATATATATTTATATAAACATCATTTATTCCATTTTAGTAGATTGTATACATAAAGTGCAATAGGATACAGATTGTTTGAGTGCGCCATATCGTTATGAAGAGAAGTAATAGTGAGTAATTGAAACAAAATAACGAGCAACAATTATCTCATCATCGATGACCTCGACCGAATGCTATATTTTGTTGGACACAGATGTAATGGCAACATGTGTATGTTCAACTTCATCTAGTTCCATATAGGACAAGGATGATGTCATGTTCAATAGTTGAAACCTAGCTGTTGCTTATTCATATAACACAAAAAAAAGAAATAAAATACAAATAAAAGTTAATTATCAATTAAAACATTCTGTTATGTAAATTGTTTTGCCAAGTTTTCATCTCTTGTCATCATATTTAACAGTCTAAATTGAATGTTTGTTAAGGATTGATTTGATCTCATGTGAAAAGAGAAAAAAGCGTCGGCATATGCTTTGATGATCAATAATGAATAAAAATATTTTTCTTGTTATCAAACAGAACATATCTCATATTATGAATACATGATGTTAATTGATAAAATTCTTGAGTCGTAATATTCTCTTAGTATATATATATATATTACCTTGTCAAGGACAAAGTAAATCTTCGTATTTTCTCTTCAGTGATTCTGTTTTACCCTATATTATTTAATTATATATATTAGATATATTTTCTTGCTTGTAAAGCTATATTGTGATAGCAAGCAAAATATCTTCCTAACTATCTTCAACACAAAGTCATACCCAGAAGGTATCTTGCTGTTTTCTAATATATTTTCATAATTATACGCAGTAGTAACAAAAGATAAAATTACGACCTTGCCTTATTACAATTAATATACGATATAATATCCTTGATAAAAATAGAAAAAGAATAATTATTTTATATCATTAAAACAATATACTATCAAATTAGTGTCAGTTACAATGAAGATCAATAATTGATATTCTATTAACAATATTTCTATGTCATCTCATAATTTTCGTTATATTCTTAATATATAATCAACAATACAAATTACAATAGTTTGTATTCAGTAAATGACAAGTGTCTAGAAGAACAAACTCATCGTTTTTTTTTATCTAAGACCTTGAGCTATATATATACTCTTCTTCGCACATTGTCATTGATGATGTCGGTACTGTAAATCAAATTACTTGTTACAAATGTAAGATTATGGCATGGTGTACTATTGAATTGATATATAGATATATAATAAACTAAATAAAGTTGATGATAAATTTATTACTTCGTGGACAGTTTATCAGATGCTTCTTTGTTTCGAAAAAATATAGCAAATTTATTTTTTCTGTGAAAACCTTTGCACATGTAATATATTATTATTGCATGTTTTCAATAACATACAACAATGCGCAGACAGTTAATAAGCAAAACGTCTATATCTTACCATGAAAAAATATAAATAAATAAACATGAAATAATATATGAAAAACTGTGTAGTATGTACCATGTTTTTCAGTATGTCGATTTATCAAATTTTTGTTAGATAATTATCGAAGATTGGATAAAAATAGTATCTGTTTTAACAGTTTCCTGTCTTTGTTGAGAGAGAGAGAATGTATGAAATAATATTGAATTTCTTGACTAAGATACACTGCTATTTTTCAGATAAAAGTTAAAAAAAGAACAAATTTTATTACCTGTCTATTTTTGAATATGAGAATTAATAAATATTGCAAAATAATGGTGTTGAAAACAGAGGATAGGACAACTCAGACTTCTACCAAGTGGCGTTATGTGAGCTAAGTTATGACTATGTAATTAAATTAAAGAAATTGATG
Source organism: Adineta steineri (assembly GCA_905250115.1). Taxonomy (NCBI): domain Eukaryota; kingdom Metazoa; phylum Rotifera; class Eurotatoria; order Adinetida; family Adinetidae; genus Adineta; species Adineta steineri. The sequence continues at coordinate 542,903 of CAJNOI010000008.1, read as the reverse complement.
TCATAATCCATAATACTTTACCCTCTTTTCTTATAAGCTTTATCTGTCAGTCACGGATTACTTATACTTTTATTTTTATGTCAGTTCGATTGTAGTACTCTACTTTTATGTTATATGACAAAACTTACTCAGTAGTGCTTCTAATTTTTTTTATAAATCATTATTTGCACATTTCAAGTTTATGTGTCTATACTATATTTTAAAATACGTCTACACTTTTAATCGATTAATTAACTGAAAACTTACAAACATCTAAAGAACATTATTCAGACTAGAATTTGGAATAGAATGCATGTGTTAAAAGAATATTCTATTAATTATACCTGATTGTCATAATTTGACTGAATCAATTGTTGTTCGATAAGTTCAAGAACTAGCGTACTGTCTAATGGAGAGTTTTTTTAAATAAATCTTCTCATAAAACAGTCATTGTGCACTAGAAAAAAAGAATACTGTCCTTTGAAACGTATTACGGATATGAACAGTATTGATTTACCAATATATTAGGTATAAAAAAACATCCGGATGTTTGAAAATACAACGATATGCAGCGCCCTCTCGTTAGTTAATCAACATACAACAGACTGGATATTCTATTGAGCAATAAAAATGTTATATATGTACATATTTCATTTCAACCAGATCGTTTTCTGGAAAATCGACTTGATCAAAACGTTTCAGCGTTTATTTACAATTCCTCGAATATATTTAAATATTTCAGCATAGGTTTTTTAAAAATACATATACTCTTTTATAGAATTGTCATCTGTTTTAATCAATTCATCATTTAATGTCTTTATTACTTAACTATTCAACATTAAAATTAGTTCATCCTAAATCACTTACTTTCACTCACACCTTCACAATTCAACATAAGAAACGACATATGGAGCGGTTCTAGTAGAATATTTATTACAGGTATGTGGTGTGAATCTTATATAATCAACTTTTTCATATATTAAAAGTCCTGTGGTTGTACAAAGTTTAAACATAAACTTAAATTATATACGTAATCATAATGTTAAAGTTAATGTGCTTAAATATTTATTTACATTAATAATGTGATTTATATAATATACATGGAATAATATTAGTATAATATTTGGTCAAGATATTTAAAAAAAAATTATGGCATCGATAGAAAAAAGTAATGAAGAAACATATTTAGCAATTGTTTATTTGTTTAATTTTTACTCACAAAATTTCGCGCTAATCTGTAAATGATGTTTGATAGCTTGTGATAGTTGACGTTGTTGTGTTTTGATGTAACCAAAAGTTTTTCTATCAGTTACTCGTTCACGTAATAGAAGATTTTGTTTGTCAAGTTCGACTTTCTTTCGTTGTATGGACATGTGTCGATGAAGTTCATAATATTGATTTCGAGTTAATGGTGGTAATTGCCGACGATTTTGTTTAAATGAGTCATGTACAGAAGATGCATCAGAATTATTAGTTGAATTTTCTACAGACAAACTTCGTTTTTGTAATGTTCGATCATGATCTTTTGTCATAAAACTTGTATATTGATATACTGGTTGACATGGATAAAATTGACAATTATGTGAAAATAGATTACATGGCGTTTTACGAGATGGTAAAATAATGAACGATGGTGAAGAATTTTCTAGAACAAGAGAAAATTTATTTTGTAATACAAAGAAGTTGTTGATTTTAGCATTTTATGATACAAGTGATTAGAACACACGTTCACTTTTAGATTGGAAGTTTCTATCTTCTAGTCAAAACATAGTCTTTATGTAGAGAATGTATTTACCATTATTTTTTGAAATGATTTGTGTTTCATCCGTTGTTAAAGATGGTTCTTGTTCTTTCGTAATTTGTTCAATAGTAAGACGTAGTAATTTCTTACGTTCTTCTTCGATTTGTTGAGATGATGTTCTACGTGCAATATTTCGTTCACATTGATCATCTAATAGATTTAATTGTGTATGTAAATTATCGTTACATACTTGATTCAAATGTGTTCGATAATGACGTGTTTGTCGTGATATTCGTTCAATACATTTTAATTGTTTGAGTGATTTTTCCATATTAATGTTCTGGCGTCAGTTTTACTTGTCGTTTTAAAGTAAAAATGTTATCGATCTCATTCACACAACGGAAATGAAATCCATTTGAAGAATTATAAAAGAGCAAATAGAAAAACAGAATCTCGATTAATGTCGTCTATATGTTTTTTTAATACTACTGGAGAGAAAAAAAATTAATTTTTGTGCACTAATATAATAAACATAATATTTTTCACGTGCAATCGATATTTTTATCTTGTAGATGTCTCATAAAATAAATAAAAAAAAGCATCATAAAGATCGAGAATATATTGATCGTGCACCAAAAGCTAAACATAATGATAACGAAGAAGATGGAGAAGATGAAGAATTTCATTCCGCTGACGAGGATAATGATGATGATGATGATGGAGAGAAAAAACCACAAATTCATGTACCATTAGCTATGTGGGATGTTAATCAATGTGATCCTAAACGTTGTACTGGTCGTAAATTAGTTCGACATGGATTTGTTAAACCATTAAAATTAGGCAATCATTTTGGTGGACTTATTCTTTCACCAATGGGTCAAAAATGTGTTTCACCTGAAGATAAACAAATTGTTCTAGAAAGTGGTATAGCTGTTGTTGATTGTTCATGGGCAAAACTTGATGAAACACCATTTTCTCGTATGAAAGGCAAACATCTAAGGTTATTACCTTATCTTGTTGCTACAAATAATGTCAATTATGGTATACATCTTCTTCATTTTGTTTATATTATTTTTAAATTAATATATTTTAGGTAAACCTTGTCAATTATCTTGTGTTGAAGCATTTGCTGCAACATTAGCAATTGTTGGTTTAAGAGATTATGGTGCGATATTACTTGATAAATTTAAATGGGGACATGCTTTTTATACACTTAATTCATCACTTCTTGATACTTATGAAAAATGTGAATCGGCTCAAGCAATAATCGAATGTGACAAACGTTTTCGAAGTGGAGAAGAAAGTTTTATTGAAAGTTATACACCTAATCGTGATATGCCGCCATCTGAGTCATCCGAAGAAGATGATGATGGTGGTGAAGAAGAAGAAAAGGATTTAAATATTGAAAATCTTTCATTAAAAACAACAAATGAATAATAATTTCGTATTGTTTTTTCTTCAGTTTTTCTTCTGTTTTTAGATTAGATAATAAAAGAATTTCAAAAAGAGAATGGCGTCTGCAAAACAAGGTAATTCTCATTAATCAACAAAAAAGAGAAAACGTCGCTATGAATCTTTTTTTGTTCTAGTTGGTAAAATGGCCTCAAAATTGAAGGCAGTTGCATCTAAAGTTGTTCTTCAACCATACTTTCAAATGGATATTCCAGCTGGTCAAGCAAGTCCAGCACCACCACTTGGACCTATTCTTGGTCAACATTCATTAAATATTGCACAATTTTGTAAAGATTTCAATGAACGAACGAAAGAGTATAAAGAAGGAATACCTTTACCATGTCATGTTTATGTTAAAGTTAGTTCTTGATATACATATATTCTAGTAAATTGGCGATTTTTTTTCCTACAGCCTGATCGAACATATGAGTTAGTATTCTATACACCAACAATCGAACATCTTCTTCTACAAGCTGCTGGTCTTAAACGACCAGCAATAAATATTGGTTAGTTGTTTCTTTTTTACTCTCAAACTTTATTTTTATTAATCTATAAACTTTTTAAAGGCAAAGAACCTGGTGGTCGAATAAGTGTAAAGCATATTTATGAAATTGCTAAAGTAAAAATTCAAGGTATATATTAGATATGAATAAAAATATTTCTATATTCATTTTCGCCTACAGATGAACCTTATCAAGGTTTAACAATGAAAGAAATGTGTCGTGTATTAATTCAACATGCAAATAAAATGGGTATGGAAGTTGTTAGTAATTTAAATGTTGAAGAACAAACAAAATATATGGAAGAATTACGTGCACTTCATGAAAGACAAGCTAAAGAAGCTGAAGAAGCTCAACAAGCTAAACTATTACGTGGTGCTACAGCTGCTGCTGCTGCAGATAAAGGTGGCAAAAAATAATAATGACGTGTTTTTTTTCTTGCATTGTAATTGCATCATATTTCTTGTTACTGTTCTGTTTCTTCCTCCTCTCGTTTTTGACGTATTTCTAGATGATACTATAAAATATGTCATCATTTCAACAGTATATCATTCATTTATTTTCATAAATCAAATATGTTGATAACAAAAAAAATTGATACTCCTGAAAGTCGAGCTTTATTAACTCCACATTTATTGAAATTAGCCGAGTTATTTAAAGCAAATCATTATGAATTACGAGTTGCTGGTGGTGCAGTACGTGATGTTTTAATGGGTATCATTCCACATGATGTTGATTTTGCTACAACAGCAACACCTGAACAAGTTAAAGATATGTTAACAAATGCTAAAATAAGAATGATTAATGCAAATGGTGAAAAACATGGGACAATAACAGCTCGAATTGATGATATCGAAAATTTCGAAATAACAACATTAAGAATTGATGTTACCACTGATGGAAGACATGCTGAAGTTGAATATACACAAGATTGGCAATTAGATGCTAATCGACGAGATCTTACAATTAATGCACTTTTTCTTGGTTTGTTAATTATTATAAACAAAAAAAGATTAGATTAGAAAAAAAATTTATTTTTCAGATATGGAAGGTACAGTATATGATTATTTTAATGGTATTGAGGATATTGATCATCGTCGTATTCGTTTTGTGGGTGATGCTGTTCAACGTATTCGCGAAGATTATCTTCGTATTCTCAGATATTTTCGGTAGATAGAATAAAAAAAAATGATATTTTTCTTTTATACTTTTTTTGTTTTATACAATAGATTTTTTGGTCGTTTTGCTCATGATAATGCTGTACATGATGAACAAACATTAAAAGCAATTAGAGAAAATGTCGATGGTTTACAAGGTAGAATAATGATAAAATAAAACGTTAATTTAAGTTTTCTTATGTAGATATTGCGGGTGAACGTCTATGGATTGAATTAAAACGTATTGCAGAAGGCCGAAATGCTGGTCCAATATTAAGAGTTATGCTTGAACAACAAATAGGACCGTATCTTGGTAAGCTTTGAATGTTTTCTTATTCATATAAGGACTTAATTTTAATTACAGGTATTCCATCGGATGCTGATTCAAATCAAATAGAAGATCATTGGCAACAATGTCATCAAGCTAAACCTCATGATATGACTATTTTAACAAAACTTTTTCGTAATATAGATGAAGTAAGTTAATTCAATTCTAAATGACGTATAATAATTGATAATCTTTATTATTAAATTTAGTTAGGAAAATTTGATCAACGTATGAAGTATTCCAATGATTGTCGTCGTCTATCTCAATTAATTGTTACATATCGTGATTCATTATCTGTTCTTGATTCTTCTTCTATAGATTCATTGAAACCATACAAAGATTTACTTGTTGATTTAATTATAAATGATCCAACTGCAAAAGATAGAATTGTTGAATTACTTAAATATCAACATTATTTGATAGAAGCTGAACAATTATCAAAATGGATTTTACCACGTTTTCCTGTTACAGGTGGATCACTTGCATCGAAAGGTATTAAACAAGGACCAAATTATAAATTAATATTGAATGAACTTCGAGAAAACTGGAAAAAATCACATTTTCAAGCAACAGAAAGTCAATTAATTGATGAAGTTCTACCAAATATATTAGATAATTTAATAAATACAAATGATACAACAACAACAAAAACGAAACAATCTGCAAATGCAAGTTGTTCATTGCCAAAAAAACGCAAAGAAAAAGAATAAAAAAATCAACATTCCGTTTATAACAAAAATAAACCTTTATGTTATCTTTGTTTTTTCAAATCGACTATTTTTATTTTATGTAAAAAACTACCGAGTGAAAATGAAATCTATAATCAAAAGAAAATAGATTGTTTACTTCGTTTTTGCGTGTTATAAATGGCTCAATTCAAGCAAAAAAAATGAATAGTCTCATTTTATTGTAATATCACTGTAAATGAACAGAATAAGACATGTACCATCTTCATTTCACTTTAATTTTTTGTAAGAATTTCACCAAGATCGAAATCCAAAGCAAAAATGTCTGTCTTATCATTATATTCAAAGTTCCGAGGAAAGATTCGTATCTTTTCGAATTCTTCGCATATTTCTGAATACTCATACTCCGTCACGTCTCTAACGAAAAGTAAATTGATATACATGTAACATATACAAAATTATCTATGAAAAATAATCGTAAATACAGACAAACTATAAAATATTATTTATTTATATCAATAGGTGGCATTAAATCTTTTCGTCAATATGATGCAATATAATATTTTTAGAAGTTTTAGGCATTTTAAATAATATATTCATATAATATACACTAATTTTTCTTTGTATGATATATCTTATTAAAATTTGGGTAATTTAATATTTATTCTTTCTTATTACATCTTATCAATACACATATGTCTATATATGATTCATTTATTATTTTTATTTTAGATTATGACATCTTCAGTTCGTTGCTATCAATTGGATCAATCAGAATATATTCATTTATTTTCATCACAATTAATCTATCTCTTTTCATTATTTAACGAGTATGATTATTCGATTCGTATTATTGGTGGAGCAGTTCGAGATATTTTACTTGGTACTACGCCACATGATATTGATTTAGCAACAACAGCAACAACAAATGATATACTACGATTAATTCAAGGTGATTCAAATATTGAACTTGTTTATACACGTGCTGAACATTTTGGAACATTAACACTTATTGTTGGTACAACTGTACGAGTAAGTTAATTATTTAAATACTTAATATTTTTCTTTTGATTAAATGTAGAATACATTTCAAGTAACAACTCTTAAACGATCTATTACTCGTCATGGTCGAGATGTACATGTTGAATTTACTGATAATTGGAGTATTGATGCACAACAGCGAGATTTAACAATTAATAGTTTATCAATGGATAAAGATGGAATTATATATGATTATACAAATGGAATTGATGATCTTAAACTAAACCGTATTCGTTTTAATGGAAATATTATTCAACGATTACAAGAAAATCCTATTCGTGGTTTACGTTATTTTCGGTAAGTTTAATATATTTTAATCATAAAAAAAGAAAATCATTTTATCAATTGAAGATTCTTTGGTGTGCTCTCATCTGATGCTTATGTACATGAACCTAATATTTTAGAAGCTATTCGTACATCTGCTACAGCTTTAAAAGGTATTATAGAAAAGATTTATTTACTTTTGAAGTTAATCATCATATTATATATATATATAATTATAGATGTGCCTGGAGAAAAGATTTGGAGTGAATTAGAACTTATTCTTCGTGGTCGTTTTGCTGGACATGTTATGAGAACAATTCTTGAACAACAATTTGCCCCACTATTGGGTGCGCTAAGGTGTTTTTTTATTAATTTATTCTAATAATTTTCTTTTTTTTTTTCTTCATTAAAAAGGTTTACCAGACTCATCTGTAGAAATGTATGAATTAGAAAATCGATGGTTAAGATGTATGAATTATCAACCAGAACCTATGACATTACTGATTACACTTTTTGATAATCAAGATGAAGTAAAATCAAATTACAACATACAAATACAAACATTTGTTTTTTAATCATATTTAGTTTGATATATTTTGTAAACGTATAAAATGTTCAACACGTCAAAAAAAACTTGGTGAATTTTTACTTGATTATCGTTATTCAATTCAACCATCAAATAATCATGATTTACTTGATACATATAAAGAATTTTTGATCGATAGTCATTCAACTCAACAAGATATTCTATATGAATACATCATTGAATTACTTAAATATCAAGGTTATATTGATTTAATTGATGATATAAAACAATGGTCGATACCTAAATTTCCAATAGATATATGGGATTTACAACAGAATGGTTTAATATCTAAATATCATTTTTCTCATTTTCTACGACAATTAAAAGAACAATGGAAATTAAGTCAATATATGATGACAAAAGAGGAACTTATTGAGTATGGTTTTCAATCCGGTTTATTTTATACATGAAGAAAATCTTTCTGTTTATATAAAGATCTTGCTATTGTTTTTATTTTTCTTTACTTTGAAAAAGTCTAAAGATTGAAATTTCGTTTTTTTTTCTTGTTTTATTTATGATGATTCGAATCAACTCATAACTAAAACAACTTTTTCCATCAACATGTGTTTATACAGTCATAATTACTGCAGTCATATTTTCTATAAGATATTATTTAGAAATTAGATACCGACTATCTATTTGATATTGCGTATGACTAGTTAACTTATCATAGAAGTATATGTTGAACAGTTCAAGTACTAACACAAAGAAAATCTTATTACAAGAGCACATAGTGACAGAGTGGAGAATTCTGATCATAATCCGTAGGTATACATTCATCTAGAACATTCTTAAGAGAGAAAAATATGGGCAAACATTTTGCCCAAAAAACTTTTCCATAGATTGTTATAATAAAATATTTAGAAGCTGTTTTCATTTTTTAATAGGAATTTTTTTATACAAACTTTATGGAACACACCATAACACATCTTTTGAAAAAAAAACAAGTCAAATAAAAAATTGAGATAAGTCTCTTGATGCGTACTGTATTTGAAAACAAGCACTTTTGAAAAAAATTCTTATTAACATTTTCTTTTCTAATTAATTTCTAATTGTAAATATATGAGATTATCTTTATATAAATTACAAAATTTAGATGTAACTTTCAAATGGAAATATCAGAAAAAAATCTCTTTAGAGAAATCAATGCATTTTATATCTTCTTTTCTCTGAAAATTAAAATTAATATGAAAAATCAAATATTAATTTGTTTTTCTTTTCTGTTTTTAACGATAATAAAAATATAAAATTTATATATAAACATAACAATTCAATTAAATTACATTTCAGTATGAAACTGAAGATACAAGTAAATATAAATATTAGTATTCACTTTTGAACATTCAATTGAATTAAATCTCTTAATCAAATTTAAAAAAATGCAAAATTTAGTTTAACTCTTTCAGAACGGGTGGTACACTGTATATATCAGTCTTTTTTTAAAAGAAACATGTTATGTATTGACGATGGGAAGTAGTTGTGTACACGTTAGAATATACTTACAGTAGTGATATATATTTTATATAACTTACGTAATTATGACCTATTTTCTTTCTTTTCTTCTATACACTAAACTATTATGCTGTATCTTCCTGATTTATTCTCTTGCATACACAGTTGAGCATGGTGTTGTTAGATGATCCGATTGTGTACACAACATATTAATAAATTTAAATAAAAAACAGAATCATTTGATTCTTGAAAATCTATTTTTTTTCAAAAAAATAATTCCGTCCTGAAAGAGTTAAGTTCTATTAATAATATGAAAAGTCAACATAGAGAAATAATTTTATAAGATTAAATATTCTTTTCATTATTAATAATATTTCGTTTGTATTGAAATAAAATACTTATTTAAATATTATAAATATTTATTCGAGATAATTCTTATTAATGATAATTTCAACTCAATTAATGTCATGTCTAAAACTATTCAGTTAATTTTTGAATTCAAGTATATATATATTCAATAATCAAGTAAATAAAAAGTATAGTTTTAAATGATAAATAAAACTAGTAAAATATTAATCATTAGATTTCATATTTTATCAAGAGTTTTTATTTTATATAAAACATATAAAAGACAGATTAGTTTATTATGTTTTTATGAGAAAAAAAAAATAAGAAAGTTTCTTTTATATAATTTCGATTGTATAATAGCAAACTGATAAATATCATTTATGATGTTTTAATGAATAAATATCGTTTATGATATTTTAATGAATAAATATCATTCTAATTAATCAAAATTTTTCATAGTCTACTTTATAGTATCTGACTGTATAAAAAAATATTAGTTCCTATCATATAATTAAATCTTTTTTTCGTCTTTCATTAATTACATGTATATTTTGTTTACTTCACTCATTTTGAGATAGAATAAGAGAATATATAAATTATTTCTATTAGATATCATCCAAACTGTCATAGTATAAAACGACGCAATAATATATCAAATAAAATAAACGATGAATAATATCTATCCAGATTGTATCAAATACAAAATGTATTCAAAACAAAAAATCTATACAAATATTTCATTTAGTTTTGCAATAACGAAATATCGATTATATCTAACTTATTAAAATCTCTTTTTGTGTACTCAAAAAAGTGAGTACACTTCTAGAATCGGTCAGTGTGGCCGGCCGGCCGGCCGTCCGGCTGTATGCACGATAACGTTTGAAAGAATAGTCCGATTGAGCTGAAATTTTGTGCACAGTTTAGTCTTATCTAGATCTCGGTCCAGTTCGAATATGAGCCTAATTGCCTGGGCCATTCCCGAGTTATTGCAAAAATACTGATATTTCCCTATGACTTTTTTTGAGTACACATAACACTCGGATGTAAATCCGAGGTTTCCGCATTCATTTTTATTTGTATTTTTAATTATTTTAAAAGAAATCAAAATCAAAGGTGAATAGAATAGATTTATTCATTGCTTATAAGTATATATACAACTTCTTCTTAATATATGTGCAATTAATAATAATAATAATAATACTAGAATATCTCCTATTTGTTTTTCTTTTCTTCAATTTTATATCATATTTTTGATTTGATCAAAATACAATAATATTCGATAATAGGCGTTAATTATTTTGATTATCTCAAGCATCATTTATTATTCTCTTTTATACAAGCATATAAAACAAACGGTAATGAATAGATATAATACGAGCAATAGAAATTAAATATATATTTGACTATTACGAACAACACATAATAGATGAAATGAAAACATCAATATAAATGCATTATTGATTGGTAAAAAGTATATGTCACTAAAGATTAATGTATTTTTATTTCAATAAAATACTGAATACAAAATATTTAGTCAAAATTTCTTTCTATAGAAATTTTATCTTTTGAAATAGTATAAGGACTATGTATATCTATAAAGATATATAATAAGTATTGGTTAACATTATTCTAGAGATGATAATAAAGATTCATAATTAGAAATGTAATACCACTAAAATTGTGATATTCGTATAACTATTATTCATTTGATTTTAATGTGTTTTCAAAAGATTTATTATTATGATATGAAAATGATTTGATTTTTCTGTAGAATATTTACATAAGAAAAAAAAGTATTTCTTATCAATTAATAAATATTTTCGAAAAAAATAATACTCATTTTTCTCTTTCGATTTTTGATTTGTTCGAGTAAAAAAATTATATAATAGGTATTTATATCTAGAAAATGTTTTTAAACGTCAATATAAGAGGTATTTTTTTAATGAGAAAAATTTCTTATTTTACTCAATGTCATGAAAAAATATGCTTCATGGTTCGATATACATAATTACCTCACCTTTAATCCGTATGAAACTTTTTGCGTTGTTTTATATATTACTTTTTTCATAAACTAAATACATTTTATTCATATCATAATTTGTGTTTTACTTTATTCTATTTTATTAAATAATACAATATTAAATGACAAGCAAAGTAAAAACATGAATATGAATACATTGTTTTTTGTTAAAAACATTTGCAGCTAAAGAGTGATGTATTTTTATGAGAATACAATATTTAATACGTAATAGTTAGTTAAAATCCCTTTCGATATAAATTTTCTTTTTTAAAAACTATAAGAATTATGTATATTTCTACAGTTATATAATAAGAAATATTAGTTTGACTTTAATAGATTTCAAAAGATTGCTTATTAAGTAATAAAAAATATTTTCGAAAAAAATAATATTCATTTTTCTCTCTGGATTTTTGATTTCTTCAAGTGAACAAATTATATCGTGGGTGTTTATATCTAGAAATTGTTTTTAAACGTCAGTATGAAAGGTATTTTTTTAATGAGAAAAATGTCTTATTTTACTTGATGACTTAAAAAAATATGCTTCATGGTTCGATAGACATAATTACTTCACCTTTAATCAGTATGAAGCTTTTTGCGTTGTTTTATATATTTCTTTTTTCATAAACTAAATACATTTTATTCATATCATTATTTATTTATTTTATTTTATTAGTTAACTTTCCCATTCAATTGTTTTATTAAAATATAATTTTATGCTTGTTTACTATTATACATCTGTATTTTTTTCTAATATTTTTATGAAATATTATACATATACATCGAGATAATAAGGCAAATATTAAACAATAACTAATGTTTATATTAATAAAGAATTTTTAGTTTTATGAAGTTTTCTTTTCGTGAACAAATATAAGGAGGGAAAATGAAAACTTATGAAAATAAATAGTGAAAACTAATACAATAACTAGAAGATAGAGACGATTAACCAAAATATTAGTTTTATAATAATAAAATGAGAAAAATATATAATAAATTGTGTCAGTTTGATTTGATTTAAACGGCAAATCTTCATAAAATAATATTTTTATTATAGATTAAAATGACTTCTATGGATATTGAGATGTTAACATTAGAACATCAAAATGACCAAATACCTTCTGATATGAATTCAAGAAGAATTTCCAACTCAATTCAAAATCAACATGCTTTAGAAAATATTACTAATGTTCCTTCCAAAACCGTTAGGGCTTCATCAAATCAGTATGTATGATTTATTTCATTTTCATGTATAATTAACATTTATCATCATTAGATCGGAGCATCTTCTGCATAAGCCAAATTCCAAGAAAACGGTCTTCATGTTTGTTTTGTTCACAAGCATATCAATGATCATTGGCATTTTTATCGTTTGTTTGTCATCACCAAAACCATCCGGTATGTTATACATCTCTCATACTCATACAATCATATCCACTTACATTCTTGTCACACAGAAGAACTTTCGTTATAGAAATAAATTAGTTTTAGAACTTTTCTATTAATATTATTTCAATATACCTCTAGTCAGCAAAGATTATCAAATCTTTTATATTATTTAGGTAAAACATGTGCATTGATCTTGAAACCAGAAGCTCCCAATTTAATTGTCAGTGATTCTCATCCGCATTCGATCGCTGTTGCTGATTTCAACAATGATAATCTTCCTGACATTGTTGTTCCTTATTCGGGCACAAGTAGTTTAGGAATATTTCTTCGACAGGATAATACTACATTTAGAGATCAAATCAAATATTCAACTGGTTCTAATTCACTTCCATATGCTGTTTGTGTTGGTGATTTCAATCATGATCAACAAATAGATATAGCTGTAGCTAACTATGGTGCCAATAATATTGGTATATTTCTTGGAACTGGTAATGGTACTTTCATGTCACAAATCACTTTTTCTACTGGCTCATCTCGTCCACTATGGATTGCTGTTGGTGATATGAACAATGATAAACAATTCGATATAGTCGTTGCAAATTATGGTACTAATGATATAGGCATTCTTTTTGGAGATGGTCGTGGAAATTTTGCAACACCAAAAACATTTTCAACTGGCTATGATTCTGTTCCATATTCACTTGTTGTTTCTGATCTTAACAATGATGATAAACTTGATATTATTGTTGCAAATCATGGTACTGACAACATAGGTTTATTTTTAGGACATGGGAATGGTATATTTGATAGCCAGTTCATAATTAGTACTGGATATGAATCTCAACCCTATTCAGTTGCTGTTCATGATTTAAATAATGATACTTTTATGGATATTGTAGTTGCTTGTTCTGGTTTAAATACAATTGATGTCATCTTAGGCTTTGGAAATGGAAGTTTCACAATACCATACAAATACTCAACTAATAATAATTCATTTCCATTATCACTAGTAATTGGTGACTTTGATAATGATAATCATCTTGATATTGCTGTAGCAAACTATCAGAATGAAAGTGTAGGTATATTTTTTGGATATGGAAATGGATTTTTTAGAGATCAAATGATATTCTTCAGTGTTAGTTACAATTTTAATCCATATTCTATTGCTGGTGGTGATTTCAATGGTGACAATCGATTAGATATTGCTGTGGTCAATTACGATTACAACTATGTTGATATTGTGCTGACATATCGAAATTATACTTTCTTAAAACAAAATACCTATTCAACAGGCATTCGAAGTGGTCCAGTTTCGGTTGCTGTTGCTGACTTTAATAATGATAAGCAACTAGATATTGTCGTTGCCAATTATGGAACAAATAATATTGGTATATTTCTTGGTTATGGTATGGGTACTTTCCCAAGTCAAGTAACTTATTCAACCGGAGACAATTCTCAACCGATTTCAGTTATTATTGGTGATTTTAATAATGATAAACAACTAGATATTGTTGTCGCCAATTCTGGAACAAATAATATTGGTATATTTCTTAATTATAGTAATGGTACTTTCTCAAGCCAAACTACCTATTCGACTGGGGACGGTTCTACACCATATGATGTTGCTGCTGGTGATTTTAATAATGATGGGCACCTGGACATTGCTGTTGCTAACTACTGGGGTTTCAATATAGGTATATTTCTGGGATATGGTAATGGAAATTTTTCCAGTCAACAGACCTATCCAACTGGAGACCTATCTAACCCCCAATCTATTGCCATAGGCGATTTTAACAATGACAGCCGATTAGATATAGCTGTCGTTAATTATTTTGGTTTCAATATGGGTGTATTTCTTGGATATGGCAATGGTACTTTTGCAGACCAAGTCTCGTATTTAGTTTCAGTTGGTTTCTGTCCAAATGATATTGCTATTGGTGATGTGAATAATGATGATCATCAAGATATAATCATTACTGTCGGTAACAGTAATACTATTCTTATTTTCTTTGGATACGGTAATGGAACATTTGTCAAAGGTAATACTTATTCTACTGGTAGTGGTTCTAAACCATACTCAGTTGCTGTTGGTGACGTAAACAACGACAGCCAACTAGACATAGTTGTAGCTAATGATGGCGCTAACAATATCGTTGTATTTATTGGAGACGGTAATGGCACGTTTCCTGCTCAAAGAACTTATTCAACTGGTGACCATTCTAGTCCAGTTTCAGTCGTTCTTAGTGACATCAACAATGATAACATTCCCGATATTGTCGTTGCTGATTATCGCACGAATATGATAGGTGTTTTTCTCGGATCTTCTTACATGAATGGTATACTTGAACATACATATTCAACTGGATCTTCTCCACATCCACATGGTTTAGCTCTTGGTGATTTCAACCATGATGGTCAATTAGATATCGCCATAGCAAATTATGATTTAAGTAATGTAGGAGTACTTTTAGGACATACAAATGGAACATTTCCATTACAAACAGTATTTTCCACTGGTGACTTATCTTTTCCAACTTCAGTTGCTGTTGATGATCTAAATAATGATAATGAACTAGATATTATTGTGGCTAATTCTGCAACTGAAAACGTCGGCATTCTTTATGGATATGGAAATGGTAGTTTCACAAATTTAAATATGTATTCAACTGGAGTTGGTTCAATTCCACAAGCAGTAACTACTGGTGATTTCAACAATGATAAGAAACTTGATATTGCTGTTATTGATTCTGCTACTAATAGGGTAGTAACACTTATTAGATATGATACTGGAAGTTTTCGAAAGCAAATAAAATTCTCCACAGGTACGGATTCTAATCCGTACGTAGTAGCTGTTGCTGATTTAAACAATGATGGCTGGTTAGATTTCGTGGCGGGCAATTCAGACAATGTGGGTGTTTTTCTAGGACTGGGCAATGGTATCTTTTCCAACCAAACGACATATTCGACTGGGATCGGGTCGTTGACAAGTGCAGTTACTATTGTTGACTTGAACAATGACAGCTATTTGGATATAATTGCCACCAGTTTCTATACTAGCAATGTATGTATTTTTCTGGGATATGGCAATGGTACATTCCCAAACCAAACGACTTTTTATACTGGCAATAATTCTTACCCAAGTCAAGTCATTGTTGCAGATTTCAACAAGGATAGTCGATTAGATATTGCCGTCGCTCTTCAATTTGGTGGAATTGGTATTTTATTAGGACACGGGAATGGTACCTTTTCTCCTATAGTCACCTACGTTATTGACAGTAATGCTGAACCAGTATCAGTCGCTACTAGTGACTTTAACAACGACAATCGATTGGATATCGTCGTGTCCAATTATGGTCTTAACAGTATTAGTATTTTTTATGGGAATGGTGGTGGTGCTTTTTCCAATCTGACTATTTATACAACTGGCAGTGGTTCAAAACCAACATGCGTCGTCGTTAGTGATTTGAATAGCGATGGTATATTAGATATTGCAGTTGCCAATTTCGGTGCTGACAATATTGGTGTGTTTTTTGGAAATATCAATCACAGTTTTCATGATCAAATCACTTTTTCAACTGGTATTGGCTCTGCTCCGCATGCATTAGTCGTTGAGGATTTTAATTATGACAATCAATTGGATATCGCCTTTGTCAATTTTGGTACCAATTCTTTAGGTGTTCTTCTTGAATGTATTAATGGTACTTTTTTTGATCCATTGACTTATTCAACTGGTAATAATTCTCAGCCATGGAATCTCGCTGTTGGCGATTTTAACAAGGACAAACGTCTCGATATTGTCGTCGCTAATTCTGGTACCGATAATATAGGTATGTTTTTTGGATATGTTAACGAAGGTTTTCTATATGCACCAGCTTATTTGACTGGATCGTCTTCTCAAGTGACTTCCATAGCTGCTGGAGATTTTAACAATGACACTCGATTAGATGTTGTCATCACCAATAATGCTACAAACAATGTCAAAGTTATATTTGGATCAGGCTATGGTACTTTTCTCTATGATATAACATATTCAACTGGCAATAGTTCTCAACCATGTTCAGTTTGTGTTGCTGATTTAAATAATGACAACCGATTAGATTTTGTCGTTGCAAATGCTGGTACTCATACCATTAGTATTTTTCTTAGCAATGGTACTGGTACATTTTCAAATCAAATCACTTATTCTACTGGTGTTCGTTCTCAACCATCTTCAGTTGTTATTCTTGATTTGAATAATGATACTCAATTAGATATTGCTGTTGCTAGTTATGGGACTAGTCATATCGGTGTGTATTTTGGTTATGGTAATGGAAGTTTTATGAATCAACAAATATTCTCTAGTGGTTTTAATTCACATCCATTTGCACTTGCTGTTGGTGATATAGACAATAATAATTTAACTGATATTATTGCTACTAATGATGGATATGGTAATATTGATATTCTTATGAAAACTTGCTAATATGACATTTTTCATTTATTTCTTTACTTTTTTTGTAACTATATAATTTTTTTTGAATAGTTCTTCTAATATTCTTTCTGTAGTTTGTAACTGACTTTTTTTACAGTGTATTTTTATAAAAACATTTTAAAGCTTAATTTATTACACTCTTTTGTTTACTTAGAATTGTTTACTATGACTAAAGAGATTTTCTATAAGATTTAGATCTGCACAAATATTATATTTGCAAACTAAAAGAAATCAATCGATTCGTTTTTAATGAGATATTTTTATTTGTATGATATTCAATATGTATTTCAAATATGATCGTAGCAATGACAGATTGTTACATGCAATCAACATTTCTGTATTCTTTTTTCTTTGAAACATATATTTTACTTCTATATGTATTCGTACATACCATATACAAACAGCATGAGATGATAACATCTAAACATCAACAAAAATGAACTAACTAGTGAAAAATCAATGTTTAGATATATTTAAAAGCATTTCACAATAGTTTGATTCTATTAATAATAATAATATTATTTTCTTATTACTTCTATTACATAAAGTTAAATGCTTTTCATTTTTTTTGAAGATCTTACTTATTCAATCGATTCCGCAGATGAATATTCATCGAAAGCTAAAACTTCACGATGTGCATACTAAAAACGTTATCTTTATTTCTTATCTATGTCAAAAAATGGCATTCAGATATGTACTGAAATAAATATTAAAAAGAAAAACTGGCAAAAAAAAGGTAACAGAATAATAATAATAATAATAAAAAAAACGAAAAGAAAAGAATTCATAACTAAACAAGTATACAATAGATAATCTATTTGAGCGATTTTTTTTTATGTAATCCATATATCCAGAAAATTATCATTAAATTCTGAATGTAATTGCTGATTATTTGAAAGCCATGTAAGTGTTTGAATCTGAAATTGATCTGTTAATTTTCCAGCTAATCTAATACGTATTGATGAGAGATGTTTAAAATTTTGTATAAGTTTTAAAAGAATCTCTTGAAAATCCACATCATCCATATTCATACATAATGATAAATGTTCAATATTTGAAAAAAGTTCAATAAATTGATCAACAATTGATAATGTTAAACGACCATATGATAATGTTAACTTTTTAATCATCATATTTAATAACCAACATAACCAAACATCACCAAAATCATTAATCATTTGTAAAAGATTATGATATGATGAACTTAAACAATTTATATTTGGTGCTTTACATAAAAGTGAAAACAATGTATGACCAGATAATAAAGAATAAAGTTTTAAATGACGAATTTTTGTTAAATCAATAGTTGATGTTAAATAAGAAACAAGTGAACTATTAGAATGATCACTATAAGATTCACCATCGCATAATGATAATGATGTAACAAAACCAAATTTACGAACTGGTGTGTTATCTGAATATAATCCTAAATGAACAAATATAAATATTATAATGATGTACATACAGTACATGAAAACATCGATCGTGAGTAATAAAAATATTCCCAATTAAATTTTTCTATGTGAAATACGGTTGTCTTGCTAACAAAAAAGGATGAAGTCCATAGCATATTCTACGATAGTGTGATATAAAAAGATTGTCAGGATTTTCATCGTATATGTAATCAACTTTGAACATCATTTCTCTGAATACGCATTGACTATGAATGGTACGATACAACTTTTCTTAAGTTTTTATGGAAAGTTATCTGTAAATTCTATAAACCTCATCCTTTAAAGTTTTAGAAGAATTTCTTCGAAAAAGCGTTCGGATATATATATATGCATATGAATTCTTCTTTTGTTTAGAAGTAACCTTTTCGATTTAAGACTATTAGACCCTTTGGATATTCAAACTAGTTTTATCTTTATGTTGCAGTTTCTATGCAAGTAAATTCAATAGTTATGCTCTATTTCTTTCCAATGAAGTTCGATAGAAATTAGTTTGTTTACAAATGTTTATAATACATACCTTGAACTGACACTTTAAGATGAGTAACTTTATTAAAAGCATTGTCTAATAAAATATTTTTATCATCCAATGATTGTGATCCATTTAATGTTGAAATAAACAAATTTTTATAAAATGGTATTGTATAAATAGTTAATCGAGAAAGACATTGAAAATAATCACAAATTACTGTCCAATTTTTATCTTTCCAAAATGATGTTTGAAATGATTGAGAAATTAAATTTAAATCAAGTGAATGATATATATATGTTGTCATAACACATTGAAAACGACGTAATAATGGAAGACGTTCAAGTACGCGTTCCCATCGATAACCATCAACCTAAACAAAATAATTTTTAAAAATATGATATTTATTTTTCGTAATAAAAATTTATACAAGTTCAGCACGAAATGATGAACAGCAAAGATGTTTTAAATTAACTAAACAATTTAATAATTGTTCAATATGTTCAAATTCCACATTTGAAAAACGTAAATTTAAATTAAAATAACTTAATTGTGTTGGTATACATAAACGAACAATATCAAATGCAGCTGCATCATAATCTTGATTATAATATTTTTGTTGATTAAGATTTATTGTTAAACGTTTTACATTAGATATATAAGATAAGAGTGTAAGAATATTTTGAAAATATGATAAATCAATAATTATATTTTCTAATTGATTATTTATTGAATTACTTAATATTGTTTCATCACAATCAACACCATCACATAATGATAAACGACATGAACGAAGATATTTATGTTTTAAGATATATTGACATATAAATCGTTTATCATTCATATCAATTGTTCGATTTGTTACTATTGAAAGATTTTCAAGTTGCTGAGATAATCTGACAAGAAAAAATTTTATCTGAGATGTTGTAGCATCAATAAGTGTAAGTGAACGAAGTGATGGAATTGTCAAAGTTGGATATTGACGAATAAAAAGTGCTATTGCACCGTATGTTTCATCATTTGATATATGTAATGAATGAAGACGTAATAAAACAGATGGTAATGGTAAAATCGATGAAAGACAATAATCATATTCAGATTTTGATATATGTGATATATTTAAATGAAAATTAAGTTGAAAATCATTGATTATTGAATTGAAACGATTATTGAGACTAGAAATATAGGTTTATTAAAACATATATATATATAAGTAGAATTAGACATCCGTGAATATCAAGCCTAGCTCGTCGAAATTATTAGGTTTTAATGTTTTTCACACTAATATCAACAGCTATTTCTATCAATAAATACGCATTACATTAATCTAAATATTTTCTACTAGTAGCAAGCAGAAAAATAGATTGGCTATTGATTTGAAATCTATAAATATGTAATAAAACTTACTTGTGTAAAGTATAATAAATATCGTATGGTTTTAAATAGCCAATAACATCAAGTAGAATTTCATCTGGTAAAAATTCTAATGTACTTCGAACAGTATTACTATCGTTCGTATCACAGTTTATATTTGTTAATGACTATTAAAATAAAATGAATATTTTCAAAAGAAAAAAAAAAAATAAATTACTGATTGTAATTCATCGTCAATTGGTATTAATAAATTTTCTGACTGTTCAACGTTGTAAGATATTTCCTAGATAAAAAAATCTATTTAATTCTTGTAATAAGAAATTTTAAATTACTTGTTGTTGATCGTTTTTTGGTGATGATAGAATTATTTTCCAGCCGATTATAATAATTGTACATATACATACACCAAGTATTAATAGAAACATTTTCTATTTAAATTTCCCTAAGATACAAACATCTACAAAAAAAAACAGAAAATAAAAAAAAATTGCTTTTTTTTTTAGTCATTCATTGTTCTCAGCTGTATTTTATTGATTATACAGATTTTTATACATTAGAAATAAGGAAAAATAGAGTCTATGTATATATTTGTAGATATTTTTTTATACGATCCAAAAAACGTTGATATAATGATCGAAGTCTTGTTAATCGTTGTGCAAGTTTTACAAATTTATATTCATTCTGACGTATATATGTTTGCGTATCACGTAACATTTGTTCAATACGTTCTGGTCGATGTTCATCCAAAACAAAATCCGCGCTCATAAATGGATTTACTCGAAAATATATATTTTGCGGTAAAAGATCATGTAAACATACATGAATTGTTTCCGTATTGGTAACACTATCAACTAGTGATGATAATTTTTGTTTTACTAAAAATATATACATGTATTATTAGAATAAATCAAATATTTATTTACAGCTCATTGATTTCGATTGAAGTGCGACATCAGGAGCTGGTCTACCATTTCCTAATGATACTACACATTGAATATCTTCATCAGGCCATAATAATTTACATTCATGTAATGCAATACTCGTTGGATTATTCGCTATTAATCCACCATCCTATACAAAATAAAATAGTTTCTTTTTGTTTTATTTAAATAAATAAAATTTTCTATTTACTTGAAATACATTTCCATCAAGTAAATATTCTTCAAAATATCCTGGAGCACTAGTTGATGCACGTACAGCTTCCCATACTTTATATTTTGCTGTTCCATCATAATGTGTATGAGGTGATGACAATATCGAATAATTTCGAAATAAATATAATTTATAACCATTTGGAAGTGTTAATGCCGATATTAAACTGAACTAAAAAAATTGTTTATGAAAAAACAATTTGTAAAAATAATAAAATAAAATATTTACTTTTGGTGAATCAAGATCTTGTGAGGTTTTTATCATTAATCGTTCACCCATTCGTGATCTAAAATATAAATTATATAATAATTTGAAACGTTGGTTTCTTTTTTTCATTACCTTAAATAAGTTTCAAAACTTTTTGTATCATAATACGATTGACTAGTTATTAATGAACTAATACCTAATGCTTTATTTCGATGAAAAACTGTTGTACTAAAATGTTTATATAATTCTTCACATTGATTCAGATCGACTTTAAATGCACCTAAATTATAAAAATATACAAGAAAATGATGGATAATTTCAATCAATTGTAAATTACCAAGCATTGCTGCTATAACAGCACCGGTTGATACTCCACACATATAATCAAACATTGTATGTACTGGTTCTCCTACAAGGTCTTCAATTCGACGAAGTGCATTAAGTGAAACAAGACCTCTAGGTAAAAAGAATAATATAAATATTAGAAGATATATGTTATGGACAAAATGAAACTTTGAAAAAAAATTTATATAAATTTCATTTTTGACCATAACATATATATTTAACTCACTTCGCACCTCATTCCACCGCCGTCAATACATAATAATCGAATACCTTTTCCTCTAGGTTTTTGAACATAATTTGATAAAGTAAGACATTCATTAATCATGTTAATGAATTTTTTATCAATAACAGGTTTATGACGTTCATGTTGACGTAAAAATAGTAAATAAGGTACAAGTCGTTCCTAAAAAAAAGATCTATATAGAATTTATCATTTGAAAATTAGTTTAAAAACAACTTTTTTTGTAAAATAATTAGCATCAGGATGTTGAAGAAGATGATTTGAAAGTTCTTCGATTCGAATTGCTTGAGATAATGTTGATGATGCTGTTTTAATCGAACGTATTAAAGTTTTTGTTCGTTGTTCAAGAGATTCAGGTGTCACCATACGTACAATTGAATTTAATTGTTGACTTGTAGTTGAAACTTTAGTTTGTGAACTAGTTAAACCAGTTATTCGATTACTAACAGCACTCAATGCACTCCAACCAACACCAAGAGCATTAACGGCAACATCAGCTGCTGAACTAACAACAGTTTGAGCTTGTTGTTTTGTTGTTGGTTTTGGTGGTGGTGGCGGCGGTGGTAATGAAACGTCATTTTTATCGATTGGTTTTGGTTCGGGATATAATATTGATGCAAGCGATGAATTTGTACTTTGATAACAATAGATTAAAGAAAATTTAACTGTAGATGTTGTTCTTATTAGATTCTGCTTAGATATTAACATATTATTATTTGTATATATCGATAGTTATGAATTTATATGAATGATGAAAAAAATAGAGACAGATTGGCCATGTGATAGAAGGTGTGACTCAATAACGACGGAATTACTATGCTCTTGTCGCACGATGTCGCTCTTTTACAATGTGATCAGATTGTCTTTTATTATAAGTTGAACAAAAAAAATCATATATCTTTCAAATGTATTCTTCTATTCATCTGTAATTAAAATGTATATATATGATAATTATATTGCAAGTGAATTTTAGTTATTTGTCTTTTGTGGAAAACTCAAAATTAATTACTAAGGAATATACGACATACAATTGATTTATACATACCTATATGTATCTTTCATTCATTTTTCTTGAATGACTTACGACTGTTGTAATACTTCTATTTTGATATTTGATATTTTGTACAACTGAATAACACCTACAGTGTATTTCTTATCTATCAATATCTGTATATGAATAGTCATTAAATTCAGCATCACCTGGACATAGAAAATATCGAAGAAAAAATTCTTTGAACCATTCAGGGTTCTACTTCTAATGGCCTTGTACCTTCTTTCTTCGCTTTTACTTTTATTAATTTCAGTGACACCTCTATAAGGAAATGAATATACTAATAGAAAATGCAGAATAGATTAGATTGTTTCTATTTCTATTTTTCTTTGTTATTATTCATTTGATTGAAAGCCATCTTTTCTTTTTACCAAAAGATAACACTTACAAAACTATAATCGTATAATAAAATGACACGCCAAAATTTAGAATTCTTTATTTTGTCAATTTTTTCTCTCAACATCCGATTGTTATCTGTCCAGTTGTTTCATAAAAATCTATTATTCGATGTTAAAGTACTTGAAAGAACTTCATTCATATATCTTCCAAAAACATCAACACTGTCAGTTCAAACACTTTGGTATTTCTATAAATTTAATTTTTACCTATCTTATTTAATCTTGTAAGAGATTTCAAGCGCCATCTTTCTATGTAAAGATATACGTTCTGTTAAAATGAACAATGCCAAGAACTTATTTGAAATTTAAACAGCTCAATTTATTCTACATCACACATTAGATCTTTACTTCAATAGTTTGTCGATGATTTACTTTTTTTCCCATGAATGTAGACTTCCTCTTTTGTATGATTCATACATAGAGGTAGAAAATAAATATCAACAAGCCATCCAGTTTTTCTTCTTTATTTATGACTATATAATAATATGACAAATAAACGGATCGAATTCTTTTTCGAAAAATACCTTTTACGATGGATGTATTACATGCAGCTGATTATGGTCGTTTAACTGTAGTTAAAGATTTAATTTCTAAAGACAAATCAATCCTACATACATGTCGACATAAAGATCCATTAAATCGAGCTTTTAATGTTGATGGTTCAGCAATTCATTATGCTTGTCGATCTGGTCATTTGAATGTTGTAAAATATTTATTAGAACAAGATTCAACCCTTATCAATGATGTAGATATTGAGAAATGGACACCATTACATTATGCTTGTAATAACGGACATTTAAATATCGTTAAATTATTATTAGAATATAATGCTGATATTAATTTACAAGATAGTTATTTATCTCAAACACCTATACAATTTGCTATGTATAGACAATTTGACGATATTGTTCATTTCTTAGATCCAAATATAAAATGGACAAAAAGAAATATTGATGAAATAACCAAAAAAGGAAGTGTATCTGTTTTTCGAAAAAATTCAAAATTATTTCTTGGACGATATATTTTACTTGAAGATCATATTAAACAAATTGAATTATTTCGAAATAATTCACAATCAGATGATATTGAATTAAATCGAATTCAAGATGTTGAATTAGATAATTTTTATGTTCGAATACGATTAACACATAATTTTAATCAACATATAAACAAAACACAAGAATTATCTTCGAACGAAAATGATGATCTATTTTTAAGATCATCAACAACATCAACCAATGAACATATTATGGTTTTTTATGATAAATAATATATTGATAATAGATTTTAGTTTGACTGATGAAAATACAAGCGAAAGCTTTTAACTTTCAGTAATATTCTAGACATAAAACAAATTTAACTGAAGTAACATTTCTATGTCAAAAATTTATAAAATAATTAATTCCTAATGTGTGATAGTGTTCATAAAAGATAAGTAAATTACGTAATTTAATATAAAATGACAAGATTTTACATTAAGAATAGACAGCTGACATTGAACATTTTTTGTTGTTATTCATTTAGACTAGCGCTGCGAGCGGATATTCATCGAATGACATTTACATTAGTGGTTAGACGTAATAAGATGTGATCTATAGTTGAAAGCATGACTAGACACAAGACTTTTAGAATTAGAAGATAACAAGGCGGAAATGAGTGTACGTATATACTGTTAACGATTTAATGAGATTTATACGATATTTTTAAATATTTCTCGAACCCATTTCTGTTCATATAGTTCATTTGGCTAATTTTTGATTTAATGAAGAAAGATGTTCTTAGTCATGATGTTGCAGAATATCAAAATAAAGTTTCGATAGCAGAAGGTCATTGTCTGCCTGAGCAAATAAATTATTTTGTATAAAAAAAAACACATTTTTTATTTATTTGTAAATTAGAATGAAACAAAAAGAAAAGAACAAAAAACATCATCGACCAATTCTATCTAAATCACTATCAAGTGTTGCTTCATTCATATTCAATTCATTAGATAAACGTAAATACAGCACCGATTCATTATCACTTGTTGTACATGCTGGTGTCAATGAAATACTTTCATTTTCATTTTCATTATCATCATCTGTTGTGACTGATTCATATTGATTATCGAGAACAGTCAGTGATAATGAACTTATATCCTTTGTTGATAATAAAGCTGTAGAAAGATCAAGTTCAGAATCAGTTGATGATAGTGCTTGTTCAATTTCATCTAGAAAATTGTTTGAAGTACTTGTATCAGTAATGCTATTTGCATCATCTTCATTTTTTTGATCAATACTAATAACAATAGGAGATTGCTCCTTCGTTGGTGTAACTGTTTCTACACTAGCTTTGCTATTCACAGGAGAATGAGATGTACTAAAGGAAAAACAAATGTTCTTTTTCTCTATTCTAGTATAATTATTTACGTACTGAATATCAGGTTTCTGCAAAAATGTTGATGCTAAACGAACTGCAAATGGAAGTAGTGCCATAGCCACATTTGAATGTGCAGAATCAAGATTTTGCTGCAAAGTATTTATAGCATGATTCAACTAGAAGAAAGAATTTTTATAGAATAATATTAAAAAAAAAATATGTATAAGGAAATTTTACTCGAACAACTTCTGTTTTAAGTTCTCGATTTTGTAATTGTGCATAACGATATGCTTCAAAACAACTTATTTCAACAGCTAAACGTCGTGTACGTGAATTACCCATACATAAATCTTTTGAAACAACTTCTTCTCGATGTCGAGTTTTTAATGTCAGAACCTAAAATATGGAATTTAGAAGAAAGGATAATATACAATATTTGTCTTTACTTTAGGTACAAAGACAAGACATATAATAAAACTTTTCATGATAATAACAACAAAACATAAAACAACATATGTACGTAAATTTTGTATTGATATCATAATAGTAACAGTAAATACACTTGTTAGTACAACAGTATATATACTCCAAACAATAAATTTTGAATCATTTAATGCTGATATATGTACATGACGAGTTTTAGCAGCTAAATAACCACCCACAATAAGAAATAATGATTTATAAAGATAAATTAATGGTAAAATTTTTTGTCGATATTGTGAATTACAATGATAGATTCTATCTGTAACAATTGTATCCATATCAAGGCGTCTGATCTATAAAACTGCTTTTAGAAGTAGATTTCTTTATTTAAAATAAAACAGATTCTACCTGTCCATCAGTATATATTATTTCATGTGGATCAAGAAATTGCCATGCAAAAATAATAATAACATCAATACTGTAAATATATAAACATATAAGTAAGAGATGATGATCTTGTAAAAGCTATAGAGAGAAAAAATAAAAGTTAGATTTTATTGTCTTTGAATAAAAAACAAACTAACTTTTGAATGAAGTAATGGACGATCATTAGATGTAAAAATACGATATACTCGTAGAGTTTTTAAAAACATTGAACCAAATGTTAATGAAAATCCACCAGAAAAAAGTAAAATTCGTAACTAATTAATTCAAAATAAACAAAATTAAAGTAAATAATACAAAAAATTTTACCATGCATATATGTCCAAGAATACGATGTTCAATAAACCATTTATCAAGAGTAAAAAGGAATATCGCTATTTGAATATGTATTGCACCAATAACGATTACATTGTTTAATTTAGGACTTGATAATTTAATATAACTAAAAATATAATCGGTTTCTTTTCAATAATGTTTACAAAATCCATTTTTATTATATCTAATTAAACATGTACGAAATATTCCTTCTTTTTTTCTCTAGTTATGAGTATATACTATCGATTGTGTCAGAAATGAAAAATAAATCCTTCATTATTACAGATAGCATGCTGTTTATTTCTATTTAAAGTGTAGTATTAGAAGGAAAGGATTTTCTTTTACATCCTGTTGTTTTATTTTGTCTATGAATGTTCTATGTTTTGAACTTACCGTTCATGTCGATAAATAATGTTGAATGTTAAAAAGAAAATGGCAAGTACAAGACTTAAAATACAAGCAATAGTTATTGAAATAATTTCCGAAACAGTTAAAACAACTCGTTGAATTTCACTTCGTTCAGTATCAACTGGGATTGTACCTAAATAAATAAATAAGTAATTTCTTCAATGATAATCTGTATTCCTATTACCTGGCCAAATCAATAATTGACAATTTGAACAATTTACATTAAATCCTGATAGATGTGAATATTCCGCAATAGTTCGAAGTATATGTTGATTGCCATCAATTTGAAATTGTCGTATAATAGTTTCTGCACGACGTTGACGATTTCGGAAAGAAACAGGTCCCTAAAGAATAAGACATTCTTTTTTCATATATATACTTTTATGTATGATAATTCAATTTTTATTCGTATGTTTTAAAGTTTATTTCATTATTATATACAATTACGCAGTAAAAATTTAACTGAAAAACAAAAATCTTATTGATAGAATCTATAATTAAAAATTTTTTTTTATTGAATTTATTCGGAAACAACAAAAAGTACCATTAATGACGGAAGGATAAGACAATATTGTTTCTTTCAATAGTTATATTCATTTTTTTCTAGTGTCACATATATAACCGTAAAATAGATGTTTTAATCAAATCCTTGATTTTTTTTTCTAGGCTAGATTATTTTTCTAATAAAACTAACATTTTATTGTAAATATGGACATCGTTTTCTTAATGAAACAAAGATTAAAAACTGTTATCTATGAAATAATACACTTATATATACAAATAGAAGTATTTACATATATATATATAAACATTAGTATTTACTTACAGATACACCAAGAAAATAAATTTGTTCTGTTAAATTTAACCACTGATCTCTCATCGTTGAGTTACTATATGTAAATCGATCAACGGGTATTCTATTAGTAAAAAAAAAGTAAATAAACTAATGAATAATGTCTAGTCATAAATTAATTACTTTTCTTCTATAGATGCATTAATTAATAACGCAATGACCCAAATAGCATCATAAGCATGTAGTGTCTGTCTACCAAGATGATCTTGTAGATCAAGTTGTTGTTGTAATCGACGTGCTGTCTAGAAAAAATAAGATTTCTAAAACATTTTTTCTTCTTCCTTTAATCATTAAACTTACTATATTTAGATTAATTAAATTTGGTTTTCTTTCATACGAACTATCAATAATAATATGACCGCGTGCTGCATCAAATATTTCTTTTTTTGTACAATTATTATTTGATAAATTCCATAGATGAGAATCATTGTCAGTTAATATCCATACATAACGTTCACGTAATTGTTTACTAAATGTTCGATAGACTTCACAAAAAAATATTGAACGTAATGATGTATCAAAAGTAACAAAAACAATTCGAGCTTTTTTTTCCTTAAAACAAAAAAACAGCAAATTTTTTTGATAAAAATTTAAACAAAAAAATCTATACTCGAAGAGTTTGTAATGCGGATGTAAGGTTAACCCATGATGCACTTTGTGTAAGTACAACATTAACATTCGATTCATTTAATCGTTTAGCTAATTTTGCCATCATCTTTAATCAGAAAAAAGAAAAAATTTCTATTAAAACTGATTAACAAAGAGAGGTGTAATTTACAAGTGAATGTTCAATTGAATCTTGATGAATAATAGCTACATGAGACCATTGATTATATTCAATAAACGCTACACGAGCATCATTATAATTCTCATCTGAGACAGACAATCGTACTAATGTTGAATATGATTGATTGGCTTGAGATATAAATGAAGTTGAATGTGAAAACTATAATATTCATTTCCGCAATTATATATAAACGGATGTTTATTATTTATCCGATCGAAAGAAAGAATGAATAAATAAAAAAAAAATCAATTTTACTTACTAAAATTAGATTATAATGATCAGCAACTTGAATAACAGCTTTCGTTTCATTTGAACATGATGTTCCAACAAGAAAAAGTAATTGTGGACGACGAAATATTGCATGAAAGAAAGCATCAACAGCATAAATTGGATCACACTAAATACATCAAAAGTTTAACATATACAAATTTATTTCATTAGATACCCGAGAATTATTTGCGATTAATTCAAGTATATAAAGTCCTTTGAATAAATCTTTATATTGTCGATTTATATCAATAATAGCCATCTGTGCTGCTTGTAATTCTTGTTGACCATTGTGTATTGATGCATGTTCAGAATCAAACAAAGCACCAATATGTAATACACTTGGT
Source organism: Adineta steineri (assembly GCA_905250115.1). Classification (NCBI taxonomy): domain Eukaryota; kingdom Metazoa; phylum Rotifera; class Eurotatoria; order Adinetida; family Adinetidae; genus Adineta; species Adineta steineri. Next base: position 512,602 of record CAJNOI010000008.1, on the reverse strand, counting down.
TTATCTGCTCGATTACCATTATTCAAAATAATAATTATAATAAGAAATATCAAACATTGGGAATACATGCGATGGCATTATGCAATTGACAATATGTAAACTGAGTACATCTGTAAAGTGAGATCACTACGCACATCAATGTGCTTATATGAAATAGATAAACTATAAATAAGAAAAATTGTTCTAATATCGAGGACACAAACACAGTCTCTATCATTAATCGGCTAACTCAACTTTATTCGTTTCTTACCATCAGTTTTTTTTATGGTATGTATTCCGATCAAGTAGTAGACGCAAGAGAAACGACATATATAGAAAGAAAGAATCTATATTCGAGCGCGAACGACATTTTTCTCTTAAATAAAAATCCTTTTTTTTTGTCGTCATATTTATAATAGAAAAAAGAAAAAGATGATGTTCATGATGATTAAGATCTTATATCTATATAAACAGACAATAAACTAAAGAATCGATAGAAAAATGAATTTAGCTTAATAAAGAGACAAATAATAATAACCATAAGAGTACCGAAAAAGAAGAAGAAGAAGAAATATTTTATGTTGTTTCTTCTCTTTCCCAAAATACGTTCAACTAATCGAGTCAATTAATACAACAAAACATTTTTGTTTTTTGCAATCTCGTTTAAGGATCAGATTAGAATTTTAACATGCAATCTATACATTAACAATAAAATGATATAAAACATAATCAAAAAATAAAATGACTGGTCTTATTTCTTTTTTTACACAATATCTATAAGATTCATATAAGAATGTAACCATCAAAAATTTTTACTAATCATATTCCACTCTTTTCTGTTTCTCATTAAACTTTATTCTTCATCTGACATAAATTATTATAGCTATAAAAAGAAATACTTAAATCATAAAATAAAGTCTTATTATGTGCGTGTATAGTTCTTTTTTCTTTTGTTTTGATCTTCATTAAAATTCAAGAAATGTATTTCGTCTTCTATATTTGATAGAGAGAGAGAAACAAATGAGTTTTATGTTGTTGTTGTTGCTTCTTATCCGTATATGCTCGTCAAGGTAATAAGAATCATAATAAAAAAAAGATTGAATATTATTTTATAATTTAACAATATTCATCTAAATGTATTTTCTTGTATTATTTGAACCAACAAATAAACGTGCGATTTATCAAAATGATAATTTAATGGAAAAATTAACCGTTAAAGATTTATTAGAATGGATTTGTAAGCAATTTCATTTTGAAAGTAGTACTGGCGAAACAGGCAATCGACGTTTATCATTAATATATAATAATACTGAATTACAATTACATTGGTTTCTTCAAGATGTAAATATACGTTTTGGAGCAACGGTTAGATGTATGGTTAAAGAAGGTATAGATATATTTTCTTTTTACATGCACGAATTGTTCTTTAAATCAAACGATAGTATTTATTTTTACATCATGAAGCAGAAAAGTGTTTGATTAGATCAGTTAAATGAATATTTGAAGTTTCTTTCATATATTGAAAATAAATCATTTCATATCCATCCTATATATTATCAAAGAGATCGAAGGAAATATTCATTAGTTAAATTCATTGTAATTATATTTTAATTGTTCTTCTTTATATTGCTATTTAACTTGATAAAAAAAACTAGAGTAAATACGATTGTTCATAATAAAGATAGTAGACTTACTTATTTACAATAAACGAAGTTTTATTATATTTTACATGTAATTCTCAAGGGAACTTTTCCAACGACCTTCTTCCTTTTTTTTCATTGAATCTGAATTTCTTTTCTATCACTCTCATATATTAATTTTTGTTTTTTTTCTTCTTGTACGAAGAAATATGCAATAACCTCAAGAACGTACTTATCATAAGTACTGTAAAGTTCAAAGTGTTGTTGTTAACTTCTTATTATCGGTTTATTTTAATGAGTTATTAACAACAATTATATAGATAAGAAATCATTCTCTCTCTGTCTCTCAAATATATCTTAAGTCAAATATGAGCGATCAAAATATTTGAAATATAATCATATTAACATTGATTTCCATCCTTTCGTGTAATCTGCATATTCTATAATCAATATGTTTCTTCAAGCAAAATTAACCAATAATTGGTTTGCATTTCTCTATAATAGACGATCCGGAATATTCTATTATGTCGTAGCGTGCAAACATTTCCGACGGATCTTCTATTATAAAATACATTTTTTTCCATGAGTTTCAATTAAATAATTTTGTGGAAAGATTTTCTAGTTTCCGAAATTATTTGACGTTTTAAGTTGTCAATTGATAAGAAAAACAACCCTGGAAATTATTTAATTATAAAATTTTAAAATTTTTTTTTCAATAAAATTTAAAAAAAAAAGAATTATTAATTCATTGAAATATATAGATCGTATACCTGACTATCGTCTTTTTCTACCAATTCGAAATGAAACATTCGATGTATTCGATTCCACATTACATCCAACTGAAACGACTGTTTTTCAATTACGTGTTGTTGCTAGCCATAAATCAGGACTACCATTATCAGCTTTTCGTCTGGTTACTGACACACACGATGAATTATTTGATCATGTAAGATTATCACAATATGATATAGGTTTGTATTTTTTAAGAATAACATAAACTATATGAATAATTTTCTTTTGTTAATAGATTATCGTGCAACATTAACTATACAAACATGGATTGGATGGTCGGATTTTTTTACTTATGCCATTAAAGGTTATACAAAAGCTGTATTGAAATTAGTTAGTTCTGATGAACTTGTTCGACAATATATGCTTCAAGTTGCATTATATATTTCTGCGCATTATGGACATCAGGATCTGGTGAGTCTTCTTTTTTGAATTTATTTTATTGTTTTTTGTCTTTAGGCTAGAGCTTTACTTCAATTAGAAGCACGAGCTGATCGTCCAGTTGGTCATCATCCATCTCGTCAATGGTGTTCAACAGATTGTGTACATCCAGAATATTTTCGTTGTCCAATACATGAAGCTATTGCATCTTTACAAGTTAATATCGTTACTTTATTTGGTTCTCGAGATGTTTCTATACTTCAAAAAAATGATGGATACGGTTTAAAACCCTGGCGATTAGCTTTACGTCAAGAAGTTAGTCAAAAACAATATGATATAGCATCATTTATTTTAATCAAACAATTTGATGGTGTACGTTTATCCAATAAAGTAACTGTACCACAACGTTATGTTTATATATTTAAACAATGGGCAGAAAGAGCACGTGAACATGTTTATGCTCAACATGGTCTACAATGTAGTTCATTAAAACGTAAACCATTAATTAATCATGGTGAATCATTATTAGGTTATAAAGTATTAGTTGATGGGTATAATAATGATTTTCAAGATTATTATTCAACAGCTGAATATGCAAAAGATAAAATGCGTACAGGATACGTTATACTTGATGAACGAGAAAGAATTCGGTTGAAAAATACCGAAAATTATATGAAAAAGTATATTTAAAATTCAACGAAAATTAAAATATTTTCTGTTTTTCTTTAAGTTTTAGCGTGGCTACTTCATTGCAAAATAGAATATCAATAAATCCAACACCAATTCAACAAACAAAAGGTATTACACCATCAATTACTACTTCGAGTTCAGGTGGAATTAGTGTAGGAAAAAAATTATGGTCTAAAGTATGTTTGATTTTAAGATAAATTTTTAATTAATTATTTTATAAGATTGCGAGGTTATATCGTTTGGAAACTTATCTTCTTCGAAATGCAATTGATCTTATTGAATCAGGTCTTATTACAGATGAAATAAAATCAAATCCAACTCGACATGTATGTTATTATAAATCATCCCTAAAGAAATTTTTTTGTAATCTCAAAGTTCTTCGCGACCTTTCTGTAAGATAAAATACTAAGGACAAATTAGTCATAGTTCCCAGTGTTCTAAAAATATGAATATATTTTGTATCAACATAACTTCGTTATTAGTTAATAATTCAATAGCATATTTAAGAATTATAAATATTTTTAGAATATTAATACAACAGTAAGTCGTGTATCATCTTCTATTTCATCGAGTTCATCAGCTAATTCTTATGTTCCAATTCGTATACGTTTATTTGTTGGACAATTTCGTTTAATTAAAGAAATGATGTATAAACCAGATAAAGATGGTCGAACATTACGTCATTTAAGTGGTGTTGAATGGGCTAAAGTACGACGTGGACAAAATAATGCTTGGCATACAAAACGTGCTAGTACAGCAGTAAAATCAAAAAATAAACAAAAACGAAATAAATTAAATGAAGAAAAGAAAACTAAAACAACTCAATTACCTGATATTCAACGAGCAGAATCTTCATCAGCAAAAATTCCTTTACCTAAAGAACGTCGAAAAATTGATTATCGTTTTATATTACGTGGAAATGATAAACTTCATAAAGAAATAATGTATGAGTGGGAAAGAGCAACTCGATATACATTACCATCATTATGTGTTCAAAGTTTAACTGAAGCGAGTAAGTTTCAACGAAAATCCTGGATACGTCAAGTTAATATAGCCATGCAATTTGCTACGAATCATAGTCGACGAACATTTAAAACATTTGTTTAATCATATTTTAATATTAAATGTGAAATAAATTCATTAATTAAATAATATAAGTAGATTATTTAATTGTATTCGAGACAAAAGTCTCGTTTATTTTATTTTTCATAAAACAAATTAAATTAAACAAAATAAAATATATATTCATAACTTAATTATTTTATTGTCTTGTTTACTAAAATTGAAAACTATGTCAAACAAAATATTACATGACATTTTTTAAAAAAATAAGTTTTTTTTCGATAATAGACAACAAAATTGTATTACGATGTTGTTGTTGTTGTTGCTGTACTATTATCACTGGCTGTTACTGGTGCAGGCATTGATGGTGGTGCTGATGGTTGTCGACGGATAGCCCAACATTGTGGTTGACGATAAGCAGTTCCACCTATTCGAACATTTGTTACTGTACCAAAACGTAATAATTCTTTATGATATTTAATAAAATTATTTAATTTTCTTGTATCACCAAATGGTAATTGTTTACGAGTTAAATGTTCACGAATCTCTGTTGTTGCCATACCCGCTTGTAGACATTTAAATATTTCATCTTTCGTTGCATCAGTAATACTTACTGGTAATCGATCTTTTGGAATATGTTGATGTTGTCCACATGAGTAAATTGATATGCTACCTTCGGGATGAAAGAGTGCATACATTGCTGCTGGGCATGGATGGTAATGACGACGCATAGAAAAATTACATACATAATATACTTTATAACCTCGTGAATTTGCTGATGTTCGACGCCATGTCCAACGTGAACCAGATTCTGCTGATGAAGTTTCAATAAAAGCATTTAATGATTGTTGATCAGGTAATTTAACTAAAAAATCATATTGTCGACGACTTAAACGTGTGGATTTTGATCCATTTGTTGATGAAGCTTCATCATCATTCGTTGGCGGTGAAAATGATCGATCACCATCTATTAATTACATATTATAATAATAGACATATTTGTATTTAGCAAAAAAAAATTAAGATTAATTATTCACCTAAAGATTGCTCATAATTAATAGCTGACGATGGTTGTTGTTCACTATCTGAACTATCACGTCGTAATTTTTCTATTTGTGGTTGTTGTTGTTGTTGATGAGATGACGATGATGATGATGGAGATGGTGATTCAATCATGAGTTGAGCATATGATGACTAAAAATAAGATAAGGATTATTGTTTATCTTTAATTATTTAAAGAAATCTACTGCGGTAGGATTGTTGTTAGTTGATGAATACAAGTAATTTGGATAGTATTCTTGTTCATTGGGTATGATTGACCGAGATATTTGTGTAGGTAGAACAGATGGAGAGTCAGTGACTAAATGAGATTTTTTTCGTGCATATGAATTATTCGTTGGTTTTTTTGATGAAGGTTGTGTTTGTTTTTGAATCTGAAATGAAAAAAGCAAAAATGGCATTGCAAATATATATTTATCTACCGATTAAACTTACACGTGATTTTGCTTTAGGTACATTTATTCTATCATGATTCATGTCACTTAGTTGATGAGGAATACTTAGAGAATTTAATTTTTTATTTGTCGGTTGATTATTTGACAGATCATAGGAAGATTTTGCAACAGTTTTAGATATAGCAGATGATGGTTGTTCTTCAGTTATTTTTATCTCAGATGGTACTTCATCAACATCAAGTTCTTTTTTAATTGATATAATAATATTATTATCAGTAGCTATTGTTGGAAAGGAAGGAGAAGATGAATCATTTTCATTAATTCGTGAAAAAGTCGAACGTGGGTGTCGGGCTCGATTTAAACGTTTAGTTTTATACCAAGTATGACGAATTTTTTCTTTCAATTCTTCAGCATCTTTATATAATGAGTTAATTTTTTGTAAATTTTGACAACATTTTAAACAAATCATTTGTAATTTATCTGATTCATAGACACCATTTAAATATCGTTGACAACATTCACCGTACGTTATATCTTTATCTAAATTATCATGAGCAGATTTACCGGTTAAAAAATATCGATGATTAGTTGAAGATTTAAGTAATGAATCACATAATGAACAACGTGCACGCTGTTTATTTACACTATTTGATGTACTATTTGTTGATAATGGTCGAACAGATTTTGGGTTTACTAAATATTAATATAAGAAAATATTTTCTTCAAACAATACAATAAACTTACATTGCTTGGATTTCATTTTGTATGTAATAAAAAAAAACGAGTATGACAAATTCAAATCTGTAAAAATGAGCAATAAAAAAAACAGAAGAAGAATCTACTCAGTATGATAGCATAATGATTATTTAAAAAAAGAAAAAGGGGGAAGATATTCTCTTATCTTTGTTTTAAAAAGGAGAGAAAAAAATGATATATGCGTAAGATGTTTTTTTTTAAAGCTATTCTTTTGTGTATTACTGTTGTTGTTGTTATTGTTGTTGTGGGAACAATCTTCTCCCTTCCTGTTCTCTTTGCCCTATTTCGAATGTGAGCATAGGTGACCATGTTGAGTACGAATTCTATGGGTTTTTTTTCTTTCGTTTTTATTCCACGTCAGTATAGCAAAAGAAGAGAATAAAATTTCTCATTGTGTATCCATAAATTTTGTGTCACACCTGACAACGAATAGTTTTCTTGTTAGGGAGAATTGAAAAGAAAAAGAGCAAATACGATTTTCTTTTTTTCTTTTTGATTCACATAGGTTTTGCCGAATTATAAAAAGACGGAGGATATATAACATACTTGTTTTTTTAGTATGTATATTGACTTAGTGGGATATTTTGCATGTCACATTTTTCGTTTTTCTTCTTTTTATGTTGAAGAGAAAAAAACGATTCGTTTTTCTTCTTTTTCTCTTCCTACATACATAAAAATAAAGGATTGATTTATCAAAAAAAAAGTAAGTAAGATTTGTTTGTCAGGGAATTGCGATGTCACATGGTTGAATCATATTTAAAAGCAAATATACTTCTATTTGTCGTGGTGACTTCATTCTTTTTATTTCCAACATTTTTCTTTTTCTTTTTCATCAACTAATCTGTCGAATCAGAGAACAAAGAAGTTTTACCTTTTGACGAAACTTATTTTATGACGAAATATGGCATGTTTATTGAAATGGAAGTATCTTGCGAAAGAAATATTTATTATAGAATATAAAAATTCTTCGACTAATCGAAGTCTTAAAATATCCAATACTATTCGAAAAATGAGAATTAATCGATAAATTATTTGTATTATACCATTAATATATTATATTCTCGAAAATTATTATACGAAAAAAGAAAGAGTACTTGTTTTTTATCCTTTACTTCCTTGGTCTCTCATCGAAATATAGAGTACTTTTGCTTATTCATCTTTTTTTCTTATAATATTATTCATATACACTTGTATTATACATTTTAACTAATTATTTTTTAAAGACAATACTTGAAAGTTATTATTACTTCAATTTTTAATAATATCTACGATTATCGATCTCTTATTAAGACAGTAAAAGTTCGTACGATCAAGCATGTCCCCTATAAAACTATGTCATTTCTTTCAAATATACATACACGTTTTCTTCTTGCTCTTAAGTTCTCAATGTTACAAAAACACTCAATCAATGATGATTGGTTGCCGGTTTTCATTTTTTTCAATGTTTCAAGGTTAAAACTTGAAATTTAAAAGAAATTCAAAAAAAAATACGAAATTACAATAACAATTAGATTTAACATAAAATAATTATCCCTTTAAGAAACAAAATATTAAACGAAATTCTGTACGTAATTTTACACCATATTGATATATGTTAATGTTGTCCTAAACTTGTAGAATATGAAAAATATTGATGAAAACATCACATTCTTTTCAAACTATTTTACGAACTGAGATAAAAGAAATATTTGGAACTTTAAAGCTCGTATTTATTGTATAAACAGATAAAAATATATAATAGATATAAGAATTCAAATCTTGCCAGTCTTTAATTGATTTGTTATAATACAAATAATAGGCAACTTATTTTTATGAAACCAAATGAAATTATGAAGAAATATAAGTGTGCGAAGCATTATTTTTTATTAGTAATAATAAAAAAACGTTTTCCTGATTAGGAAAGACTACATTAAAAATTTATAGGTCAATATTATTGTATAAAAATCATTATTTTGACCTATTTTCAATGCATATATTCGTCTGTCTTGATATATTTAAAACTTGTTTATTAATCTGTTTTCATATCGCAGACAATGTACCGTTTCTTCAACATATTATATGACATGCATGTATGTATTTTGATATATAGCCTTTCTTAATATCCTGAATGACACTGTAAAACAATGATTTATCTATCCGTACTATTTTTTTTTTCATAAACGAAGACTCGATGTATGCCATTAATCGTTATTTAATATTTTACCAGAATAGAAATTTCTATATATAGTAATACAATTAACATTTAAGATTGCATGATGTTAGTAATAATCTATATAGATACTTTTAAGTCTTCTCGCTATATTGATTTTGCACTTCTAATCCAAAAAAACAAGTTCCCTATATGTTCTTTTATTCAAGATGGATTGTGTATTGAAATACTACATTTATTATTATATATCATGTTGTTTACTTTATTTTGAGCATGTGGATTTTGATAGTTTTATTGTTATCAAGTTCAGAACAACGTTTGATATCGTTCGATTCATTTTGTTTATATAATTATAAGCCCAATGCGATCATACCTTCATATTTTCTAGTTGTTTGCTGATAAAATCGAAAATGCAGCTGAAAGAAAGTATTTATTTGCATAATTTCAAATAAGTCTATAGCCATCAGATCAACAGTACCTTTATTTGAAAATAAATTTTATTACTCAAATAATTATTCGAAAGAGATTTTTACCTGATTTACCGATATGAAATATTTTTTTTATATTGACAAACTTAGTTTTATAGCCATTTTACTAATAATAAATAGGTCCTGTTTATTTATGAATTTTGAAAAGTACCTCTAACTATTTGACTTTTAGTTTTATGCACGCATTTATCAAGGAAACAATTTAAGTTGATTAAATTAATGACAACAAGAAAAACACTGCGTGTCAATCTTAAACGAGTATCCGAAGAGAGAACAGATGTAATAATGAAGAAAAAAAAAATGTCGAGAAGATACAGAAGAGAAGAAAAAAAAGTGTTTTGATCTTGTTCTGTCGTTCTTGTTTCCGTTCATCAGAAATTAGTTTGAATAGCATCAAAAGTAAATATACACGCACGCATACTTCTTCACTATACAAGTGTTAGAGAAGGTAAAACAAAACATACTCGATGTCAAAAGATCCATCATCAGTACCATCGCCACAAAAAATCGATTTTGCACCTTTACATCGTACAGTTGAATTAGAAAATATTCATGCACAAGTTATGAAAAATGATTCACAACAACAACAACAACAACAACCGAAATCTCCATCAGCACGAAAAGGACTTTCAAGAAATATGACTGTTATTGGTGATGGAAGTGATACAGACTACAATCAACTAACTACACAAGAATAACTTCAAAAAAATATATTTTATCTCTTTATTATATAGGTTATGTAAAAAAAGACAATATTAAATAAATCACTACTCTATTTTATCTTAATTTAAACTTAGATATTTGCATTGCAAAAAAAGAAATATAATGCTTGTCTTATTTTATTCATTAGATCAATCAGTACTTTATACATGCTAGACTGTTGGTATATATTTAATTACGTGACAAATTTTAATGCTATAATAATGTCTTAAAGCAAGAAAAACAAGTGAAACTACGTCATTAATTCAATAGGGTTTAGATTTATAAGATGTTTAGTAAAAAATTAATTTATTGTTAAATCAAATAGAATAAGTAGAAGCAACATAAAGACAAAAAGTATGTTTTGAATAATAGTATTAATTATAAAAAATTAATTACATTTGTTTAATGAGCATAATTTAAAAAACTATTATAATATATATGAGAGTAAAAATGATTGTTTAAGGATTATTAGAAGTCAGTTAAAAGGAAAAATGTATATCACTATTTACATTTTCATACAACTAATTTGATAATGTTGATTTGTTAATTATAATATACATGAGCTATAAAATATACAGGAAAGCTCATGTCCAGACATTTGTTTTATAATAGTATGATAATTCATAGCTAGAAGTACTCTAGTATTTTCATGTGTTATATGTCACAATTGAAAGTGTAGGTGTGATGAATAAATATAATATCTAACCCTCAAGATCTATATTTTTTCTTTAATAATTTGCTTCTATTTATGAACTACTCCTCACCTGTAAAGGTGTTATAAACTATTTTTATGCCATGTAATGAGACTTCAGAGCAAGATCAAAATGCATTCTATTAGTTTTTACAAACATTTTTCTATTCAATTTATTAAAATTTTATTCTCTGATTTCATCAAAATGAAATTAAGATCAATATAAGAAATCTGTATGTTTTTTTGAATATCTTATCTATATCTCTTATTGATAATTAGTAAGATTATGAAAATTTGATTAATATACCAATTATTTATTATACAATGTTTACATGATTGATATCATTCTAAAGATAATAAATGAGATACTTTACACTAGGCACCATCGCCATCTGTTTATCTTCTTTAATAGTTCTCTGTTTTCATTTGTTTGGTCTAGATCTGACTCATACTTATTGCGCCTTGTATGTTCTTTTTTTCGTTCGCCAGATATACTTAGTTAAAAAATGGGTTGCTGTCAGTCAACAGAAAATATCGATTTTGATACGATTCAACCAGCTGTATTGCGAAGTCATGGAGGTATAGCTACATATAGTGGAACTACTGAACGAGGTCGATGTCAAGTGTGTTTATTTACTTTTGATTCATTTTTAATAGTTATATTTTTCATCTAGACATTCGGTAATGCAGAAATAGCATTAACTGAAGATTGTTTTTATTCACAAGTCATCGATATTGGATGTTGTGGAGATCATGGATTATTACGTATACCTGTTTTATCAGTCAAAGATATTCGACAACAATCATGTAAAAAATAATATTTTATGAATAAAATCTAATTTTCCTGATTTTTTTTTAAATAGATTTTAATGGACGTTATCGAGCTGATCATCCTCATATGGTAATAACTTATATAATAAGTAATACTAAAGAAGCTCATGAACATCAAGCTGGTTGGCAAATGAATGATGTTGCTTTTAATGAATGGAAAACAGCAATTGAACAATTAAGAGATCGACATCCATCATATGAACGTGCATAATATTATATACAATTATTCAAATTATTTGTTTATATTCTTTTTTTTTATTAACACATAAGATTCCCGATTTTGTTCTAATTTTTTAAATTTTATTTGTTGCCAATTGATAGGATTAAAACAGAATAATGAAATGATAAACAAGCAAAGCGACAATTTTGTTTTACGTTCTAATAAATTAGATGAAAATATTTTGTTTCATTTAGATATATTAATTCACCAAAATGCTATAAACAAATAATTGATACTTAACATTTATACAACCAAGCTTATTCGTGATAAGTTAAAGAATAGACTAGCTCTAAACTTTGTTGCCTAATACTATTTAAAAGATCATTACAATAATATGAGATGAGAAAGATATGTAAAAGGTCGTTATTTAATATTGATATCAACCATCAAACTGAAAGCATTTGGAGGAAACCAGTGTTTTCCTTCCGAGAGTGCGATAGCGATTTTCGGGAGGGCGAAAATCTAATTTCTGGAAGGAAAATACACAGTATAAGCACAAAAATTTCAATTTTCGGGAGGGTGCCGCCATCCTTGCCCTCCCTCTAGAAAAATCACTGAGGGAAACAACATTAAATATTTTCTTGAGTTATTTTTATTCACTGTAGTTCCTTTGTCAATTGAAACAAAAGCTATTTAGTTGACTAATATCGTTCAAAACAAAATGGCAGACAATGAATTTCTGATTTTATAAATAAATATATCTATTTTATTCTATTCATCAATTATTTTCAAATTTAGACATTGATTTATTTTTTTTTGAAAGTTTAGTCGCCCATTGAACAATTGGAAAGAACTCTTGTATTTATTGGTTATATTTTTTAACTTATCTATATTCATATAGATGTCTATAATAGATTTTTGAAAATTTATATTCTTAAGAATTATTTATTAAAGAATTTCAATGAAATTTTTTCTTATAAAATAATGTTAAAACTACAACAAAAAAGAAATCGGGTAATCTTATAATAAATTGTTTATTTTTTTTTCTTCTCCTTGTTCTATGTATTGTTATTGTTTTTCATTTTTGCTTTCCTTATATCAATTTTCTTTCTTATAAGCTTCCTGTGAAGTAGGAGTGGTTAAAGACAATCAATCAAAAATATAGAAAAAAACCGCAAATCTAGGATAGAAAATGAGGGCGGTGTATTACGTTCGAAAAAGAGTTTTTTCTTTCAATAATTCCTTTTACTTTTCAGATATCATCAATGGATGAATCTGTTTTATATCGTTTAAAAAATTTAATTGATCATAGTATTATATCAGTACACAAAAATCAATTCAAAATTGGTCGTGCTACAAGTAAATCTATTAGATTTTTATTTAGAATATAAAACATATTCTTTGAACCTTGCATTCATTCGACATATATATTTATTGTACAGTTGCTAAGTGATATAAATTGAACTTTATGCATACTTTGATAAGCATTGATCGTATAGAAAAGAAGTCAATGAATACTATGGTAATGCATTCTTATGAGTTAATATTGTTGATTAAGTGATTTGAAATATGAGTATGATTTAATTGTATTGACAGTGTCAAATAGATGATGATGTATTTGTTAAACATGTATGAAATATCTTTTGTTTTTCAGCAAATGATTTAATTATTGAAAATAATCCATATATATCATCATGTCACTGTATATTTGAATTTGATAATGGACATGTTTATATACGTGATACAAGTTCAAATGGTACATTGATTAATCGATCAAAAAAGATCAATAAAAATATTTCGGTAATATTATCTAAATTGATTATTATGATGAAGAAAAAAAATTCAATATTTTTTATTTAGTCTCTCGAACTTAATTCTGGTGATATTGTTCATCTTGTATTTCGTAAAGATGAAACTAAATCAAGTAAATAATCATGGAGTACTGAAGAATTAATACATTTCGTTATTCTATATTTAGATATTATATATCAATTAGATATACCACCGATATCGAATTCTACTGAACAAAAATTAAAACGAAAACTTTCTGGTAAGAATATTTTCATTATATTTATTGTACTTCAATAATTAAATTGATTTAGATAGTCCATCAGTATCACAAAATAGTTCGTATTTTGTTTTTGTATTCTGAAATGGAAAATTTAATTCCCATATTTTATAGATACGAAAGAAAATCTTGATTTATCGAATACAATGATTATTGATACAAATGTTGAAATGAAACGATTAAAAACTAAAGAAGAATTAGTTATGAAAGCTGGCGATGATATGGAAGATATACTTACATGTGTCTGTTGCCAAGATATAATGTCAAATCCAATTTGTCTTGAACCTTGTTTACACGCATTTTGTAGTGATTGTTATAATTCATGGGAAGCAGTACAACGTACTTGGTAAATTTTTCCATATAGAAATTGTTTTGTTTTAATTAACAAATTTCTCGCTTGAAAAGTCAGACAAACGATATCTGAGATATAAATTAACCGAATTGGAAATATATATTGTTCGTAACCAATTCTGCATATATATTAAAAGCAAATTCATTTAACCCCATTTCTAAATTTTGAATGAAATTATTGAATATTTTTTTGTTTGATTTAGTCCAAAATGTCGTGTAAAAGTAATTGGTAAAAAGAAAAATGTAGTTATTAATGGTATATTGGAAGCGTATCTTAAAGCATATCCACATAAACGACCTACATTACAAGCTATTGATAACACGAAACCCAAAATGAAAACTACAACTAATACGAAAAATGATGTTTGTAAAAATAGATCATTTCTTTAGAAATTAAGTTTTTTTTGTTGTTTCAATAGGTTGATCGGAATGGAATGTATATTAATCGTAATAATCAGTATAACAACGACACTGTCGAAGAAGATGAAGAAGTAAATTTTAGACAAATAAATATTTAATTGAAAGTAGTGAATTCTTTTAAGATGGAGGACGATGACGACGACGACGACGATGATGATGATGATGATGAAGATGATGGTCATTTGTAAGTTTTGATGTTTATACAATTCATTCATTTATATTTGAATAAAAGTGTACTTCTCATGGCTGCTCCAGTACCTGATGGCCGATTTGCTTGCCGCCAGTGTCCAAAGAATGGCTTCGGTACCTTTATTTGTCTTCAATTTATAAATTTGATAGAAAAAAAATGTTTATCATTTAGTAAATACAGTAGATGCTAGTAATGCTTCAATTGGTTATCAATGTCATCCCGGTCAAAAACATATTCTTTGTCAATGTTGTGTTCAACCAATGCCCGATCGATTAGTTGATTTGAGTATTAATCAAAGTTGTAAGTAATTATACTACTTGTAAAAATATTCTTATTTCTGATGAATTAGGTGAAATATGTCATCAATTCTTTTGTCATATGTATTTTAATCAATGTCAACGACAAGGTTGTCTTGGATGTTTAAATCAATTACGAAGTATTAGTTGTATTTCTTATTTAAAATGTTATAAAAGACGAGATTCTTTTAATTATAGATTTTAATTTCGCTCCTCGACATCTCAATAATCTTGTTAATGATAATTCTGTTGAAACACAAATTGTTCAAGTAAGACTAAAGAATTATAAGAAAGATGGCAGGACAGAAATAAAAACTTATCAATTTGCTAAACAACGAAACGATTGTTTTTTTATCAAATCGTACGTTCTGTAACTAAGAAAAAGAGAATATGTAGTATGGATATGATTAACTCGCATATTGAATGACATGTTTATTACTTCAATCTAAAAGATTTATTTATTTGTTCATTGATTCTAGAAGATCCAGGACAAAAATTCTTTCTCTATAATTTCTCCACATCAGTAATAATTCTCATTCTCTTAATATTTAGAATTATCTCACAGCACATCGTTTCGGTATGCGTGAATTATTTCTTCGATGTTGTCAACTTCTTGATCAAAAAGAATTTACTTGTTCCAGTATTGATCGTAGTACTGCTAGTATGTAATCATCTTATTCTATACATTTATTTATTGATTTATTTGTCTATAGTTCCATCAACAAAAGTTGTTTGTTATAAATGTGCCCTACGTATATTTAAAGAATTAGCTTATCAATATCGTGCTGCTATGAAAAAAAAAGATATATTACCAGTAGCATTACGTAATCGTGAAAATTGTTATTATGGTAAACAATGTCGTACACAATATAGTAAACCAGCTCATGCACAAAAATTTAACCATGCTTGTGAACAATTAAGATATTAAATTCGATAGTATAAATAATTGTTTTTTTTTATTGTTAATATTATATAGATGAAAACGAAATAGTAATTGTTGTTATTATGTTATTTTTTTTTTATTTAAAATGAAATAGAATTGATTGAATAGATGACTTTATATATTTTTCTTCCAGATGTCGATTACATCTACAAATCTTGAAGTACCTGTATTCTATCCAACGTATGATGAATTTAAAAATTTTTCATCTTATGTATCAAAAATTGAATCATGTGGTGCGCATAAAATTGGTTTAGCAAAAATTGTTCCACCGAAAGAATGGATAGCAAGAAGAATGGGTTATAAACAAAAACAAATCGAAGAAACGTTGGTACAAAATCCAATAAAACAAGAAGTACATGGAAAAGATGGTTTATATTCAGTATATAATATTCAACAAAGATCAATTAAATTAAATCAATTTCAAAAATTATCAGCAACTAATCGATATATAACACCACCATCTATTTCACATGATGTTCTAAAATTAGAAAAAAAATATTGGGATAATTTAACATCGATTGCACCGATTTATGGAGCTGGTAAAAAAATATAGTTTAGTTTGGAATGTATATGTATGTATGCTATTTAGATGTGAGTGGTTCGTTTTATGATAAAAATCAAAATATATGGAATGTAAATAATCTGGGTACTATATTGAATGATCTTGAAACTGAATATGGAACTAAAATTGAAGGTGTTAATACAGCGTATCTATATTTTGGTATGTGGAAAGCAACATTTGCATGGCATACTGAAGATATGGATTTATATTCGATAAATTATTTACATTTTGGTGCACCAAAACAATGGTAAAGATTGTTATATGTAGATTTAGAAGTTTTATTTTTATTTAGAATATTTCTATTATAAAAAAAAAAGTAAATCTAATTTCGGTGAGATTTCATAGCTCTTGATTGGGATTTTTCTATTTATTTTGCAGTCTATATTAATCTGATTTTCTTTTTCTACTATTTTATTTAAATACAAGAATAAGAATAAATGATTTGATTTTTAGGTATGTCATTCCACCATCATATGGTAAACGATTTGAAAATTTTGCTGGTATATGTTTTCCATCATTAGCACGGCGTTGTCCTGCATTTCTTCGTCATAAAATGACTATTATTGCTCCGTCTATATTAACAAAACAATCTATTCCATATAGTAAAATGACTCAATATGAAAATGAATTTATAATAACATTTCCATATGCATATCATGCCGG